>VWYH01006499.1:210444-321717 GCA_013399365.1 Pampusana beccarii
GCCCCGGCCGCGCCGTCGGGCCGGAGCCGCGGCCGCTGCCCGGCGGCCGAAGCGACCGTTCTCCGCCACCCCCTGCGCCTCTCCCCGGGCGGGGAACGGTTTCCTCGCCCTGTATCCCTGCTCGGGAGGTTTGAGGGGCTGCTACGAGCGTTTCCCTTTTCCCCCGAAAGCAGCGACTGAGGAATGGGAAGGGAGCGCCAGGGAAACGAGATCAGCAGCAGTGCCCGGCCGTGCTCTAGGGGGTTGATTGTGACTTTCTCATTATTATATTTTTCTGCCCCAAAAGCGGACGGGTTTGGTACTTTCGGGGGGTGGCAGAAACCAACCCGTGCCCTGGCCATACCCGACTCATGCCACGCTACAAGCTCCGCAGCAAACGCCTGTTGATTCGGGCTGTGCCCCTCCTCCCCGGCCCAAAGCACACAATTAATTGCAAACATTAAAACCGTTTAAAAAAAAATGGGGAGAAGGAATTAAAGTCGGGGTGGCTGCTGTAGCTGGTCCCCAAGCGCCCTTTGGCCCCGATTTGGCTCCCCGGGCCTGGCCGTTCTCTGCCACAGCCGCCAGCAAACCCCATCCCCGGCCCGGTCCCAGCACTGCAGGCCGGGGAGCCGGGCAGGATCCCACCCTGCCCCGCAGCCCGCCCGGCGCGGCCCCGCTGCCCGGGCCCTCCTCGCCGTACCGGCTCCCCGGGGCCGGCGCAGAGCCTCGCATTTATTTCTTTTATTTTTTTTTTTCCCTATTCAGCCAGTTATTTCAAACCAACGTGATGGGAACGACCTCGCTGGGGTTTGTCCCGCTCCCGGCTGAGCACTGCTGCGCCTGATTTAGGGGATTTTAACGTGTTTATCTCCCCGGTGCCGATTTCCATTCCCCCAGCCCCGGGCATCCCGCCGCGGCGCTGGCAGCGCCCGACGGACCCGGCTCCATCGCCGAGCCCTTCCCGCACTCCATCCTCGCTCACCCCCCGGCACACCCCGGCGGGACCCCCCTATTTTGCCGTCCCCGCCCCGCAGGGGCGTGCAGAGCCCGGGCGGGGAAAGCCCCCACGGCGCTGCCGGGCGAGGATGCTGCGGGCGGGGGCAGAGGGGCGGAGGAGGGGGGGTCTGCGCCGCGCTCCCCCCCCGCCCCAGGCCGGCTCCGTTTGGGGCCGGGGGTGCGGTTGGGGGCGGTGTGGGGCNTCTTTTTTTCTCCCCTCCTTTTCTCCCCTTCTTCGCGGCGCTCGCATCCTCCAAGCAGGCGTCCATCAGCACCCACCCGCGGAGCACCCTGCCTCCCGCGCCGGGTAAGTGTGGGGCGCGGGGAGGGGGGGGCGCCGCGCCACTGCCAGGGCGCACTCGCTGCTTTCGCTAAACACCCTTCTCTCCCCCCTCTTCTGCTTCTCTCCCCTCCCTTTTCTCCCCTCCTTTTGTGTCAGTCGGAGTTCTTGCTAGAATTACGCTGTATTAGATCGGCCGTTCTTCCTTTTTTTACCCCGCTTTTGAAGCCAGCTGGAAAAACTCCTGTTGACGTTTGTAGCGAGAGCGGGGGGAAAAAAGAAAAAGGAAGCTTTTTGCGACTTTTTTTTTTTTTTTGGTAAAGAGTTTGAAATGGGATCTCTGTTTATTTTGTGGGGCAATGAGCAGGGGGGGTGCAAGGCGAGGACTTTAGAGGAGACGATATTTTTGGAAGGGGGGAGGGGCTCTGCTTCCCCCTCCCCATCCATTGACTTCAGGGCAAACAAGCCGGTCGGGAGCCGGGCAGCGCACCCGGGGGTGCGGACCCGCTAACCCGCCCGTCTCTCCCTACAGGTGCTGCCCCGGCGCTTCCCCGGACCTGCCGCCACCACCCGCCTGTTGACAGAGGGACACGCTGACTTCGGGGGTCCTCCCCCACCCTTCCGAGGGCGCACCCCGCTCACCCGGCGGTTTTCTCTCTAAGAAAAGTCACCCCATCTCCTAAAACCCACCGGCAGCGCCAAAAGCCACCACCCGCCTCCCCAAGCAGCACCACCCTCCCCCACCGAGCGCCGCTCGCTCCTGGTCCGGGGCGGGTGGGAGGGGAGGCCCGAGGCCATGGAGGTGGCCACCGACCAGCCTCGCTGGATGGCCCACCATGCCGTGCTCAACGGGCAGCACCCCGAGAGCCACCATCCCGGACTGGCTCACAACTACATGGAACCAGCGCAGCTCCTACCTCCGGATGAAGTCGACGTCTTCTTCAACCACCTGGATTCCCAGGGCAATCCCTACTACGCCAATTCCGCCCATGCCCGGGCCAGGGTCTCCTACAGCCAGGCACACGGTAAATCAGCACCCGCTGCCCTCCTTTGCACCCCCGGCCCCTTCCCCACCCGCCTCTGCTCCCCGGCCCCTTCGGCCGGGCCGCGGGTGTCCTACATGGAGGCGAGGAGTTTCGCTCGGTGTGTCGGAGCCAGGAGGAAAGGAGATCTAAGAAAACAGGATAGAAAGGGAGGCACGGGTGGATTTTTAACCCTAGAGATAACCAAGGACTGGCGGAGGGGAGGGAAAGAAAGGGGGGAGGTGAGAGAGGAAGGGGAAATAGTGTGTGCACAGGCTAAAACTTCTCAGACACGGCTGCTTCCCGGATGCAAAATAGAAACCGATTCAAATCGGCGATGGATTTTCTTTAGGGGTGTTTTTAGGAGCCAGAGAGAGCACATTACGGCTGCTCGGAAGACAGAGCAGAAAGGGGTTTGCTGCTTATTCCCCGGGGTGGGGCGGGAGGCATGAGGGTGCCTTTGCTCCTGCCCTGGGCGGCTGGGTCCCCCCCGCTGCCCATTGCTCTTGCTGGGCTGGCTGGCATCTCCCTCGGCGGTGCCAGGGTGAAGGGGCTGCTGTGCCAGCCTGGCTGCCCTTCCCCGGGTTGTGAAATCTCTCCCCATGCCCGGCTCCCCTCCGGCCGCTCCCAGACTGCGGAGCTGGGGGACTTCCCAGAGCCGCTTCGGGCTGAGCTGCCTCATGCTGATCCCAAATGCTCTTGTGTTCCTACAGCCCGCCTGACCGGGAGTCAAATGTGCCGGCCTCATCTTATCCATAGCCCCGGGATCCCTTGGCTGGACAGCAGCAAGGCGGCACTGTCTGCCCATCACCACAACCCCTGGACCGTCAACCCCTTCACCAAGACACCCCTGCACCCCTCGGCGGCGGGAGCGCCCGGGGCCATCTCGGTGTACCCAGGCAGCAGCACGTCCAGCACCGCCTCCGTGTCATCGCTCACCCCTGCCTCGCACTCTGGCTCCCACCTCTTTGGTTTCCCCCCGACCCCTCCCAAGGAAGTGTCCCCGGACCCCAACTCCACCAGCGCTGCCTCCCCTTCATCCTCTGCCGGAGCCCGGCAGGAGGACAAAGACAGCATCAAGTACCAAGTGTCGCTGTCGGAGGGGATGAAGATGGAGAGCGCCAGCCCGCTCAGAAGCAGCCTCACCAGCATGGGGGCCCAGCCCTCCACCCACCACCCCATCCCCACCTACCCCTCCTACGTGCCGGCCGCCCACGACTACAGCAGCAGCCTCTTCCACCCCGGCAGCTTCCTGGGGGGCCCCGCGTCCAGCTTCACCCCCAAGCCACGAAGCAAGGCCAGATCCTGTTCGGGTGAGTGTTGCACCCCGCGACCTGCCCCGTCACGCACCGGCCGTGTCCCCGGGGTGGAAGGGCTGAGGTAGGGGGTGAGCGTGTGTCCTGGTTGGCTTTGCTGGCTCTTTGGGGGTGAGGATGCAGGCTGCTGTGAGCTGGGTGCTTGTGTCAGCTCTCTTGGGGACAGGGGGGCAGGTGGCAGCTTGGTCCCACTTTTCTGGGGTTTTAAACTAGGGGATGGAGCTCGCACCTGGCTGCTGTGGGTGCCAACACATCCACAGTGGCTGCTGATCCGCCGGGCACCGGCCCCAGGGCACTCGGATGGGGCCGAGGTACACGGGGACCGGCGCAGTGTGAGCTGGCGGATCGGGCTGCGCAAAGAGGGATTTATATGAGAAAAAAAATGTTTCCTTTGGAGAAAAAGCTGCCCTTAGCTACCTAGAGGGGCTCAAGCCCGACCCTGCTCCCCAAGTCAGTAAAAACCCCCACGGCTTCCCCGCAGAGACGTCCTAGGGATAGGTGTTTCTCCCTCGATAATTTCCCTGGCTCTTCGTTAATACGAACCGAGGCCCCGGCGCAGGATGAAAGCGAAACTCACCCGGCCGGGCCGCTTCACATCGCAGAGGGCCTTATTTCCTTCACGTTTTACAGGAGCAAAAGTTCAAATATAGTTTACATACCAGTGTGAGAGACTAAGGTGTCCAGTCGTTGCTAACTTCAGCCTAAATTTAACTAGAAAATGCTCCTTTTTTTTCCCCCTCCCTGAACTAGACGTATCTCTGTTTTCAAATGACTGACTGCAGACCCTTTCTGTATTCATAAGCCTTCTTTTGCATTGCTTGGTAAAAGTGCAGTTCTAAATCGGCAAACAGGGAGATGGGGGAAGTTTTGATGCCATTTTGAAATCACTCTAGTCGTACAGCTAGACAGACAAATTAAGACAATTCATGTAATTCTACCAACCTTCCTGGTTTAACATCCTCAGCCATGGAAGGAAATGAAACACGGTATATTGAGATTGAATTTAGATAGCCCTGTAAAATAAATGGCTGTATATGCTTTTGGGTGTGTATTCTTATCTATCACTGCACATCTATGCTAATGAATGCACCGCATGCATTTATTTTTAAAGCAGACAATAATTTAGAAATGTGATCTCTTATGAGTTTTGCAACAAAAATACCAGCTATTATACAAGCTCATCAGCTCTGTTTCAAATGGCTCCTCTGAAGGGAAAAACATTCCCTCTGCCATTATTTAAATACAGTTGCCACTATGTATATGTACTTTTCAGTAGTGCAGAGAACAGTAAGTTAAGGCAATTAGCAGCCCGAGCCCCCCCCCGAGTTTGGAAACAGATTCAAGACCCAGGTCTCTGACGTTAAAGCACTTTTTCAACGATGTCCTGAGTTGCCGATGATTTTATTAGATAGAGAAGTAAGAAGCTTTTTTCTGTCTTGTTTTACGGGTGCTTTTTTTTTTTTGGCTTTTTTTTTTTTTTTTTCTGTGAGGCAGCCCCCTGTGCAAGGAACTGGGGAAAGTTCGTGACCACTCAGTGTTTTTGTAGGAAAACTAAGACTCACGACACAACGACTCCTGCAGCTTCCTGCCCTAGGAGGGACAAAAGCTACAACTGCAGCGCCGCAGAGCTCCCCTCATTTTTCACTGCAGACTGTGTTGTTTAAAAGCCACCCACTCCCTAGATTAAAGGAGACACAAGCCCCGCTGAACTCAACGTGGCCTGCTGCAGTTATTAGCAAAAAAGAATTTCCTCTCCAGTTAAATACTATAGGATTTGCATAAACTATATTAAGAGAGATTTCTATATTAAGCAGACCTGCCCTCGAACCATCAGAGGCAAATGAACTTTTAGCAGAGGGCTTTCTCAGGCAGAAACAGATATCTAGGAGTTACATGCTGGGTTTTAATAGAGCCATTCTACAATGCCCTGTTTCCCACGTTGTGCCACTAAAACTAATAATGAAGCAGTAATAAGCTAAAGTGCTCCCTACCAAATCCAAACTGTATGTATTGTTGTAAAAATCACAGAAACAGAAAAGAACTCAAAGCCTGTTTTTAGCAGTGATTTCCAGAGAGCTTGCTGAAACCAAACTTCCTCAAAGATCAGCATTAACAGTGTTTTTCTGCCTTAAGAACAAAAATCATAATTGAGCCTTTGGCATTCTGTATCCATTCCCAGGCTGCTCGGCTTTATTTTCTCATCTTGTAGCATTTGCAACAAAAAGAAAGCACAGAACGGGAGGTTTTTTGCTTAGATTTAATTATAGAAAACCCCTTCCTTTGACCCTCTTTAGCATTTTGTGTGTTCGCAGGTGTGTGTGTGTTGGTGTGTGTGCGTTTATTTGTGACGGGAGAACACAGGATCGAACCCTGGGAGTGCAATAGATACGGGAGCGGCGCCCGGCGCAGATTAAGGGAGTTCTCGTTATTGAAACGACAACTTCCATCTGACACAATAAGAGTGTCACTCTTTCTCACCTTGCAGAGAGAGCTGCCTATTTTTGATCGTGACATAAAATAACTCACCGGAGTCCGGGCGTTTGCAAAACGCTGAGCTCCTTGCTGCATGTGCTGTAGATGTCACTGCTGTCTGACTGTGCTTGAATTAACACACTGTTTTGACTTCTGGAAAATGCCTAAAGGACAATGCAAAAAGCTTTTGTGAATTTGTTTTTAAAGAAAGAAATCCGGTTTCTTCGTGTTTCCATTTAGAAGGCAGAGAGTGTGTGAACTGCGGAGCAACTGCTACCCCTCTCTGGAGAAGAGACGGCACCGGGCATTACCTGTGTAACGCCTGCGGGCTCTACCACAAAATGAACGGTCAAAACCGACCTCTCATTAAACCGAAACGGAGGCTGGTAGGTGTCTCTGCTTCTCCTGGCTTTGGGGATAAATTAGGCAAAGGGACCACACGCAGGCACAAGTCAAAGTGTCTCCTTGCCCAGCCCCGGCGTGGGGGGGTCAGTCACATGGGGGTCAGCGCCGCGCCGCGGGGCAGGTCCCCCCCGTCCCCTGCGCACCCCGGCACGGACCCCCCGGCACAGAGCCCTCGGTTCCCAGCCTCCCCGCCGCTCGCAATACACGCGGGGTATCGTGTGTCCGTCTCCCCGTTTATCCTCGGCTGACAGCTTTTAATTTAATTCCTCGTTTATTTGGCCTCTCGGGACGCTTTTGGGCACAAAGCGGGAGCGAAAGGGTTATGGTTGCGAATGTCCTCCGCCGGGTACTAAAAAAAAAAAAGTTCCAGCTCCAAAAAGCAAAACAAATCAGATGAGTCAAAGCTACTGCTCCCTACTTAATAATTATTTGTATAAAAGCCATGAAGTAATTTTTGCTCTTATATTCTCTGGCAATATTAATATTGGTTCCCTCCCCAGACAATCCCCTACTGTTTTTTTAAAAAAATCCTATTATTTTTCCATGGAGTCACCTATACTTTTTATTTTCATTTGAGTGATTTAAAAAAAATGTCCTTTCTAAGCTCCTGGTAGTAGTTTCCTATCCGGATATCTGTACGTTAAAGATAAGGAAACCTTGTGTATCTGTTTCCTGACTCTAAAAGCTTTAGAGAGTTTCTATAGGCAAGCCTTGCCAGTCGTGCTTGCTGTTTTGAAATTTCTAATACACTCTACTCCACAAATAATGCGTAAAATGCTAAGAATAATAAATATATTTTTTTTGAGCTTTGTGATTTATGGTGCCTAAGTCTCTTAGCTATTCGTGGGCACGTTTCAATGAGGTTTGGAGAGCAGAGAATTGGCATTACTGCTCCAACACTGGGATGGGATACAGAAGATTTCTGTCGTGAGTCAGAATTTCAACTATGCGAGCTTCTTAATGACTTGCCTTCTAAAGTGACTGACATATAGAAAAATGTTAAGACAACAGTGAAACATTATCGTCTCTGAGGCTCAAGTGCTTTCCAGTCTGAATGGGACAGGCCACAGAGTTAAGCAGCAGAGCTGAGTATCAGTAAAGCCATCTCAAATATGCAAACATGGGTTTCCACCTTCCCCTGTGTTAGGAGACTCGTACACTCCGCTCCCTGCGAGGGGTTTGGGGGGCACTGGAGAGGTTTTCTTGTAGTTTAGTTGTTTTCATGTTTTGTTTTTAATTGATTTACAGCTTTGTTTATTGCCCCTTTTTTTTCCACTGTAGTTTGTTAGGCCATCTTTGGGAACTCGTTCATCTGACATGCAATAGCAAAGCGATCATATTAATAATGTCAGTGCTTGGAAGTCTGGCATTAATTGTGTTTGGGTTGTATGAGTGTACTTGCGGTAGGGGGTACCCCCGCTTTCTGCCTTTGGCCTCTTCTCACAGGCGAGTAAGAGACTGGAATATATGAGTCTCCCAGGGCCTGATTCTTGCCTTAAGCTGCTGAGTTGTCCATCAGCTTTGGGAAAGTTACAGAGGGCCACGGCGTAAACCGGGAGCGAGTGAGAACAGAACCCGCTGCTCCTCTTCAGCTCGGTCCGAGCTCCGGGCGGCACCAGCGCCCGGCAGAGCCGCGGGCAGGGAAGGGAATAAAACAAAGTTCTTGTCTGGGAAACCCACTGCCCCGGGCCTTTCACAGAGATTCTGAGCTTTGCTGCTGCTTCACCCAATGGCTCTCAGTGGCTTAATTGCAAAAATATCCAGGGAACAAGGCCCCGGGGAAATTACCACCGTTGATATGCGTTAAAAAGTAAACTCTGCTAATTTAAGAAAAGAAAATATTGAGTCCTCAGCATTAATCCAATTGCATAGAAATGCACTGTATTTTGACCACTTCCAGAGGCAGGGCTGAAGCTTTCTAATATGAAATTATTTCCCAAAATATGGGGTGCAGTTAGTCCCTCCATAACACTTTATACGATCGTATGCTCGCACAAAGAACGTATTATTGTAGGGTCTGCTAGACAAGGGCCCATCCAGAAATTACTGGCTGCCTGCTGTTCTACTTTTCCTGTTCTTGTTTTGGGAGGTGGGTGAATGTTTGGGCATTTTTGTCCCCCCACCTCAGTTTCAGCAGAACAATGGTTGAAGTAAGGGTGGTGGATTTTTTGGTGTGTGCTTTTTTTCTTCTTTTTAAAGACAGTTGTTTGAGGGCTTGTCAGCCAAGGAACTGAGTAGGGACAGAGGCGGCAGACGGGTCAGTGGAATCATTGCTGCAAGGCATGAAATTTGGTTTGCTAAATATTTAAAGAAAGTTGGAGCCGGTTTTGTTTTCTCCCTTTCACTTGTAAATGGAAACTGAATTTTCAGTGATGGCTCTGATAAATACTGCACCCAGTTAAGTAATGCAGTTGGTTTTCTTTTGTGTCCATCTTTAAAGGGCCAGAGTAGGGGTAAAAATCACGTTCTTTAAGATCATTCCTCTTTTCAAACCCAGTCCCAACATTGGCACAAATGAAACTGGTCATTTAAAAAAAAAAATTAAAAGGAGGCAAATGCATTTTCGTGATGCATTCTAGAATCCTGCAAAGGGAAGACCTGACCAAATCAGATGTCGTTTTCTCCTCAAAAAATGTTCGTTTGTGGAGTTAGAGATGCATTGTTTCTCTCCTTATGTCCTGCACACATGGTGCGCCGTGGGGCTTGGAGCTGCTGTCCGCATAGGAGAACACTGGAAATTAAACAAAAACCGAACAGCCACCAAACGTAAAACAGACAGGAGATTTCCTTCAGCCCTCATGCTCTGTAAAAATCATAGTAACCAGTTCTACCCAACCTAAATATTCAGTCCGACCTGACCTTTCTCATGATCTCCCTCCTCCTGCCGATACGTTTAATTTATTTTTTTTTTAATTTATTTCGGGTAGTCAGCGGCACGGAGAGCGGGGACTTGTTGTGCCAACTGTCAGACAACCACCACGACCTTATGGCGACGTAATGCAAACGGGGACCCAGTTTGTAATGCCTGCGGACTCTACTATAAATTGCACAACGTGAGTATTTACTCATCTCATGTGTCGCCGCTTGCCTGGCTGGGATTGATGTCTTAACTGCACGGTATACACTGGGCTTTTATTGGTTTCAGGGTTTTGGTTGTTGTTTTATTCCTTCCCCCGTCTCTAAGGTTCCCCTGGGAAGTGACAGCCATTCTTTGTCAGCATAGTGATGCTAAGTTCAGTGACATTACAATGTATTAGCTTGGCTTCTAACGCTTGGGCAAACCAGGCAAAATAGAACCACCACACTTGTTTGTTGGGTTTTTTTTAACTGAGCATGTTTTGTGTGCTATTTCCTTCCAGAAACACAGCGGCCGTTTGGAATGGGCTCTGTGCAAAAGTTAATCCTGATGGGGCATCTTCACTTTGATTTTGTCTAAAAATAATTCTATCTAAGGCTTTGTTTTATTTTATTTATTTATATATATATATATATATAAAAAATATATGTATTTTAAGAAACTAATGCTAACCAAGAATCGCTTGGCATATTGGAACGCTATTTAAACTCTAAGTAACAGAGGTTACTGCTACAAGATTGCTCATGTCTAAGGACTGAATTTGGGTCAACGTGTGCCTTCTAGTTTGATCTCTTCTATTAGGAAATGAATAAGGACTGAGGGTAAGCCTACAGGAAAGAGAGTCATCAGCTGCCAAATTCAGTTCAATTTGTTTTTCATGTCTAGGGTTTTTTTTGTGTGTGTGGTTTTGTTAAACAAATCAATATAAACAAGTTCTGCAGAGAGAAACACCATTTTTTTTTTGGCCAGAAAAAGGTCTCCATCCAGGAAAAACACATGGGGGCTGTCCAAATATTTTCATTTTTGCACAATAAGGTCATTTTGTCTGCATGAGCCTGATTTTCTCATTTCTTGCAGGTGAACAGGCCTCTGACCATGAAAAAGGAAGGAATTCAGACCAGGAATAGGAAAATGTCCAACAAATCAAAGAAAAGCAAGAAAGGCTCCGAGTGTTTTGAGGAACTGTCCAAGTGCATGCAGGAGAAATCGTCTCCCTTCAGCGCCGCCGCCCTCGCCAGCCACATGGCGCCCATGGGGCATTTGCCACCGTTCAGCCACTCTGGACACATCCTACCGACACCCACCCCCATCCACCCATCCTCCAGCATCTCATTTGGACACCCGCACCCGTCCAGCATGGTCACGGCCATGGGATAGAACCCAGCGAGAAAACCACCCCGAGGCGAAGAACGCGGGGCTTTGCCTAAGACGACACCCAAGTAAGAAAATGCTCTGCCAGGAGGAGAGTGTAGGGATGGCGAAAGGGCATCTTTGCTCCCGTGTGGTTTAACTCCTTACGCTGGACTAAAAACCTCGCCAATTGACCCCATCGGTCTTCTGCAGAAACGTGTAGTGGTGCCTGTAATGCACTTTGCCCCCTCAGGTATAAGGAAAAAGAACTCACCTGTTCGATACTTAACGGTCCAGCAGGAAGCAAAAGGTGGCAGAAGCTGAAGGAAAAGGCTCGGAACTGGCTTTCCTTTCTCTCTTTGTTATTACTGTGAATATTGTAAAGAGATATAAGCAGCTTCCCAGGATGGAATCGGCTCACTGGAAGCCAGACATGCTGGATTTCTATCGTGGACTTCGTTTGGGACGGGGAAAAAAAAAAAAAAAAGATTAAAAAAAAAGAAAAAAAAAAAAAAAACATCTTTATAAAAACGTAATTTTTAAAAATGAAATCAGACACAAAGTCATATTTATTTTGCTCTTGTTTTCCACAAAAAGCCGCAACCCCCTCTGATTGCATGTTTTTGTGCTCTTGTTTGCAATGGCTACCCTGTAACAAAACCTGCCTTCAAAACAAGGGGAGGAGGGGGGCCCATGTCCAGCAGCCCCCTTGGCCTAGCTCCGTCTATCTGTCATACCGAAATATCTGCTAGGAAGGGGGAAAAGATTGGGGGGGCAGAACAAAGCAAAAATGTTGCTGTAATACAGGATTTTAATGTGCCCAAGACGGTGATTATTTTGACACAATTTCTTCATTCTTTTTCCCTAACATGAAAGATTTATTTTAAAAAGACAGCCTCCCCCCCCACTCCCAGCTACCCTATTATTCCTCAAAACAGACAGCTAGATCAGACAAAATGCTGGGGAAAAAAAGAAACCCTCTTGGGAAGGCAATCCTGTGCTGGCGAGAGGGGCGAGATACAGGCGTTTACCAAACTGTGTCGCAGCTAACTTCTAACACGGCAAAAAAAAAATGATAATTTTAAAAAAAAAAGCATCACAGGGCATAAAAACATCCAACTCACAAGACTTTGGAGGTTGAAGCATTTTGTTCTGTTGTGTTTGCAGCTGTCGCTTAAAAATGCAGATGAGCTGCTCGGGTGAATTCCTGTGAGCGCGGGCACCGCGTCCACGCTCGGGCGGCCGGGACCCCGCGGACGTGGCCGGGACGAAGGGCAGAAATACATAAAGTTGAGATCACTGGAGAGGGGGAAAGAGAGAGAGACAATCACTTCTGAGCTTCACACATCCGTCAAATCCCAGCCGCGGCGGCAGCTGATGAGACGAGGGAAAGCATCATTCGAAAGGGAACGGCCGTTTTCCGTAGCGTATTTTATACGAAAAAAAAAGAAAAATTTAAAAAAAATAAATTCTCCCATTATTAAACCATATTGTACGTAAATGAGCGAAAACAAAGCTATTACCAATGTGAAGTGTATTCTATTGATTGTTATGATCTGATGCCTCTCGTGAACACAAGCTCCAGTATAACATACAATGTACATATTTAGCTATACTTCTGATGAAAATGCCCCAATGAACAGAGGGGCTTGATAATGTAAACCACGTAAGCTTAACTCTGTGACAAGCTTTTCATTTTTTTTTTTTTTAATTTTTAACTTTTTGTTGTTGGGGTTTTTCTATTTTAATTTCTTTTTGGATCAAGCCAATTTTCTCTTTACTGCAAAAGTCCTGCTCTAACGAAAAAACCCAATGAAACAAATAGAATGGATGTATAGTAATTTTTTTTTCTAAACATGTAATTCCAATATTTGATAATGAATTAAGAACCAAGCAGCCATGAAAATCCTGCTTTCCTCCTTTTTCTGGTCTGCACAGGCATATAGCTGCACTTTGTAAAGAAGTGGAAATAAACAGGAAACTAAATTGGTTGGGAGAAATCGTAAGACTTTTTAATCTACTGAGGTAAAAAATTGGGTCCTTTTTACTTTTTACCTTTCACAATGGTACAGTTGTACATTATTTGTACCCAACTCAAATTTCCGTAGGATTTGGGCAGGGGGCGGGAAGGGATGTGGGTGGCAGACAGGGATTACTGATACAGTTGACAAAGTGCAATATATTGTCAGTCACTGCAGCATAGACAACGGCAGTCGAGATTTAAATTATTTTGTACTTGTATCAGCATAAAAAAAAATTCTGCAGTATTTTCTGTTTTTATTTTAATTTTTTTATTTTGCTTATTTTTGGATTAGTGAACTAAGTTATTGTTAATTATGTACAACATGTTTATATATTGTCTGTAAAAAGTGTATGCTTTCCTCATATTCCTTCAAGGTGAATATTGCTAAGAATAATAAAATACCTTTTTTGTGAAAGTACCTGTGCCCAGCTTCGTGTCATAAGGGCTGCTTTTCATAGGGAGAGAGGAAAAATCGCCGCCATCATTGTTGCCAGTAGAATTATTAGCTTAAACTTTATGCAGAGCCGCCTATTGATATTTCAGAAACCTACCAGGGTAGGACAAAAAAAGTAGTTGGTGAGTGATTTAGTATAAAAAGCACAGGTACAAAAGCACATTCTCCGGTGCTGTTTTGGGGTGACGAGGTCATGCAGCTAAATGCGCTGAAGTTTCTAAACCAGTTTAAAATCTACGGCAGCAGCCGCATTGCAGATGAAGAAGTGCTGTCTTTCTCTAGGTTTTTTTTTGTTGTCGTTTTTAAAGTGTTTGGAGAAACACTTTTCAATTAAAAACAAGCTTTAAAACACGGAAAAGCAGCCAGCTGCCCAATGGGTTTCAAGGCAGGGCCCGTGTGAGACGGGGCAGAGTTCTCCGCAGGTTCTTGTGCTGCCGTCAACCTGGGAACCTGTTTCTTACCATTTGGCATCATCTGTGGGGTGAAGGGAGCAATGTGGGGTGACCCAGAGCTGCTCGGGGGAGCCGCTGATGTGGGTGCAGCTGTGGGTGCAGGGGGTGCTCACCGGGCAGTTCACCCGCGGCCAAAACTTTGCGTCTGTTTGCATCACAGGGTCGAGTCTGACCCGTACAAGGAGCTGCTCGGGGCTCCACAAAGCACAGCGAAGCCTTGCAAAGTCCCTCTTCTGCGTGTGGGGCTGAGCACCGGTGCTATTAAAACAATATTTTTGAGAAAACTGCTCACGAACTTTGGGTTTCCTCCTTTGCACACCCCCCCGGGGAGCTGCGTCTCACTTCTGTGGAAACCGACTTGGGGATAGCTCCTTACTCATTAAGAAAAAAAATAACCTGAGTTCCTTTTTCAGCATGTGTGTGCAAATTCCAGCCCTTTCTGCCACTGCTTCTCCTTAACCGTGCAGCCTCCTCCCCAGCCCTGTTTGCGAGCCCTGCTCGAGAACGCCAAGGAGTCGCGGCAGCTCTGGATGTGCTGAAGAAAGCGCACACAAGCGGGACGAAGCCTTCCCGCATCGCTTCAGATGAGTTAATCATCTCTCTAACTTGTTTAGCAAGGCTTAGTGCAAACATCCATAAAAAAAAGAGAAAAAAAAGGGGGCAGTTTATAGCATACCATGCAAGCTTCATTTAAAAAGAAACATGCTCATTTTCAGACAGGCTTAAAACGGGGTTATAACTAAACTCAGCCATTCTGCCTCTGTATTTGAAAAGCAGAGACGAGGAGCAAACAGGAGAACAAACATCACTTTAAAATAATTTAGAATCAGCTGTTTGCTTTGGTTGCACGTTACACACCCGTTCACACTTGGATGAGGGTTTACCTCGGTGTTCCCTCTGCGGGCGCTGAGCAGAGTCGGTGCGACCCGCTCGCAGAATTGGGGCCACAACCCATGGCCCCATTGGGAGGGGCTGTACCCCCAGCGCCCCGAGGAGCCTCTTCTGAGCGGGGTCTGCAGCGGCTCCTGCGACACAGAGAACAAATAATCCCCTATTTGTCAGGTGGCACTAATCTGTGAGAGATCAAACCATCTCTCTGCAACGTGTGTGTATCGTGTTTGTCTCCAGACGTTTTGCATAGCGGAAGGAAAACAAACAGCAGGGAATGGAAACGGAGCAAGTGTGCAAAGTTCAACATAAAGCGTAAGCGCAGAGCAGATATCGAGGCAACAAATTGGGATTTACGGTCCTTTCACTACCACCAAACACTGGGGGACTGGCTTTTTGCGAGGGGGGAACCCTGACATTACTTGCCTTTCGTTCCCGTTGTTGGGATTATTGTTTTAAGCCGTGCTTAATTGTCATGTCTCCACGGCCACATCAAAAGCCAAGAAGATTAGGTTACAGGGAGTGTTTGATGTCAAAATACAAAATAAATAAAAGGAAAGCTGAAAAGGTACTGTATTTTCCATGATGGCTAGTGAGGTTTTTGCCTCAAACACCTCTCTTTTTTTCCTATTTATTTTGCCAAGGTTGCACTTTTAGTGACAAGATTTCATTTACTTATTTCCAAATGACTCCACTGCTTTCCTGCAACAGCTCCAAAGGGTTAATATCCCCTCTTTGATGGCAAACATGGTATAATTAACGCAAACTTCTTAAGTATCCTGGTGACCTGTAGATGGCCACATGAGAATTTTGTTATTTACTGACTTGCCAAACGTTTATTGCTTATAGCAGGACAAGTGGGAAGCAGGCATTAATTTTGATGCTGTTATCTGTGATTGCAAGTAAAGTTCATAGCTGAGAGTGCTGTGAACAACTGCATATGTCAACTGCAATTAAACATTTCCCTATTTTTTTTAACGAATTTCAAGCTGGTGGAAAGGGGTTGGACCGGCAGCTTCGCAAACTGAAATCCTGGCCATGGCAGGGCAGGCAGGACAGCCGGACACAGCACAACTCGCCCTCACCTGCGGGCTGCAAAGAAAACGCTCTGGTGCCGTGGAGCATTGGTTTGATCCTTGGCTTCTCCACAGGGACGGTCAAATCAGTACCGACTGCGGCAGGGCACGGAGGGAGGTTTTGTGGTGTGACATCTCCCCTTGGAAACCAGCCTGAAAAACACTAAAAATGAAGCCAAAAGTGGCTATCAGGTGAATATGTTCATTTATCACCAACCTGGACTGGATTAGAATGCGTGACCTAGAAGTAAAATGCTTTGTTTAGCCCAACAACCTGGGCCATCTGGCCCTCGCAAGTAAACATTTCTAAGTGAGATTAAGTGACTGTTCTTTAAGCGTGGTGATATGAGTGCAAACCAGGCTGCTCTGGATCTAACAGATCAAACCTCCGCATCGGGGCAGCCGGCTGGGGCCGATTCAGAGGCACCATTTGCTTGAACAGCTTTGGGTGCAATTCTCCGCGGTGCCGGCTTTGCAGTCAATCCCGATTCCCGTCTGATGTGTCGCTGTCAGATCCAGAGCTCTGTCCTAAACTCAGGGCTCAGGTTGCACCAAGGTGCTGCTGGGAGGTCAAGGGCCCCATCAGAGGAAACTGATGGGAGAGACTGCAGAAAGAGCCATGCGGCATTTGCAGTAAAAACTTCAGTTGTGTTTCTGAGCACCAAAAGCTCAGCTGAGCAAAATGCAATTGCATGGTAGGAGATACAGCAGAAAAAAAAAAACATCCAGCAGGTAGTAACACAATAGAGAACTAACTCCTCCTTCAGGGAAAGGCTTCAACATACCACTGAGGGAGGGAACTGCTACTGTTTGGTCTATAAAAGCTGAATCGGGGAAGTATAATGTTAAGCCAGCCTACCCAGCAATGGCAGGGAGAGAACAGCTACCAGCCCGTGTCCTGCTCCCCTGCCTCTCCCTGTGGTTCTGCACTCTGGCCCACAGGGAATTATTCGGAGGGAAGTTGAGTCCAGCTCAACAGGGCCAAGAGCACATGTGAACCATTTGGAGTTGGGCCTTTCAATGCCAGAGCGTGAACATGGACGCTCCTTTCTCCTAAACACTTCAGCACTTTGCTCAAGTCTTGGCCAGTGCTTTTATCTTCCTCTGCTCTCCATCAGGCGGAGAGGCCATGGCAGATTACTCTGCCTGGGACACAGAGCATTATGTTGGCTCTTCTGGTTGTGATGCTCCAGACCCCTCAGCATCTTCGTAGACTGCCACTGGATTCCCTCCAGTAATTCCTTGTTCTTCTTAAACTGGGGAGCTCAGAACTGGATGCAGAACTCCAGATGTGGCCTCACCAGGACAGAGCAGAGGGGGAGGAACAACCTCCCTCGACCTGCTGGTCACAGCTTTCCTAATGCACCCCAGGACACCATTTGTCTTCTTGGCCACAAGGGCACATTGTTGACTCATGGTCAACCTGCTGACCACCAGAACTCCCAGGTCCTTCTCCACAACGCTGTTTTCCAGCAGGTCCGCCCCTAACCTGTACTGGTGCCTGGGGTTGTTCAAACCCAGGTGCAGGACCCTACACTTGCCCCTGTCGAACTCCATCAGGTTCTTCTCTGCCCAGTTCTTCAGCCTGCCCAGGTCTCGCTCAATGGCAGCACAGCCTTCTGGTGTGTCAGCCCTTCCACCCAGTTTGGTATCAGCAGCAAACCGGCTGAGGGTGCAACCAGTCTCTTCATCCAGGTCATTGACGAACAGGTTGAACAGGACTGGACCTAATACTGGCCCCTGGGGAACCGCACTAACTACAAGCCTCCAAACAGCCTCTGCACCATTGATCACAACGCTCTGAGCTCTGCCATCCAGCCAGTTCTCAGTCCATCTCACCGTGCACTCATCCAACTCACACTTTTAAGCTTACCTGTGAGGATGTTACGAGAGACGGTGTCAAAGGCCTTGCTGAAGTCAAGGTAGACAACATCCGCTGCTCTTCCCTCATCTACCCAGCCAGTCATACCATCATAGAAGGCTATCAGGTTGGTCAAATATGATTTCCCCTTGGTGAATCCATGCTGACTACTCCTGATAACCTTCTTTTCTTCCACATGCTTGGAGATGACATCCAGAGTAAGTTGCTCCATCACCTTTCCAGGGATGGAGGTGAGGCTGACTGGCCTGTAATTTCCCAGGTTGTCCTTCTTGCCTTTTTTGAAGACTGGAGTGACATTAGCTTTCTTCCAGTTGTCAGGCACCTCTCCTGTTCTCTACAAGCTTTCAAAGATGATGGAGAGCAGCTTAGGAATAACACCTGCCAACTCTCTCAGCACTCGTGTGTGCATCCCATCGGGGCCCATGGATTTGTTTGTGTAGGTGATCTCTAACTTGTTCTTCCTCAACCACAGGAAAGTCTTCCTTTTGCCAGACTTTCTCTCCTATCTCTAGGGCCTGGGATTCCTGGGGGCCGGCCTTAGCAGTAAAGACAGAAGCGAAGGTGGCATTCAGGAACTCTGCCTTCTCTGTATCACCCATCACCAGGGCACCCACTTCATTCAGCAGCAGACCTACGTTTTCCCTCACCTTCCTTTTGCTGCTGATGTACTTGAAAAAGCCCTTCTTGTTGTCCTTGACATCCCTGGCCAAATGTACTTCGAATTGGAGCCTGTCCTCCCTTACTTCTTATTCTCTTTATTAGATTTCTTGCTTACAGGGATGCATCGGTCTCGAGCTTGGAGGAAGGGATGTTTGAATATTAGCCAGCTCTCTTGGACTCCCCTACCTTCTAGAGCTCTAACCCATAGGGTTCTTCCAAGCAGGATCTTGAAGAAGCCAAAGTTTGCCCTGCTGAAGTCCATGGTTTTAGTCCTACTTATTGTCCTCCTTCCTCCACGCAGGATCCTGAACTCCACCATCTCATGGTTGCTGCAGCTGAGGCTGCCCCAACCCTTCAGATCCCCAACCAGTCCTTCTTGTTCTGCCAGGACAAGGTCCAGCAGCACACCTCTCCTCGTTGGCTCCTCCGCCATCTGTGTCAAGAAGCTGTCATCGATGACCTGCAGGAACCTCCCGGACCGTGCGTGCTCAGCTGTGTTGCCCACCCAGCAGATGTCAGGGTGATCGGAGTCTCCCATGAGAACCAGGGCATGTGACTGTGAGGCTGCTTCCAGCTGTCTGTAGAAAATCTCATCAACTTCCTCCTCCTGATCAGATGGCCTGTAGTAAACACCCGCAACAGTGTCCCCCTTGTTAGCTTGTCCCTTGTTTTTTACCCATAAGGACTCAACTGGTTCTTCATGCCCCGCTAGGCAGAGTTTGAGACATTTGAGTGGCTCTCTCATGTAAAGTGCAACTCTTCCATCTCGTTTTGCTGGCCTGTCTTTCCTAAAGAGTACAGAGCCTTCCATGACAAGGTTCCAGTTGTGTGAGCTGTCCCACCTCGTCTCCATAACAGCAATGAGATCAAGGCCCTGCGACCACACAAAGATCTCTAATTCTTCCTGTTTATTCCCTGTGCTACAGACACTTCAGAGCAGTACTCGAGCATGCGGTTTGTCATAAGGGGTGCAGGAGGATCGACCGCAGCCATGTGTACCCTTCAGGTGGTTTGCCTTCTGATTCTCCTCTTGGGAGGCAGCTAAGGAATATTTCTTGCTGCTCCAGTTGGCCTGGCTTAATCCCCCGTTGGATGTGATGGCACGAGCATCACCACTTTGTACCCCACCCCCTGAGCTCACCAGTTTAAAGACCACTTTACTTTGCCCCTCTACACTTGGTGTTTCATCCCACAGCATGTCGTGGGTGAGCCTGATTACATCCGTCTCCCCCATCATATCTAGTTTAAAGCCCTGTCGATGAGCCCGGCTAGCTCATCTGCAAAGATCCTCTTCCCCCTATGAGAGGTGAACCCCATCTGATGCCGGCAAACCTGGTGCCATATATGCCACCCCATTATCAAAAAAGCCAAAATTGTGGGGATAACACCAACCACGGAGCAGCGTATTAATAGAGTGCACCCATCTGTTTCTTCTAATGTCACTGCCCACAACTGGAAGGAGAGAGGAGAAAATAACCTGTGCTCCCTATTCCCTCACCAACCGTCCCACGGTGCTGGTCTCTTTTAATCACCCTTCAACTGTGGGTCACAACTTCACTGCCACCCACATGGAAGACCAGTAATGGGTAGTAGTCCGAGAGCTCTTCTTCTCTTCCCTCTCCTCTCCTCTCCTCTCCTCTCCTCTCCTCTCCTCTCCCCTCCCTCTTTTTTTCCCCTTGTAAAATTTGGAAGTAAAAGCAATAATTTTGAGAGCTAATATGTTAGAAGAGAACCAGATGAACAACACAGAACAGACCAAAACCATTCACACCACCTTTGTACCCACAGGCACTCTGGACTGTGCAGTTTTTCTCTCTTCAAGCATAACTCCCCCCAGCACAGGGAAGATGTTCCTCACGAAGCAGCACATCCCCGGAGACAGACCACTGCCTGACCTGTGCCAGGCCTCACCCCAATCCCTTGCACACTTTCTGGTAACAAGCAAAGTTACAGCACTCCATGCCTCAGTTTCCCCTTGCAAAACAGGCAGAAAAAAGACATGACCTGCCCTATCAGCTGTGTGCAAGTGTTGACTTGCTGCAGCCCAGCAGACTTCTGGGCAAGTTCTAACAAGTGTCAGTGTGTGGTGTGTGCTGGTAGGCGCTGCGAAAGGGCACAGCACTCTCCTCTCCAGGTTAGAGCCTCCTCCGCTGCCGGCCTGTTGCCCTGCCCTTAGCCTCTGCATCCAGCCGTCTGCAGCAAAGGGGACACGCTGGAGAAATCAGTCATCGGAGTGGATCGCCCGGCTGCTCCCGACTGCCGCGCAGGCACACGGAGCCCGCGCACACGCTGCCCCAGCCCCAGCGCGGTGTGAAGCAGCCCTGCCTCCATCTCCCATGCTGTCAGCCCCTGACCTTCCTTTCACATGCTCCAACGGGCACTAGAGAACAGCGACAGAACACAGTCACGGTATTAAATAGCCCTAATTTGTCTCCAGGCTTTTCCCCTCCTCCCCACCCCCGCCTCGGTCTCCCGCGACTTAACGTTTAAACCAGCTGAAGTTTACAACAAATCAAAGCCTCCCCAGATTGTCTAAATACGGAAAACAGGAAGTGAGTAACCTTCAACGGGAAATTGTTCATCCGATGGAGGCCAAGACCCAAGGCCCGGCGCTTTGCCGCCTGCCCCAGCGCGGGCGGGCACGGCGAGTACCGAGCGCACACTCGGCCTTCCGCGGGAGGGAGAGATTTGGGGAAAACTTTGCTCCTCTTGCGGTCACGTCGTGACTGCTCAAAAAAAGGAGATGGTGTTTGTGCCCGTGCAGAACAGTAGATGGGCATTTTGGGAGGGTTATTTTCAAGAATATTGGGGATGGGATGGAGAAGCAGACAAGGGTCGCAGGAGAAAAGAGAGAAGGTGCGTGAATCCGAACTAAAACGGCCTGTTGCTTCCTGCAAAGGTGAAGACGGTGAGAGCCCCGCAAACGGCATCGGGCTGTTTCCAGCACACAAGGGTGGGAAGAGATTTTGTGCGCCAGCCCACTTGGTGATGAAAAGGAGAACACTTCATTTCCTAGGCAGAGAGAATAATAATTTA
This sequence comes from Pampusana beccarii, assembly GCA_013399365.1. NCBI lineage: Eukaryota > Metazoa > Chordata > Aves > Columbiformes > Columbidae > Pampusana > Pampusana beccarii. The sequence goes on from VWYH01006499.1 coordinate 231,596, forward strand.
TTTTTGTAGAGTAACTTGCCTGCTTCCCCCCGCCAGGAAAGATCCCAAATTATTTTACCGGCTGTTTATCTAAAGCCTATATTATTCACTGCTGAATTACAACCATTACTGGGCTGGAACACAGCAGCTGTTTAACAACTCAAAACAATGCCCCTTTTTTACGGAAGGTCATAATAAGATCCTCTCTAACTGAAGGTGAACTTCTTGTTACGTGCTGCGTCCACTGGAATAAAGCTCCGCTCACAATCACACTTCTGCCAGAATCACAGAACTGCCAAAGAAACGAGGATGCACAAACACATCCAAGCACGCCTGAGTCCTTCCACCCCAACTCTGGACAGACTAATGAACCACGTACCACAAAGTGGCCCCTGGGACACAGATAACTTTCTTCTGGCCCCCTTGGAGCCTGCACCTACACCCATGGGATAAGCACTGGCAACCAAGCCCATGGTCTCCGATTTGAGAAATGGACAGCCAAAAAGAAGGCACAGGCTGGTTTGGAGTTAGGCAGAGCTGTTGAGGTGATGTGTGTTGGTTTGTCCTGTCCTGGCTCGTTACACTGGGGCTGGGATGCTCCAGATGAAGGGCACTCCTGGGGCAGATGTGCACACATGGGACAGAGCCTCCAGGGGACATTTGTGCAGAAGGCACAGCTGGAATTAGACCTGCCTGACTGGTGTGCTGCACTTCGGCAAAGACGTATTGAGATCCCTGAGACACACAGCTTGAGAAAAACGTACATTCGGTGGGTAACCGCTGGGTCTTTTGAGGAGGACAAGTTAGAGATGGAAGCTTCTGGTTAGATCTCTTCGCTGCAGCATTTCAAATATTGCTTTGAATTTACTTAAAAAAATAAATTTTAAATAGCCATTTTAGGCAGAAATATTTTTTCCTCTTGCTCCTACAGCCTTTTTTCTGCAAAGATTTCCATAGATTTCTCACGGTTGATAAAGGAGACTAAAACTGGACCTGTGGCATTTGCTTCACAGAGGTTTTTCTCCCTCGCATAAAGATGAAGTTTAGTTGGTTGTTTTGGTGGCAAACCAGCTGGCTGGGAGAAAGATGCTCTCAATCAAACAGCCTCGCTGCCTCTCTGGGGAGAACTCTGTCTTTTTTCCCATCACAACAGGTTTCCTCTTTGTTCTCTGGTGGGCAGGTGTTGTCCCACTGGGATGTGGAAAAGGGCAGGCTCTGATCCCATTAAAGATAGCCCCATTGGTAACAGATCAGAGGGGCATCCCTAGGTTGTGGGAGAATATGCCTGTCTTGCTTCACTGGCTGGTGAATAATAGAGCTGGCTCTCAGTGATACTTGCAGGGTTTTTAACAGGAGTCTTGTTCTCCAGAGGGACAATGAAAGGGAAAGGAACCCAGAGGGTGACGGCTGTGTCTGGCATTGCCAGAAATCACAGCTGGTCCTGCAAGTGATGGGAACGGAGACGATGCTTCCACCCAGGAAAGGTGCAAAGAAATGCTCCCCCGCTGCATTACCTGCTTGCTTTCCTCTCTTCCTCCATCACTTCCACGGCAGGCTGACTTCGAGGGATGTGAAAGTGAATTTTGCTCCAGGGGAAAGCAAAACACAGATAATCCCAGAGACGGAAACGCTACTGTAACCCCTGGTCTCTGCCACTCCTCGGTCCTCCCATCGTGAGGGTTACAGCAGATCTGCTCTGGCTTCCTGGGAAGAAGGACTGGGTGCATAGGCTATCGGAGATCAGGGAGTTCCAACCACATCCCTGGCCTGGACGACACGACAGGGGAACAAGGGGCTTGGCTTGCTCACTGGAGCCTGTCTGCCTGCAGTCCAGCAGTAGCATGGAGTAGGTTTTCTTCTGCTGACCTTGTGCTCACAAGAACTGGGATAGCAGCAGGGATCTCCAGGGCATTTCCTTCTTCTGTGCTTTCTAAAGAGATCCAGGAGGTGAGTCCACTATGCCCAGGAGCTACAGAGTCCTGAGATCTAGGGTAGGCTCTACACCCGCTTAACTCAGAGGTTTAGTACGTCTGCCTGCTCAGTTAAGTCAGGATTTATCCACCTCACATAGGGTTGTAGCAAACCATTAATCTGTGTTAGTGCAGGCCTTGGACGTGGTCATGTCCCAAGAATGGAAACCTGAAGCTGGAGAAGCGCAACAGCCAAAATATGCAGCTCTCACTGCAAATCATACCATAGGCAAGTCTGCAAAGTGTGCCCCAGCACTGCGGGCCAGGGGCTTGTCCAAATGAGCAACAGCTCTGGCAGACACTGTGTCCAGGATCCTTGAATTTCCTTCCTCTGGCAAGATCCCTTTGGCCAGTGTCACTCTGGCTCCAGCAAAGCTGACCATGAGGGACCCACACCTGCTCAGCAAAGGCCCCACATCCTCGAAAGGGTTAACTCAGAGCTCCTGAGTCAATGCACAAGAATGCAGCCACCTCAGGTAGAGTCTCACCGGGGCCAGCTTGAACACCGCCTGCATGGGCTTCTGCACATCTCCCAACCCAACAGCAGCTGAAGTTGTGTCAGCACTGACAAGAACAGAGGTGGTACCAGCACCTTAGACAGCTGGCTGTATTTTAACATGCTCTTTTTACTCTCTTTTCCTACATTCTTCCTTACTGCCACACGGAAATTATGCTCCTTTTGGCCTATGCACCCTGCACTGGTTGGACATCTTTACATCTGCACCCTGTTTCTTGGTGCTTTCTTTCCAGTATTTCACTCTTCCATTTACATGCTTGCTGAATTTACCTCTGTGGCTCAAAAACCTGCCAGTCTCCTTTATTTACGCTGCATTATGGCCTGGGAAGACTGGTCATTCTCTTTGCGGAGCCACCGCTGCGGGCTGCTCCTCCACGCAGTCCAGCCCTGCCTGAAATCACCGCCCCGCTCAGCATTCCTGCAGCCTGCTTTCGCTTTCAGCTCCCATGCTGAACAAACCCAGCTCCCCCTTCACGTACACGTCCGTATGTATTTATACACATACGCCTCGCCACAGAAAGAGACCTATTTTGCAAGGTTTAATGCGCTCCCAGTTCTGCTGTGGACTCTTCCCCTTTTGCTGCAGCTGTGGTTTTAGGGCAGGCTCTGTGGGTTTGAGAGAGTCCTTGGATGCCTTGGGAAACGTTCTGCAAAAGCGGACTTTCTCTCCATGCATTCTGCGCTCCAGCCACCAGGTCCTGAAATCTCTGTGCACAGGATTTCCCCTGTTTAGATGAACACAAAACCTACTTGCCTTTCAGGCACGGTTTCTGATTAATACTACCCGTTTACGTCTGCAGCGTCAGGCAGAAAAACAGGAGAGGCAGCTGAACTCCTTTCTGTGTCGCCCACAGCTCTGCCTGGGCCGCAACACAGCATCAGGATGCTCTGAACAGGCTAAGAAACACCTCACAGCTTTGCTGCAGATCTGGAAAGAATAAGGTCTTACCCACAACCCTTAAGGTCTCTATCCATGACACAGGAGAAGTAATACTACCTACTTCGTAGAAAATAGAGAGCCTGCAAGCACCAAATAACTGTGAAACAAACTGCCTCTCCTGTGCTTGTCCTACTTAGTCATGAGGGAAAGTAACTCTGGTTTAGGAGAGTTGGGGATTAACCTAACACACCGGGTACCACCTGCTGCTTTAGCAGCTCCAGCTCACGGTTTTGTGACAAGCTGGGTGCTTGACAGCAATATCCCTTTGAAATGCCATGTATACTGCTTAAGGTTTGGAAAAGCCTTGCTCCGGCACACAGTAATTGTCAATATGCATGTAGACAGGCTTCCTGGGGTTGGCTGGGGGCAAGAAGGGGACAGCATGGGGGGGGAAAAAAGCTTCAACCACAGCACAAGGCACGTCTGTGCTCCTCACCAGCTGAACAGCAACTTGGACCTACAGAGTTAGAGCAGCCTTGAGGCGGATCTGACAGGCAAAGCACACAAATGCTGTGGAAAAAAACACCACAAAGCAACAGAAACGTCTCCGGTTTAAAAGTACAGCTGATCGGCCTTGCCTCTTTGTATGGAAAGCGGGAGCCGCGGCTCCCGAACGTGGAGCTGGCAGGCGGCATAGGAGAGGAGAGGGGGGCGAGATATGTGGCTGAGGAATTTGCAGCCTTCAAGTCGCCTCTCTCCCTCCTCCTCCTCTCGCAGGAAATGAAAGAAACCTCTTTTGTGGCAGGAGGGTGGTAGGTGTGCGTGCGTGAGCGTGTGCTGGGGAGCAGCCCGGCCTGACGGGCTCCTTCCCAGCATGCAGGCCTGCGCGCACAGCCCTGGGTCTGCACACACACGTGTGCACGGCTGTGTATCTGCACACACGTGTGTGCACAGTTATGCTGAAGCGCCAGGCGCCACTTCTCAGAAGCCTCCTCGTGCGTGTCTGAAAAGGTGGATCAGGCAACGGAAGTGGCGAAACCACCAGCGTGCCCAGGCCCCAAATGACTGCCTTTTCACTTTTTTTTTTTTTAAATTTCTGTAAAGCAGCCCCCCCGACTTCTTCCTCCTTCCTCCCCTGCTCTGCCCTGCTGAACCGCAGCCCTGGAGCGGCAGAGCCTGAAACTGGAGGAGAGCAAAAGGTGCAAACCTGTCCATGGCCACTGCAAAGGGAGATGCTGGGGGACCAGGACCGGCAAAACTGGCCTTGGGCAGGGACATCTGCAGCTGCTGTCGCTCAGACCAGAGCGGGCAGCTGCTTGATGCCAGTGAGGGAGAACATGAGGAGGAAAGGCAGCCCATGTGTCACCCCCATAAACCTCCTTCCACCATCCCGCTCTCCATGCAGCACAGCCCTTGCCTCAGTGGAGGTCTGGGCCTGGGGATGTGGTGGGAAGGACAAAGGGGGCTGCTAGTGGGGTAAGAACTGCCAATTTAACTGTCTTTCTGCTCTTCAAGACACTGGCAGCATCCTGGAGGCTGACAACACACAAAATTTCACCTGTGACTCCGCTCCAAGGGCATCTCTTTTAGCCTCTGTTTCCACAATAATGGGGACAAAAGAACACGCTGCTTATCACCATCCCCACCCACCGAGTTACGCAGGTACCTGCACAGCCTGACGATGCTCCTCAGGATTTGCAAGAGGGAGAGGAAAAGCATGGCTGGAGATCATGTTTCTGTTGACACCTCAGTAAGCAGCAGAAGGTCCCTCTCGCCATGCTCGGTCCCAGGTGGGTGCTAGCAGCGAGCTGAGGAGCAGGAAGGTGGCTCCTTCTTCATCCTAAACCGGCGGGTGGGACGGGCTGCCTCAGCACGGCCATGGTGAACGGCTCTGCACCATCCTCTGAGGGCTCTGACCACCCAGATCCTCAACCACACAGCATCAGCCTGGCCCTGGCACGTTCCCCTCAGGTAACCACAATGGGCCCCCATCATGTGCCCCAGATTTGCTCCTCTTTGTGTGGGGGGAACGCCCCATTTCCCAGCTGAGCCCCAGTGGCAGGAGTGCAGCCCCCTCTGAGATGTCGCCGCTGGAACGAGAGGTAAAATAAATCAGGAGAAAATAAAACGTGCTCAAAGTCACCACGGTAAAGGCAAAGCAGCTGAGAGGAAGGACAGAAAAGCTGGGGGCTGAGAGGCACAAAGGAAAGGGCTCTGCAGAGAATCGTGTTGGGAAGAGACACTGGGATGTTATAAGGACCCGAACTCTAAAGACAGTTTTAATACTGAGATCCACTGAGCCCTCGTTCAGCCCTTCCAGTTTTCTGGATCAATAATAAACCCTACACAAATAATAATTTTTTTTTAATATAATTTTTTTTTTCCTTCATGTGGTTTCTGTAGAACAAAAGTTATTGGGGTGAAAGAAAGGAACTGCCTGAGAAGGTGGGAATCTCCCAAGTGGGAAGGACAAAATCCACATAACCAAAAAATTGCATAGTGCCAAAGGAGAAAGGCGAATGTGCTGAAGGGAATTAAGAAATTGAGCAGGTAAGGTGCCATGTGAAGTGGTCCTGAAACCTACGTATGTATTAGGCAGACAGGGTCCTTACACACACAATCACTAAGGTCAAAGAGAAAAAGAAGAGTAAGTAAAGAAGAAGAATGCAAGAAATAGGAGTGTGCAAAGCCTGCTCAGAGATCTAAGGATTAAAAAGAAAACCTTTAGTAGAAATGGAAAACAGGGAGGTAACCAAACAAGAATATTCAGTCAGTTAAAGCTTGCAGGGAAAAGATAAGGGCAGCAAAAATGCAGAATGAGTTAATTATAGCCAAAGGGATTAAGGAGAATAAGAGGCCTTTTACAAATATATCAGGGGAAACAGAAGCACTAGGTAGGAGGTGGGTCTGTTAATAATAGGTCAGAGTAGGGAAGCAAAATAATGAAACAAGGGGACAAATCATGCCAACAGCAGTGTGGGCATCTTCCTGTTACCAGCCAGCCCTTGACCTCCAAGCCAGCACAACAGGTCCATTGACTGGGACTGGTTTCAACCCAGAGACTCCCCCTCCACAAGGCAAGGACAGGTCTGAGCTGCCATCGCAGTAGAGCTGGGTACGAAAATGTGCCACGAGTGTCCCCGTGCAGTGGCTGAACACCTCAGCTGAAGTAATCAATCTATTTTCGGTGATTTAATTGCCTCAGCACAGCTTTTTGTGGTGTAGGAGCCTGGAGGAAGCACATACACCCAAGTTAGGCTGGATGTGCAGTGCAATGGCCTTGGAAGAAGACTTGGTTAAAACACACCGATGTTTGACTGACTGACTATGGGCTTCTCATCAACTCCTGTGCCTTGGCTTGGCTATTTTCTCTCTCTCTCTCTCGCTCACCCCCCTGAATGCAACAAGAATAAAACCCAGCAAATCCCTTGGGGCTGAAAGCAGGGACTGGCAAGTACGAGGACTTTGCAAAACTTGCATCTCACTGATTTGTGGGCCGGATTCTCACCTCCTAAGAAATTTTGCGCAATAATTTTAAATATTTAAGATATGCGCACATTCCTACTGTCAGGATTTTGGCTTTCTCCCTCTCCAGAAATAAAGTTTGGCTCCAAATCCCAGGTTTCCCCTCTCAGTTCCTATAAAAGCAAGAGGCTCAGTTAGGAAAACTATGGACTATTTCTGTTTTCTCAAAGTCAAAAAAACCCCATCAGGAGATAGAAACTGTTTCGGGCAGCTCTTTCAGGGGAGGAAACCCATCCCCATGGCTCTCCTGCCTGCCTGTGGGTGCATTTTGCATACTGGAGGCTTTCCGTGAAGCAGACCCCTCAGGCACCCTCCAGCCCCCATCTGCCAGGGGGTCACACAGCGAAACAAAGGGCCAGCTCCTTTGTCTGGGGAGACAAGGTGCCAACCTGCCTGTCTCTGTTTACCGGAGGGAGGGATGTTAGCAGGGTGAGAATGGGGGGCTGGGACCATGGCTGGGGTGGGGGCCATTTGTCGTCTATTCCCGGCTCTCAGGCGCTTTCCCCTCCCCGCTGTCTCCCTCTGGTTTTTGTGTCTTGCCAGTTCGGCTTTTTGAAATGCTTTAGATAGTTAATTAGGAGGATGCCGAATAAAAATAATTAAATGGATAAATAGGCTCTATTTCTGCAAGATAACCAGGGAACAGCCTTATAGCCCAAAGTCCTGCGAGCTGATTCCCTACAGCTCCATCCAAAGATATAGGGTTTGACCCATGGATAACCGCATGGTAAGGTGGATGCGCACACACAACCCATACCTTGTCCTTTACTCAGTGTTTGCCTTTTCCTGCATCCCTACCTGGTCTGCTACAGCGAGCAGACAGATGCTTGGGGCCAAGTCCTAGGACGCACCTGGCAGTTGTCTCACTATCTGAGCCATGCCAATCAACACTGGTTTGGGGATGACAGCTGACAACTCACGGACAGTTATCACCAGCAGGATTTTCTACCAACATATATCCCAGCATGGGGCTGAACCAGAATAGTTTTGATCAGACAGGAAAGTGGGTGAAAGCCCTGAGCTCACAGAGGCTTTCACCTGGAGTGCACCATCCGTGACACCCAGGACAGCACCGTGCTCCCCCCGCCACACATTTGCACACTTAACCACATCAGCAGTGGACAAACCCAGTCAGCAAAATGCGTGGGACACCAACACTGGAGACTTGCCTTCCACACTCATCCCACTTACCTTGGAGACCACACAAATAGCAGAAAACACTGTCATCCTTCCTCCCTTTTTACCTTTGTTGCCTATTACAGGGTGAAGTTGGTGCGCTCTCTCTCCCTGCTGCCTCTTTGCACTTTCAAACCAAGTATGTAAGACTACACGAGGAAAGAGAGATTAAAATAACACGAGGAAAGAGAGATTAAAATAACACCAGTCCATAAAAAAGGCAGGTAACACACTGTCCTTTGTATGTCTTCCTCTTACACCATCAGCTGGTGTTACATTAGAGGGAGTCTCCAGGAAGCTCCTGAACAGGAGCAGATCAGAGGAGCTATACTAAATAAAAACACATGCCATTGTTTTGTATTGCACCCTCAAACTAAGGAACGGCACACCAGTGATGCTCCATAGGCAGATATACATACATTCCCCCTTCTCTTGCTGTATCAGCTCAGCAGTATCGCAACAGGAACCCTCATGCTTCTTCTACCCACTGTGGCACTCCACGGCTCAAACAGGAGCAGCGGGATGGCGAAAGCATCGCTGCTTCCCGGGTCAGCCCCTCCTGGAGCAGGGACGGGGCTCGCTGGCCCTCCCGACTCCCCCCGCCTGTTCCTGCCCTGCACGGAGACTTGTGCAGCAGACCTAACCTGCCCTTCATTTTTTCTTCTCCTTCTGAACACCCCTCCTGTGCCTCCCAGCTGCCCAGGAGATGGGTTGTGAAACCCAGCTAGAAGGAGAGGTGCTGTTGTGGGGAGGGAAAAGGAGGTAGAGCCCAAGCCGAGAAGCATCAGCACCCAAAGCAGCAGCCGTGGTGGAAGGCAGCGCTGTGCATGACCTCATGAATCAGCCGCGACATTATCTACAGTGAAATGCCTGGGAAGGGGTTTCCCATGTCCTACCCTGACCTGGAAGGTTGAATCCACAGGGGCCTGAAGGGCATTTTGATTGCCAAAGACAAAGGCTAAATCAGAAGGAAATGATATTTTATTTAACCTCTGCGTCGCGGCGGGGGCCTGAGGGGAGGGTAGAGGCAGAGGGGCGGTGACAGAGGCGTGGGGATAATACAAGGGATCCAGAACAGATAACTCAGCAACATATGGGCTTTCACTGAAGCAGCATGTCCCACCGAAAAGCCAATTTCCCTTGACGTGCTGTCAGCCGCTGCTGGGGGAGGGCAGAGCCCTGCGTGCAGCCCATGGTTCGTCAGGGCTGTGCTCTGCCATTCTAACGTGCTGCTCAGCACCAATATGGAATTTCCTTTCGGGAAAGGACTGCAGTAATTGTCTCTCCTATTTACACAGAGCGTTCCAGACAACGTGCCAGAGGCAGGAGCTCTTACACAGGCAAAGCTCCCAGGGACACCCTGACTTGGCTTGAAAGTCAGCGAACGCTCTGAGTACCCAGCATAGAATCATAGCATCATAGAATCAATTCGGTTGGAAGAGACCCTCAAGATCATCAAGTCCAACCATTCCCCCACCCCTGGCACTGCCCCATGTCCTGAGAACCTCATCTCCGTCTGTCCAACCCCTCCAGGGATGGTGACTCCAGCACTGCCCTGGGCAGCCTGTTCCAATGCCCCACAGCCCTTTCTGGGACGAAATTTTTCCTAATATCCAATTTAAAGCACGGTGTAGGATCAGGCTGCAGGACTGCAAACCTCTCGGTGCAGAGACCAGCTCTCCTGTAGGTGCCCCATTCCCAAAATGTGGCTGGCGGCCATAAAAGAAATCAACATCAAAAGGGCTTTGGCCCGGTGGTGTGGGGTGGGCTTACCTCCTTGTTTACATGGCATTAGAGCTACAAAGACTTTAAAGGCTTTCCTAACAGGACATTCCTGTAGAAAGCTGTTGTAGATGTCCTGGGGACCTGGGTGATCTGGTGGGTGGGTGGGGAAGGGCTATCTAGCAGGGAGGGCCTGGGAGGGAAGGCAGGGGAATGCAACAGAGCCTCCAAGGGAAGGTGGGGCCCATACCACCCTGGGTGGTGGGCTTTATGCAATAAGGCCCTGGAGGAAGGGTGGGGGCCATAGCTGTGTGCTACAGCCTGTGGTGCCAGCAAGGTGAGGTCTGGGTGGTGGAGTCCACTCTGGTCTTCATCTGATGAGTCTGAGAGCCCTGCTCTCAACACAGGGAAGATAACATGCATACCTGACCATCGCCAGTCCTTCTGCGAAGCTCAGCCTTTCTATGACTGTTCTGTCTCACTTTTAACCAACCCAGAAGGTGGATCAGAGAACCAGAGGTGTGAGAGATGGCAAAGACCTTCACTCCAGATCATTTCCTCTGGTATTTCATCAGACCAAGCAGGCATGCAATGGCACTTTCACACTTCCTTTGGGAGGTAGTTCCCAAACCTCTTAGGCACCCAGGAACAGGTGGTATTTTGCCAAATTTCTGTTTCCCTGTAAGTAAAAAATAGTCATGGATGTCAGGATGAATTTTTGCAGGCACAAAAGACTTAAAAGTGGCACCCCCCTCTTGTCTTCCCACAGCTCCAAAATATCACACGTCAAAGATCCTCCTGCTGAGAGCTGAATTCCCCCTTCACGCAAAGTTCGGGACTGAGGCTTGTTCCAAGCGTTGCTATTTCAGACTCTTGGTCTTTGACCAAACCATCGCAATTCAGGCTTGTGCTGGAGACCTGGGGACCGTATTTGTTTGTACTCCCTTTGCACTTCGGGGCCCAGCCACGGTCCCGCTGCACTTGGAGATGTACAAAGGCAACATAAAAACTCAGCCTGTCCCAAGCCTGTTCCCCAGATCCGTGTTTCCTTAGGTCAGGCACACACCAGTCCTCCAGCTCTGCTGTGCAGGGAACCTACAGCACAAATTGATCTGTGGGGAGCACGACCCAAATTGTCAAACCAGGGCCTTTAACATTTTCCACTGCCACCAAACCTGTTTGACTGAATTGCAGGTTAAAAAGGCATTGTGCCTATAATTGTTGGGCTTTAGAGAGCATGTCTTTTCCTTTAATGAAATACCTTGCTCATTCCATTCGAAAAGGAACCAAAGACTTCTCAGGTTTATGATAAAGTTGTAAAAATTTTATTTACCCCATATTTCCTGCTGGGTTATTTATGAGGCATTTTGTCAGCTCTCATAAAACTGCCTAATAAAATATATTTTCTTACAAAAAAAATAAAATAATTTGTGCGAAACATCTTGAGAGCAGCGAGGACAGAGTTAATGGGATACACACACGTTCCGACCCTGGGAGAAAACAAAACAGAACGAAAGCCAGGCATTGTTGTGCTGCATTAGTTAATAATAGCTTTAGAGCTAAAATCCTGCTCCCACTAACGTTACTGGAAGTTGGTCCTTAATATAAAATAATCAGAGAACCATCTGCCATGAATTGCAGAGCCCCAAAATGAACCTGAAATGCATCAAAGCACCCAGAAAATACACTTCTCCCTTTGGGATTTCACAAGAAACATCAGCTCAGGAACTTTTTCTCTAAAATATGGTGGCTTAGATTCATGTAACTCAGGGATGGATGCAAATTGGCACTTGGAGCTGGAACCCAAGGTTGGTTGATTGTTAACACAATAACTTTTACCTAGTTAAGAGTCAAGGTGCAAGAAATGAAGTTTCTTGATGTAAACCTGGAGGAAATCCCATCTCGGTAGTTGCTGTGGAATAAACAGCCTGGCACAGGAAAGCACGACCCACCCGCTCCAGGCGCAGCTGGGGTACATTTGCCTCTCTTGGAGCACAGATTTTTGGTTCTGTGTCACATGTTTGCATCTGCTCAGTTCTCCACGGTCTGAACTTTTGCGTTTTTTCAGTAGTGCCTATGTTCCCTAATCCCAGCGGGAGCCTTGAAGCACTAAGTTTGTTGTGCAGCGTTACCCTGAACACCTTTCATTTCAACCCTTGCAGCTTCGCTCCAGCCACACTTACCTCTTGCAGATAAGCGGGACACAGGTAAAAGGTCCTTTTTCCATGTGGCCGGCTGGGCCTGGCTCACTCAGGAGCTCAGCAAAAGTATTTGAGCTTGGAGGCACCAGGAATACAAAGGAAGCAAGAAAACAATGAATAAAGGAAAAAAAAAGAGAGAGAGAACCAGGGAGGGTTGTTTTTAAAACAACAAGAGCTAGATGCTGGGAAGTGGTCAGAGGTCTTTTGTTCTGTGCCTGTACAGCACTCAGCACAACACAGCCCCAAATTACAGCTCAGCCCCTCGCTCCTGCTGCTGTGCAAAAGAAGTGGCAGCTGAGTATGGGAAACAGGCAAGGAGCCAGGTCTGCAAAGGTACTTCAGTGTGTAAAGACACAGGGGGATATTTATTTATGGATGCTGGTAGAGGTCCTATTTCCAACAGGAGCCAAGGGGCATTAGGCTCACAGCTCCGGTGCTTTGTCAGTGCCACCGGGTGTTATCTATGTCTTCAGGTACAGGTTAGAGCTGGGTTTACCACTCCTCTCAATAAGATTTGTTTTTAGAAGTCACTCTTACCATGGGATCGCTCTCCTGCATCTGCAAAGTGCGTTTTGCGTTGGGAGGTCCTGGCTCAGTGACACAACGCGTGACAGCGTTCAGCAATCTGGCAGGTCCGTGCTGCTTTGGGCACACACGGGGCTCGGGAGGTGCTTTTCTCTCGCACAGCTACGTTTCTCGAGGGAGGCATAAGGGGGTCAGGGGGTGTCTGGGTGACCCTGGGACCTGGAGCTGGCCAGAAATCCCCTCTCAGCCTGGTGTTGAGGGGGGAAAGGGAGCAGGGGTGGCTCTCAGGAAAACAGCGAGCACGTACAGAACGTGGGGTGTACCAGACCTGGGCTTTAGACAAGCAGTTCGGAAACTGGCTGTGATTTTAACTAAACCGGACCAAACTTCCTCCAGCTCAGCCCTGTCAGAAATGTCAGACAGAACAGAAAATGTTCTCTACAAACGCTATATTCTCCCTAGGCTGAACTAAGCCCATTACAATAATCCAGCAAGCAAATTCATGTTGGACTCACCTGGAACATTCGTCAGCCGTCTAGAAATAAATGCAGAGGAACAGCAATGCAGAGAGTGTGGAGAAGGGAAATGCGTCTAAAGGTTCTCTGGATGTGGCTCTGAGTGTTGAGTGGAGATGGAGAAGGAAGAGCCATTTTTACTCCAGATAGCAAACAAGCTCTCAGGGAAATTCCTTCTACATCTTAATTCATTTAAAAAGAAAACACCTTTGCCTCCCAGCTTTCAAGAAGCTTTGGCATCCTTCACAACCAGCACAGTCAGTTGTTCCAGAATCAACAGTTTGGGTCAACGACTGGCAAGGAAGGGCTGCTTTGCCTCAGTGCACCAGGGAGAAACCAGCAGACACCTTATTTGCACTGGTGGGACTCATGCTTTTGACTCAGCTTGCGAAAGGTGAGCTGGCAGGATGTTAACATACTGCACGCTCCGACAAACCCCGGCGATGACAGAGCTGCTGGCGTCCAGAGCAATCCGGCCCGGGGGGGAAAGTGTCTTCCCGCTCCACCAGGATATTGCTATCAATGGGGCAGATTCCAAAATCAAAATGACGAAAAGCATCTGCAGGCAGGTGTCAGAACACACGGTGCTTAAGCTCAAAAGCTGGCATGGGTGTTCTCCTTAGGAGGAGAAACATAAAGGAGGCAGATAGCGGAGATGTGCAATAGCCCACGCTGAGGTCTCTGAAAAGCTGCTGTTGATGGGAGTCCTGTCAAGTGACTCCAATCATATGAGCAGACTCAAGGATCACAGCTGCCTTTTCTTCTTTTTACCCTTCTTTGCAACCGGCGATGTTATTTCTCTTCCCCAGCGCCAACCGGCATCAGTGACCGATTTATTTGCATCAAACACAAAGATATGGGATGTCTGAAGCCGAGCGGGACCCTCATCTAGGGAACACTCTGGAGCTATTTAATCAAGTTTAGAGACCAGAGAAGCATCCAGGCTTTCCCACCATAGTATGAGAAGATGAAATTCTTTAATTGTTTGTGTTTGAGTGAAATTCATATAAAAAGAGGATTTGGGATTCTGGGGAAGCTTTAGAGCTGAGTCTGACCTTAAGCTGTGTTTCTGCACAGCATCGCACGCTCTCACACTGCGCTCCCAGCACCCGCTCTGGGAACTCAGCCCTCACTCCCATCCCTCTTCCTTAGGCACACGGAGGGATTTGGGGAGGCAACAGTTATTTTATCCTATAGTTTGTACAAGATCTTTTGGGGCCTGTGGTCCAGGCAACTTAAAAGCAGCTGTGCCTCTCATGGGCAGACAAACATGCAGACATTCTGCATCCCATTATGGCTCAATCCTCCAGTTACGCAGAAGTCACAAAGTGGTTTGGATCCCAAACTATGTCTCCCATTGGGTTCTGTCTCTAACCCCAATTTGAGCATATCGGCAATGTTTAACCTATTCTTCTCTCGTTGTGCTCCACACAATCCTTCTCACAGTGCTCAGACTTTTCCAAAGAGCAGTAAAAAGGAATAAACAAACCAAGTTTAGCATGTGGATTGGCTTTGAATGACAGAAGTCTAATAGGAGAAGCAATTTTCATAATTCTGTCCTCATTCAGGACTGAAGCTCCATGACCCTGGTAAGCTGGCTGCTATTTGGACCTGAACAAGGTCCTGCTGGCTTGAGATTCAACCCAAATTTGGAACTAGCTTTGACAACATGACATTGAGGAACGCAAGCAGAGCAGCCAGCAGCCCAGATGCACACTGGAAATGCCAGGTGAAGGACCTGAATGGGAATTTCCTAAACCACAGACAAGGCATTAATGCTGCAGTCAGCTTGTGTGGCATCTCTCGACCTTGATGAAAACAAACAGGTTGGTGTTGTTTGGTGGTTTGTTTTTAATTGATAGATACAGGGACCACTGGGGGCTGTTTTAGTTTTTTTAAATCTTGAAAATCCTTGGAGGGTGGGAACTCTGCCTTCCACCTTTCTTCACCTCACATTCTCAAGTCACTTGTAGAAATGATGAGATGCCCTTCCCTCACAGGCTCCATGGGTTTTGGTGTCATTCTCCATATCATACCTTTGGATAGAGAATATCATCAAAGCTGTGGTGCAAGCACAGGCTTGAAGGTAAAAGAACAATTCCTTTGACTCAAAAGGTGCCAAGATGCTTGGCCTCAAATGCCATCTGGCACAGTGTAAATCTCACTGACAAGGAGACCACGTAACCAAACTGATAATCGAGGAAAAAAGTCATGACAGGACTGACTGGTTACCTCTTTTCCCCAAATTATCCTATTTTTACGAACACGTATCTATGAGGAATAACTAAAAAGACTGGGGTGTTTCAGTCTGGCAAGTAAACAAATATAGTAGAGGTCTATAAACAGCAGAGTGGCACTGGCAAAGGTGAATCAGGAACAACCATCTACCACCTACAGCAGATGTAGGGAGCAACCAGGGCAGCGGGGAGGAGGCAGAGTCAGAACAAACAGAACACAGCATCTGGGCAACGTATTCTACAGCCTGGCCCCACCAAGTCTCTGTTTTGAAAAATAATCCTGACGAGGGCTACCAGCCCTGACGAGACTTGGTTGAATGAGCCCCAAATCTCTGCATGCTTAACTGAAAGTGTGGGTCTGGTTAATAACAGGGAACCTTTGTGAGAGGTTGTCTCAACTGAAGGGAAGGCAGGTACTGTCAGTCAACCCTAAAAAAAAAAGATAATTTTAGCCTTTTTGTTTCCTGGAAGTGACATAAGAATGGGTTATGAACCTTCCACATTCTGGTAATGGCAGCAATGTTCAGCAGCTGGAGCATAGCACAGGTTGGTTCAAATTCTCACCTGCTTTTACCACTAGTTTATCATCTGGCATTACAAAACACATCTAAGGTCTTGGCATATGAGCAGCATCCAACCAGCAACAGCCAGGGACCTGTAGTCTAAAATTTGGCTCGACTTTCCAACTTGTAGATGAGAACGACAGCCTTTGTCTGCTGGTATCTTCAGGAGGATGGGACTTCACCTAAGAGGTTTGGAAGTGCCCAAGTGTTAATTGTGCATATTTGAGTCAGACTGAGCAGATTAACACCCAGCTTTTCAGGGTAAATTGGCAGAAGGCAGAACCATCTACAAACTGAGAAACGCAAACAAGGAGGGAAAAGATTCAGTTTTGCATTCTGAAAGAAAATGCCAGTCTTCTCCAGTTCTACACCTTCTGGCACTGGAATGAAACCAGTCTAATAGCAGTGACTCGCTAAGGAATGTTCAGGCTTTCTGAAGTCCCAGCCCACTTGGTTAGCTGTATTTCTGAGGCAGAGAAACAGCAATCTTTCTACTTTTAACATCAATAACACCAGTTATTCTCCTAAAGAATTATTATCAACAATTCCTTCGCTATATTTACAAAGAAGCAGGGCTATTCTTAGAGAAAACACTAAAAAAGCTATTTTATTTAGCTTTCTTGGCAGTTATACAAAAATGTAAGGAATGCAGTCAGTTAAAAACATCAAATCCCCAGCACGAGCCTATAAGAGCTTTCTAATGCATATTTACAGTATAGAAAAGCGACCACTTCCCTGTTTTGTAGAACAAACAGGGAACCTTCTCTTTTCCTCCTCGCTGTTCCTGAAGTCCAAACATTAAGTGAGACACAGAATGCTGCTTTTAACGGCGCGGGTTGTAAACTTTTAACGCCTAGAAAATGGGACTTTGTACTACATCCTTCTTTTCCTAAAAAGGAATCGGAGGCAAATTTTACTGCTGGGTTTAAGAAAGTTCTGAATTGGCAGCCCAGGGTATCGAATACTCTTTTAGCCACAGCTTGGTTTGCCATAGGGAACAGCAGAGCTGAGTTCTTCCACGCTGCACGCAGCTCAGTGTGGGGACACCAGGCTTTGGGGACACAAGCAGGGGACAACACCGCTGTTCCAGTATGTGCAACAGCATCTCAGCATCTCGGTGCTTTGTTCCAGCTCTGAATCTCTGTCTTAGGGGCATTACTTACTGCTTAGGAAGGAGACTGTGGTGCATTCAGGTCACAGCTTTCAAGATGACACTGAAAACAAACAAACAAAGACATAGGTTATTGCTTGAGGTTTAGGGGGGGTTATTGGGTTTGCATCTTACAGGGCGAAAATGGACAAATTCTACCTGTGTTACTTGTGCTGCACAAAGCCTCAAAGATTCGCAGGTGGACATGACAATACGTCTCTTAAAGAACAGTCTATTCCACGAGGAAAAAAATACTTTTGGGGGTTTTGTAAATTAACTGGTGTAGACAACATACTGCAAGGAACAACCCTCTACAGGCAGGGATGCAGGTATTCAACTTCTCCCTCTTTTTCAGCTATAACTCAAAAAGCCCCTGTGTTTCTCTCTTAAGTTTGCATGTGCTGGAGGCCTCCTGAGCCAGCTTGAAACTGAAGATCTGGAAAGGCTCCAGATCCCGTTGTTCCCCATACTTCAAATTATCTCATGTCTCCCATGTTAGAGGGAGACTGGAATTCTGCTCCTCTCTCCCCTGAACCATATCACCATTCACTGTTATTCTGTTGCTAGCAAGCCTGTTGTTTAAGACAGGTTTTCAGTGGGTTCCTCCCACTGCCACCTTCCTCAGGGAGGTGATAAAACTGTCTTTGAAGCACCCTGCAAGTGTTTGTTTTCATAACCCATATCCATTGCATTCATTGAATTTCTCCAGATTACTGAGTATTTCTCAATTGTTTTTCCTATCCTTATACAAGATAATGACCGAAAAGGACAAAAATCCTTCCTTGTCTTACACTGAAACAGTGCTCCTGAGCTGGAAACGAGTTTGGCTCCTTTTTGCCCAAACAGCGTTGGCCGCAACCCTGGGGAATCTGTCACGCCGTCATTTTGCAGCACAGCATGCCAGGCTCTGACAAATCAGCCCGACGTGAGGCCCTCTCACCCTGCCGGCACGTGCCAAAACCAGCGGGAGCTTGGCTCCTGCTGCCCTGCCATGGCACGAGGCGATGCCAGGTCGGAACAAATCCTAAAACGGGCCATAATCGCACGGCAGTGAAGGGACGGGACCTAAGGGAGTAATCACTCCTTGTGGCAAATGATGCAACCCTAACCAGGGTTTCTGTGGCCTTTGTGATTTGTACCATAACCATACGCTTCTATTTCAGAGCGATCAGAACTGAACAAGACCTCGTCCAGAGAAAACCAGGCAAGAAAGCGACTGCACTCGAAGCAAGTGAAAGGGGAGACTCTCTCAGCCTTTGGTTCCTATTCACTGTCATGTAAGAGTTTCATCATCGTAGGAGGTGTCAATAAGATACCAACAGGGTGAACAATTGTCAGACAGATTTTCACAGAGCTAGCTGACTGGACCACGGCTGCTTTGTACACAATGCCAACGCAGTGTCATTTCTAATGGGGGAATTTATACAGCGTAATTATGTCAGAATTTGCTCCAGGCTACACACTGTTGCATTATAAACCTGGCCATTGCCATGCGATTAGTCAGAGCTTTAAATAACACTGAAAGTAATTATATCCAGCAAGATGAAGAAAAGTGGTGCATTCCAGTGCTTGCCACATAGCAGCCCCTGGAGGGGGTTAGCTAACAATGATGTCCCTGAAGATGTCCCCTTTATTGCTGGAAGTTTGGATACCTTAGGCCACATCCTGATCACCTGAGTCACAAACAGTTTAAGGACCCTCTTAGTTTGGCCCCTGTAATTACCGAGCAGAGCGGACTTTATGCAAGTGGCGATAAGATTCCCTGATGATTGGACGTAGATGCACGCGATTGAAATGCAAAGAGCGTGGAGACTCCCGCATAGCAGCACGGGGCCAAAGGGGTTTTGCATCAGAGAGATCTCGCAGCAGGCTTGGAGGAGTACATGGGTGTCAGGCATCCTGTCACCAGTGGCCTGAGGGACAAGGGCTCTTCCCGAGCTGGTCTGGCTGCAGGGACAGGGCAGGTTTTCTCGTTTCCCTGCAGATGGTGGCACTGGAATGAGCAAGGCTCCCCTGGGCCTGCATGAGCAGTGTCACATCCGCAGTGCTCTGCACAAGCGAGGGCTCCTGCCAGGAGAGAGAGGAGAAGGATCTAAAAGAGAAAGCGATCACCGGATTGAGGGCGGGCAGATCACAGGGTTATGTGACTCTCCAATTTTACATTTGCCATCAGAAGAGACCTAATGAGCTGGCAGCCCTAGATCCCCGTTTTCCAGTGAGAAAAGAAACAGGTGCTTTGCTTTCCAAGTCATTCTGAGCTCCGGTCCTGTGAGGGTGACAAAGCTGGCTGATATCTTCCTGGCTTTGACCCTGGTCCCTGAGGGCTGTTACGAACTATTCCAGTTCAGAGCAGCTCTCCTGAGGGCTTTACAATGGTTGGGAATTGCCGTCAGGCGGCATCTTTCAGCTCCACTCAGTCCTCCCTTCATTCCGTGCTCTGTGTCACATTGGGTGTTTCCCCATTGCTTCACCTTCTCTTTCCAGTAAATACCCAGTTGGACCTGAAGCAATGCATCGAGGTTCTATCTCTCAAGAGCCCATGGGATCTGAGGTATCTGAGATGTTGCAGCCAAATCAGAGTGAATCTACAGTCAGAAAAGCTGCTGTTGGTGGAGCTTTACAGGATCTGCTCTAGAAGACGCTGAGACACTCAGGACTGTGTGGACACACTTTTAAAAACTGGGTGGATTAGCAATGAGAAATCCCCACTACTTCTGCTTATACCTGGCCTGCAGTGCTACAAAGACCAAAACCTACTTGTGGTATCTGGGCATTTCTGCTTTTGCCTGTGATGGGAATTAAACTGGGCGCTAGGTCAACAACAGAAATAACAGAATGGTGGAGGATTAGCCAAATCATTTCAAATCTCAGCCAAAAAAAAAAAAAAAAGTTCCCTTCGGTTTTCTGAGCAAACACTCAGGATAGTTTTAATTTGCTCTGGACTGATTCACCCTGCCCCTTCCTTTGACCTGATGTGACAGTGACCCAAGTCCCAGGTTGTGCATCCTCTGTGCAGAGCAATCTGTCCACCGCTGCCTTTCATGGCTCCCATTGAGAGGCTGACACCTCCCCTGGTCTGCCAGCAGAACTATTTGTGTCATTGCTTCCCCAGCTCTATCAAAACAGTCCTGCTTATAAAAGACCTAAATTAAACAGGCTTTAAAATAGAGAAGCCACACAGGTTTCACTGGGATGGGACTAAGTGGAAAACTGCTGTTAAAGATTATGTTCAGGTCAATGCCTTGGGCAAGAACCAGGACAAACAAGACGGATCTATCTATCTGTCTCTCTATCTATCCATATCTCCGTACAAGATATATATGTACCAGCATTAAAAAACAGGGCTCTGCAGTATCCCCAGCCAACCTCTGCACTAAGCACTGCTGTCCTACGTGGTCTCTCTTTTCCACTCCCTTTCTCACTTGACCCTGTAAATAATTGCCTCAACGTGTTGAACTAGCATAAAACTAACCCAACAAAAAATCACTTTCTGTTTGCTGCTCAGCATCCTGAGCAGGCTCAGAGCAGGACTCAGTGAGCCCCAGAGCCAGCACCAGGGTGGAGGCAGCTCTGCAGCCACAGCCCTGACATGTTACTCTCATAAAGTGTGTCTTAGTCTCAAAATCTGCCCTGCTACTGTGAAAATAAAAGATGCTGTGGGCCGCAGAGCGGGAATTGAAGGGAGCTAAATTCTAGTTTCAAATGAGAGAAAGAAGGGGGTGGGGCAAAGACTGAAAGGCGGTGAGAAGAGAGATGCATTTTTTGAACAAAGCACCACTGTTTTATAGGACAGGGTTTCTCCTGAGTTTCTTGAAGTCTGATAATTTTACGTCCACTTCTGGACAGTAATTCCTAGTCATTTTAGGTCACTTCATCAATTGTTCTAATGGAGCCAACCTTGTAAAACTGCTGCTGTATTTATCAAACGTGCAGTCACATACGTGCACACATTGTGTGTATCAACTGTGAAAAAGGAAATACAAACCAATACATTGATCAGATTTTCCAACTGAGGTGCTTTGCCTCAGTATAAGTAGATCAAAAAGTATAAAACCCTCCCAAATCTTAGGTTGTAAACAAACTGATATGCATTTGGTTGGCTTGCTGCGATTTACCGTCAGCACCACCCTGGTCTGGAATACCTGGAAGTTCACCTGGACTTGGTTTTAATTTTGAACGGGAGGGGAATTTTTGACAGCAGGGGTGCTTTTTGCTAAAGGCTCCCTGTTGTTCGTTCGCAAGTTTGTCGTATGAGTGACCCAGCAGTCCTGGGCCATCGTGGCCATGCATTTGGCTGGCTCCTTACCAAAGCAGAGCACTGAGAGGTGGCGTTGGCTTAATATTGCCGGTGCTCCCACGTGTCCAGCCTGTCTCACCTACCAAATCGGTTAAACCAAGCGAGGCTTCACTTGGAGCTGCTTACCTGCTTCACCACCAGCACTGCTGGGCACGGCAGGTGGGGGATGCTCCAGTCCCAAACTGTGCTGGTGACCCAGAGCTCTGGGGCCTTTGGGTTGGTCCAGTCCCTGTTCTGAGACAGCTTGGCAAAGATTTCAAGGATCTTCCCACTTCTTCCAGCTCCCCTGCTTGAAAGAGAAAGAGAAGTCACTTTTCTTACATCTTCAAGCTTCTATTAATAGTTGCAGAAGTCGCTGTGCTACAGCAGCCTGTGGAAAGGCAAAACCCCACTGCACAGGACCTTGTACTTGTATGAGCAAGCAGAACAAAAGACAAGCCAAAAACGTACGTGGGCACAGATGCCCCATGTTACAGCCCTGAATTCCTCTTCAAAACACCTCAGCACGGTGTTGGTGACCATGGCTCCCAGACGAGAAAGGATGGTTTTGCTCTAGGTAGTAAGAACAGAAGACCTGAGAAGGCTGTGCCCAACCCCAAGGGGTTTCTGGGCTCTGACTGAGCTCCCGAGTCCCTCTGGTTCCTCCAGCAGCGTCCGACCCTGGCAGAGCTTTGCAGGGGAGTGAGCAAGGCCAACCAGCCTCCAGCTCTGGGATGCACCAAATTATTTTGGTCCCTTCAATGTGGAGGTGGAAGGAACAGATCCCAGCAAAGCTGAGGGGTGCACGGGTTGTCAGAAGCACCAGTTGGTGCCAGCTGGGGACTTTGGGACTTCAAGCCTCAGATGTAATGAGACCCCCACCAGGGACTGCACCAGAGCTGTGAAGCCCCAGAGAAGATGGATTCAGCCAAATATAGAAAGGACCCAGCTTCTCTTTTTTCTTGCCTTTCTTTAGCCATCTCTGTCACCCCTCCAAACCCAAATTTCTCGTGTTGCAGAGATCTCAGTGATTTTCGGGAGCAGTGAGAGATGGGGCAGAACTTTTGGGGTGGGAACTTCGCATGTGCCCAGCTCCTGCCCCACAGTCACCTGCACCGCAGCCGTCAAACTCAGGGAGGCCACAGGAACTGGGAGGTGGCATTGAGCATCCTTGTTGGAAACTGCGGGCTGGGGAGGGGACAGAGCTGGTCCCTGCACCGGATCTGAGCAAGAGAAAAGAAACAGAGAAATATAATTGCTAAAAAGTACATTGAAGTGGCTTTGCCCTTTCTGAAATAAAATCTGTGGCTTTGAGTGTTAAAAAATGAAAATCACCATCTGTGATGAACAAGACATTGGGATGAAGCGGGGCAGCCAGGAGGGACGAGTGGAAGGGATGCGCTGAGAGGAGGAGGGGAGAAAGGAAAAGGCGCACCGGAGAAAAAGAAAGAAAGATTGGTGGAGGGAGAAGGCGGTGGCATGGCGAAGGAACCCTTGCAGCAACAGCATCCCCGGAGCTGCATCCCGCCAGCGCGGCTCGCTCCCAGCCTGGTCCAACTGCAACAACATCTGTTCCACTTGAGCTCTGCTCAGCTAGTGGCATGTTTGTTTAATTGTGGGCCTGGGTTTGTTATTTTGCTTCCCATTAAGAAGCTGAAGAAAGGAGGAGGAGGAGAGTGTTTTCATTCTGGCGAGCGTTTTGCCAGGACAATGAGGTTTTTTTTTCCATGGCACCGGGTAGTCAGAACTAGCTGTACCGCTCCTCGCGACAAGGCAGACGCCACCGAAGCCCATTGTTCAACCTGATGCATTAAGGGCTCACACTTGTAATTTTGGCGCTGATCCCCCTCTCCCATTGTGCGAGCAGAATGGGCTGAAAAAGGAGAGTCTGTCCTCTTTATCTGGCAGCAAGAGGAGGAGGCAGCAGCGGTGGCAGCGGCTCCGCTGCCCGCCAAGGTTTTCGCTCTCCTGCGGCTGTGGTGGGGATGGGGGGGCGGTTCTGAAAGCTTCCCTGGTCACTCCCGGGAAAATCACCCAACTTTCACTCCCTGCTGTAGCTCCTTGGCCTCCCTCCAATTTTCCCAAATTCGTCACTGAGTGTATTTTGGAAAAATGACTTCTTCCTGCTTGACCGTTCGGGATTTTTTGTTTTCATAAAAAAAGAGAATTGTTGAAAGGGGAATTTTCTAGTGCTGGACTGACAGCCCTGAAGACCAGCACCCTCTGCTTCTCCACACGCTGCAATCAGACCACGGCAGCAGAAAACTCCCACACCACCGGCCCCTGCCAGCAAGGCATTTTTTCTCCAAATCTGACCGAGGTGGTGCTGTCAAAGGGCTTCCAGGACATGGACGTGTCCAGGGCGATGCTTTGGTTTTGTCCAAGCCCCCAGAATGGCTTTGGGCTTGTAAGAGCAGCTGGCAGATGCAGTCATGCCCTGTTGTGCTTGTCTTGCTCGAAGGCAGGATGGATGGACTGATGCTCAGCTTTCTGACTCAGCACCGAGCACAGACCTATATGATGGTCTGACGTGAGGGATGCTGAAACAGAGAAAGCAGTCCTATCAGCAAATGGGGAAAAAGAGCATTAGGAATGGAGATGGGTCAAGAAGGATTTGTACAGTATGGTTCTCATCATTGTGCAAAACTAGAGACCCCAGCTCAAACCGCTAGACCCAGGATCTGTATCAACTGCAGCAACATGCTGAACTCACAAGGAGCGTTTCACACATCTGCTTAAAAAGCAAAACCAAAAAAATCGTCCCTTAAAATTATGGCTGGATTAAAAAAAAAAAAAAAAGAACTGAACATCAGAAGCTTAAATATAAACTTAAATTAGTAAACAGGCAATACAAACAGAGCCCTAACACTGCAAACATTTACATATGCAAGAATCCTGGGCACTCTGAGCTCCAGGGGAAGGATCATGTGTCTAAACATACTTACATGGGCCAGGCTCTGCCAGGCCTGGGCCTGACGCTGTGAACGCCCCGGGGTGCGTGTCCTCTCACACTGTGCAGCGGGATCCACCGCTCGGCTCCAGCACGAGCCCACGTCCCACCAAAACCTTATTAGCAGAAACAAAACGCCTTGAATCCTAAACAGGTTGGACAGAAACACCAGAAAAACCTGGGAAAAAACGTAAAGTTAAGTGAGAAGAGAGATGCAGATGCTGAAGACCTCTTCCCCCAGCATCTCAGAGCCTGAGATGTGTTGCCAAGCTGTAGTAGGAGCCTTACACAACTAGAAGTCTTGCTGCCAGCTATTAAAATTCACTTTACTGAGCTAGTTCCATCCACCTTCAACTCTAATTAGGTGCCTTGACCATTAGAAACTACAGCTTCCAGCCTCTCAGACCGAGACATATCCACGGGCAATGGAGGACCCTGTTTCTAAGGGCCCATCTCTGCTGGTTTCAGCTCTGATTTAACAGCCATGCTGGTAGGGCAGGACAATGTCTTCCTTCCAAACATGTGCCTTTTACCTTGCAATCACCACTGTGCCCTGCCTGCCTCAGCGCACGACCTCGAGGGAGCAGAGACATCACCATACCTGCTGCTTTTGCAGAGCAGCAGGTCCTCTTCCATCGCACTCAATCTGCACAACGTCAGATGTAATTTGCTAACCCGTTCCAAGGCACTGGAAGTCTGCGGATGCCGCCTGCATGGATGCTTTAAGCCATAGAAAGTAAAACTTATTTGGGATCTGGTGCTAAAATGACTTTATGGGACATGCTGCAGCTTCCACCTGCTCAGGGACCAGCTTCCATCTCAGCTGGTGACAAAAGGACCAACGGCACAAGAGCCCATGGTCAGAGGCTTGACAGCGCTGGAACTTAACTTGATTTTGAGGTCTGCACAGAGCGAATATTAAAGTGAGGTCTCAGTGTTGCAAGGCTAACTGAGCCGGGAGACTCGGTTACAGAACAACTGTCCATTAGCGCAGGAGGCAGCGCAGATGCTATCGAGCTGTGGTATCATCCCTTCCTTGCTGTTCTAACCTAGCTCTGGACAGTTAAGATCTTGATGACATTATGAGCGGGGCTGGGGGCAAACTGTGGCAACAGTCAGATTAATAGTGCACGCAGGACCTTGCTCAGGCTGCTAATAAAGTCATAAAGTTGTAGAACAGCTTGGGTTGAAGGGACCTTCCCAGCTCCCCCAGTGCCCCCCCTGCCATGACAGGGACATCTTCAGCAGCTCAGGTTGCTCAGAGCCCCGTCCAGCCTGGCCTGGGATGTCTCCAGGGATGGTTCAGCCACCACCTCTCTGGGAACCTGGGCCAGGCTCTCACCACCCTCAGGATAAAAAACTTCTCACTGCTCTTGCTGCTCCTCTCCTGGACTTTCCTACTCCTTCCCCGTAGCTGGACCAGAGCAATCACTTGCTGAAATAAGGTGGATTTGAATAAAACCACATCGCAAAGTTACATCCCCAGACCGTAAGGAGCAAGAGGCAGAGAGATGTTCGCCGCTTTGCCAAGCAAAACGTGGGATGGCAGGAAAACCTCTTCAGTGGTGTTCAACCCTGCGCGTCCCAGCAAAGTATTTACTGCCCTCCAGCCGAGGGGCGGGTGATGTTTGCTTAAGCTCAGGCTGGTTTCACGTTTTCGCAGTGATATGATAATTGCGTTTAGATAGCCCTGTCTCTCTCTGCTGGGTTTTTCACAGGGCTCTCCTGGCCCCCAGCAGGGCTAATTTAAAAGCGGCTCCACTCTCAATGACACGCTGCAATGTTTTCAAAAAGAAACAACCAGCAGTGGCTCTCTGGAAAAATAACAAAGGGACCCAATTACAAGCAAATGTGTTGAAGGGTCCCAGGGCCGTCTGTGGGCAAATTAGGGCCAATTAAAGGTCAAAATGATTTAAGGTATAAGGACAAGAGAGGGAAGGGAAACAATTGGTCAGATTCCTGCACAGAGTAAGTGTCTGCTGCTCAGTTTGAATATGTTTTAGCGCCCAAACAGTGGAGCTGGGATTATGCCTGATTTTTAAAGAGGGGTAATTCATACTTTCTGTTCCATCCACGCTTGGGAAAGCGCCTGATGTGCTCACAGCCAGCAGGCCACCTCCGCTGACCCTCGCCGGGACCTGGCACATGGCAGTGGCAAGTGGACAAGTCTTATTGTCACCCCCAAGCTGCGTGGAGGGTTTGCACTGGTGATGAGGAGTCTCAACGTGACACTCCAGGTCCCCACCACTCAAGTCATGGCTGGGGCTTGGACCAGCGATTCCATCAGGTTCACTCAGCTCAGTCCAAAGTTGGGCATTTTCTCTGGAAGGTGCTGTGTGTGCTGGGGAAATGGTGACCTGCTGCTCTGTGTGACAGCCCTGTCCGGGTCCCCTGGCTCCCCTCTGGCCACACCGCAGCAGCTGTGGCCTCTGCCTGGACTCCTGTCACCTCCGTGACCCGCTGGCACATTCATGGGCAAGCTGGCCATGGCTGTTTTGGGGACACGCACTGCTGAGCCTTTACATCCACCTTCCTGCGAAGGGAGCTTGAAGTGCAGGGACAGAACCCTGAGGTCGGGAGGCTGAAAGAAAATGCTCCATCACATCCTTTTTATTTTTTGTTTTAGTTAGTAGAGAAGACTCTCTAGGCTGATGGTTTGGAAACACTTAAACGGCCGTACTCAACCGTGAAACAGTGTTCCCTCCTGCTACCCAGGTGTCACAGCAAAGGAGGAAAAAACCTTTCCCCTGGCCCAGTAGCATAGGGGGGACTACAGCCTCTCTCACTGGGACCTCAGTTCCGTGCCCTCATAGACGAGATCACCTTCACCCACCTTAGAAAGCTGAAATCTCAGCCAGAAATGGTCCAGCACATGGATCTGGAAACGGGCTGCTGACTCGACGCTGATTGTCCTTCCAGGATCAGTCCCTGCAGCCAGCACGAACACCCAGCAATGCTGCAACAAAGACAAATACTCGATAAATACTTTAGCCAGATCTATTTAAAACCAGAAAACGTGCTCAGCCTGCTGTTTTCTGTTGAGTTTCAAATGAACGTCGTGGGGGAGATGGCTTTCTCATCGTCTTTTTCATCCAGAACGAAGAAGCCTGGAGAAGGTATGAAGTCCAGATTGCCCCCTGCATGTCCCCTGGTTCACCACGGGGATCCTCACTCATGCTCAAGAGACTTAAACTGCAAAGCAAGGAGCCTCCTGCCCACTGTGGGGGGGCTGGACCTGGGGTAAAGTGAAACGGGCACCAGTTTGGGTGAACAAACCCTCACAGGGGGATCCAGGTCTCATTGGAGATTCACCTGCCCAGCACTACCATATTTTAGTAACAGAAATGTAAAGACATAAAGCTCTTTTAAAAAAAAAAAAAAAATTCTCCCCGCCTCGCCCCCCCCAAAGAACAGAGGAGCCATTTAAAAAGAGTAACCAGGATTTAGATTTCATACTTCCCTTGGTGAAGAGGTGCTGAAACTGAGGGAAAGACTCAGGGCAAAGTCCTGACATAACATTTTGAATAGCCCATGCTGCTGATTGGCTTTTTATAAGAAAGCAAATAAAACTGTTCAGGGAGAAACAGCACCGCCAATGCTTTTACCCAATTATTCATCATCCCATGGCATGTTCATCATCCCTTACCTGAACTGTTTGGAAACAGCGGATTATTAGTGACACATTTCTGTGCAGACTTGCTTAAAAAAGCACACAAACAAACCTCAAAAAAAAGGCAGTTTAAATCCATCTTACAAATGGTGCTAAAACATCTAACCCCGTCCCATCTCATCCTGCCCCCTTCCTTCTATCTCCAGATGGAAAAAGAGACCATAAAGCAGTTTTGTGCAGTCACATGTAAATCCCCTGTCTCTGTTAAGGCGAGAGATTAGCCTGTTAACAAAGTTACCTTGTCACCTACCCTGCTTAATCCTTGCATTTCAAAGCGTAATTTTATTGAACGCCTTGGAGCTGAAATCTGGTGTGTGTTATTTATTTATTTATGCAGTTTAATTGTTCCCTACTTTTTTTTTCTTTAAATTCACCTGGAGCTCAAAAGATTTTTTTTTTTCCCTTGCTGAAACAGAGACTTTTGGAAAGGCGGCGCCTCTGTCATTTGTATTAATTTTAATGTATTTATTTAACCCTTCGGGGGTTGAGGTGATACAAAGACCCCCCTTTGCTCCCCTTCTCCCTACACCTTTCCGAGACGTCAGGCAGACAGTCTCCACACAGGGCTGTACGGCTGCTGCTGCGCCGGAGTATCCCGGCCATAAATCTGTCAATACAAAGAGAACAACGCGCACACAAAAAAATGCGGCTAAAACCAAGAAATGCAGCATAATTACAGGTTCATTATTGCAAACAAAAGCATCCCCTGATCCCACCCCTTTGGCAGGGACCGGAGCAATTCAAACAGGCTCATTATGTAGTTACCTGGCCAGGGTCAGAGCCTCCTGAATAGCTCCTGTGGTTCTGCTTATTATCCGGCCCCGGAGCCTGTTCCAGCCGCGGAGGTGCAGGAGCGCGGGGAGCAGCGTGGCTCCAGCCCTGCTCTCCCCTCCCTTCCTACCTATTGTTATCTCCATCCTCAGAAGAAGATCTGCCTTTGTACTAAGGTTTAAAGCATGTTTAGCCACGGTGAAAGGTTGACAGGCTCGGAGACTGAAGTCTTGTGCTTTATCTGCCCAGTGGGCACAGCACGAAAAGGGGGGACGGGGTGCAGCAGCAGGCGCGGGAAGGGGGACAACAGTGTTGTTCTCCATTGCCTGTTCCCTTTCCCCTCCAAAACCATCTGGATGTGGCAGGCCAAGGCTCACGGCTCCCACAGCCCAACCAGCAAACACTTCCCTGCATGGAAACCTGGGCTGGAAAAATCACAACTTGCTGAATTCTCTAGAATCACAGACTCACAGAACAGTTTGCGTTGGAAGGGACCTTCCCAGCTCCCCCAGTGCCCCCCCTGCCATGACAGGGACATCTTCCCCAGCTCAGGTTGCTCAGAGCCCCGTCCAGCCTGGCCTGGGATGTCTCCAGGGATGGTTCAGCCACCACCTCTCTGGGAACCTGGGCCAGGCTCCCCCCACCCTCACGGGCAAAATTTTCTTCCTCACACCTAACCTGAAGAAGAAATTATTTACAACAAGGGTGGTAAAATACTTAAAGTAGAAGTTTGAGGGAATTCACAACATACCAAACCGAAATGCTGCCTTGGGCCAATGGCCAAAACTTTTGCCCAAGACATCTCCTCCAGCCCTGCACAAGCCCATGATCCATAACACCCATCTTTCCCACCCAACCGCTGGAAGATGCACGAGCAGCCCAGGGATGCAGCTGGTGCTTTTTGGACGTTTCCAACCTGGGCTCCCTTTCTCACCGGGCTGGGAAGCAGCGTGAAGTCCCCTTCGACACCACGTGCCCTTTCCAGAGCCACAGCTTCCCTCTCCGGTGGCCGAAGAATTGAGGAACTCCAAACGGCACCGCCGAATGTTCAGGGAACCTGACAGCCCCCTTCCCCTCTGCCTGCAGCGGCGGTGAGCGCCGCTAGCGCGCCCACGCCGAGCCTGCCTCCATCTATAACCCAAATGTCAAAACATTTCCTCTTGCAGCCCCATTCGGCTCGTGGTAGCCCCGATCCCGGGTCCCTGTCACGCTGCTTTTGGGGTCTGCCTCACCGAGCCATTACTGTCACCGCCCCACTGTGCGCAGATAAGAATAGGCTGCTCCTTCTGACTCATTTAGCTAAAACAATGGAGCCACCAGAGGCCAAATGAATCCCTGGCGACTTCAGCAGAGTTACACCAGGCTAAATTTGGTCCCAAGCGTACAATTAGCACAGAGGAGAGCGCAGCATCATGACAGTCTCTTGGCTCTTCCCCCGGGTGCTTCCTCTCGGCCACCTCACCGCTCACATCTTGCCATTTCTGGGCACTGGGAAGGGAACCCTGCAAGGGGAAAAGGAACTCAGCTCCAGCAGTTTTTGCCTGGGGAAGGGCAGATCCCGTTTCCCTCGGTGGGTAGGAAGAAAGAGCTGGTCCTTCCCGCACTTCAGGCTTGCAAGGAAACTAAACCCTTTGCTTGCAGAGATGTGCCCACAGGCATCCCGCCAGTGCTGGGCATCCTCCTGATGCCTTCCACTGGCTGAAAGCCCCTCTCAGGTCTAGTGTCCAGTCCCCTATACAGCCACACATCAGGCCTTTAACCTCAGTCCTGACCAGCCTTTCCTCACAGAATGGTTTGGGCTGGAAGAGACCCTCAAGATCATTGAGTCCAACCCAACCCCAGCACTGCCCCATGCCCTGAGAACCTCATCTCCGTCTGTCCAACCCTCCAGGGATGGTGACTCCCCCACTGCCCTGGGCAGCCTGTTCCAATGCCCCACAGCCCTTTGGGGAAGAAATTGTTCCCAGATCCAACCTCAACCTGCCCTGGTGCAACTTAAGGCCATTTCCTCTTAGCTTCAACCTGCCATCATCATCAGTATTGAGGCAAACTGATTCCCTTCAGTAACAGCTAAGCCACCGAACTACACTTTTTCAGCATGTATGTATTTCAAACACTGAGAAAATGTGTCAAAAATCATACAGGAATTTTCTTTGGCGGCTTTTGGCTGACCAGGTGCTCTGGGAAGGGGAGGTATCGCCCATCTGCTCCCACAGCCGTGCAGAAGTGCCACACGTAAAAAATAGAAGCGACATAAATAATTTTTTTTTTTAAAAAAAGGCAGCTAACCAGACCTTTTCAAACTCCAGAAACACTTCCTCAAAAAAATGGTTTTGTGCATCAGGCGTGAGCACAGCCTGGAACGCAGAGCTACTTCCACTCACAGCAAGGTGTGGGCAAAGCCGCAACGGCCCTACGGAGGACCGGGCTTTGCTCTAACTCCGAGAAACCTCCTGCTAACCTCAGAGAGCGCACGTGTGTATGCCAGAAAACAAAAGAAAAATTAAGCAATGAAAAAGCATCAAATAATAATAATAATAGAAAAGGGGGAACAAAGAGCGGAATGTGGGACTGGAGAAGGTCTGTGCTTGGTGCCTCCCTCTCCTGTGTCCCTCTGCCCCCTCTGGCTCCACAGCCCGGAGCCTTTTCAAACATACAGGCTTCTCATTCCTTTGACAATTCTTCAAAGGCTCCAGGATTCGAGGGAACTTCCTGTTTTATCGCAAAACCTCGCTTTCTTTTCCTTTCCAGACTATTAAACCCCACTCAACGAAGTGGTGTTTGCCGCGTGTCCGACGACCCTGCCTGCTGTGTGACATTAAAATTATGCCGCTCAAGGTGTTTTGGTCCTTACATCCCCCTTCTGAGCCCTGAGTTTACTGCAGAACAAAGTCTTGTTAAGCTTGACACTGGAAAATATATTTCCTTCCTCGCATGCCTGTCACGGTTGTTCTAGTGTTGCATGGGGTTGTGTGTATTATTTTGTTATTGTAGGGTTGCTGGTGACAACTGATCTGCACGCTCTGCTTTTGTTATTGTAGGGTCACTTTAAAATCCTAGGCTCCCTATCTTAGTACCATTTATTTATTTTAGGAAAAAGGTAGTTTTTAAGGGTTGAAAAATAAACACGTTTGAAGACATACCAAGACAGGGTGAGGAGACGGCGTGGAGAGGAAATCCTGTCAAATCCGGGGCCTCGCCTGCTGGAGCTGAGCCCCTCGAGCACGGCTGTGTCCTCGTGTCCTTCTGTCCTCACGTCCTTGCTCCCGCTCGCCCGTGGCTGCCGTGACCGCAGCCTCCCAGCAGCGGCGACCAGCTTGCGGCACTCGGCGTTTTTGCAGTGCGTATCAGCATCCCTGTGAAAACAGTATGGCGTTAGCAATTCTCAAAGGCTTGAGTTACTGTAAAAATCTGCAAAAGACGTGGGGTTTAAAAGTTCAGATAAAGGAAGAGGTGCAAGGGGAAGAAAAGCCGGGGGGAGGAGAGGAGCGAAGCGCTGACTTGAATGATGGTGCTCGCTGCTGGCTCCTGGTGTGATGGGCAGCGTCTGGAAGGGCTGCGGGAACTCTTTTCTCTGGCTACGGGTGGGCGACCAGGCGGCAGAAAGGACTTCGGAAATCACAGAAATTCATCCCAGCACCCAGCTCGCCTACAGCATCCTCACAGCCTCCTAAATTTTCTCATTTAGGAACTGGTGGCAGAGTCCAGTCCCTAACACACCTCAAAGGCAGAGCACAGCAGTGATGGTGCATGAGCCCAGACCCTCATCTTCCCTCAGAATTATCTCTTGGGCTTGTTTTCCTCATCTGCTAAGGGAAGGAGAGAAACAGATGAGCTTGGGCAGTACCAGGAAGGCGCAGAAACACGTGACAACGCGTCCTCTGCAGCAGAGCATCCGTGGCTCTGTTGTGAAAGGGGAGACCGAGAAGTCAATGAAATTAAGGGGACTCCTGTCAAGCTGAATAATTAAGTCCCAGGGTACATAACTGATGCTCTTTCGATGGGGACCCTAAACCATTTACAAGGCTGGTGCATAACGCGCCATGCGCAGCTCTGGCATTACAACAGCGAGAGATGAGCATCCCCCATGGTGCGGTGAATGGAGGGGGCAGCTCTGGCAAGGGTCACACCGCCTGGGGACACCCCCATGGGGACCTGCCTGAGTCGGGGCGCTCCTGCTGTCTGCTCCCACCCTCCCCCAGCTGCCCTCAGTGGGTTGCTCACCACCAAGCCATCCCACTTGCCCAGGATTATGCTTTGGTAGCCAAGAGCAACTCCACCAACCGACCAAAGAGGTTTGCGCAGCAGGACACGGTGGTACGAGAGGGAAATGTTGCTGATTCTCTGCTGAGATTTTTTCAACCAGCTTCAACTGAGCCCAGCCTCAGGTAAATCCCAAACATCAGCACGAGGTACCCAGAAGCATCTGTAACACACCCGCAGGTTTTTTCCCCACCATGAGAAAGTCAAACAATGAGTGTGTTGAAACACTGGCAGAGTTTTCCCAGAGAAGTGGTAGAGGCTCTATCCCTGGAGACATCCCAGGCCGGGCTGGACGGGGCTCTGAGCAACCTGAGCTGCTGAAGATGTCCCTGCTCATGGCACGGGGGGCACTGGATGAGCTTTGAAGGCCCCTTCCAACCCAAACCACTCTATAATTCCACGTATGCCCATGCTCTGCCGAACGCAGGCGTCCCCGGCCAGCGCTGCCCGGGAACAGCTGTTTCAAATGGCTTTTCTCCCTGCAGCGATGCTGGGCTGTGCCCCTAACCCAGAGAGATGGCGCAATCAATAGACAAATGAACCGCTGGACAAAACAAGGCCACCGGGGACCGGGCTGAGCCCTGGAGATGGTCCCCGGGGTTTTGCTGCCTGGGCCCGGGCGGAGGATGCAGACCTGCAGCTGACAGCACCATCCCATAAGAAAGACATCAATCTGGAGGGCTCTGTCCACTGTCAGTTATCCACAATGCTCTTTCCTGCCCTATCAGTTGCAGAAGTCAAACAGCACCGTGTATTTATGCTGGTCCTTTTTCCTTATTTTTTTTAAATTTCCCTTGGTCTTTTTACACTCTGTCATCAAGAAAAGCTCTTTCTGCCCTTCTCATGCCTTCCCACAGCCCTGGCACCTTGCAGGAGGCACCAAATGCCACAAATCCCTTGGGCATCACCAGCTGCCTGTCCTGGTGACAAGGCACCCTGAGCACGGAGCAGGAGCACAACCCGGGGCTGTCACACAAACCGGCCCGGAGCCCGGCACGCTGGCTCCCTGCCAAAAAATATCCCCGTCCCTCCTCGCTGCCCCCCGCTCCCCGTGTTGTGACAGCCAGCTTGACGGGCTGAGTGTGTGCACAGAGTCACCCGGAGCCCCCGCCACCCCCTGCCCACCCCAGGCATGCGCCGTCTGCCCGACACTGCCTACAAACTCTATTAGCTTTGTAATTAAAAACAGCTGTAATCTGATCAGGTGGAGATCACAGTTACAAAATGAAGGAAGCCATTAGCAGGAAATGTTGTGGTTCAGGCAGACATCAAATCAGTTTAAAGAGATTGGATTTCATTGTTTTTATACAGTTACTCCATTACTATAATGCACTGGGTCCATTTAAGCGGCTGGCTCGGAGGAGTGCTCATAAGGCAGTAGTGACATCTATGTGAAACGAACGGCATAAACGGCAAACTCCGGGAAGATAGCAGTGAATTTACACCCCTCGCTCTGCGGTGAATATTAATGCACCGTGAGCTGCTGGAGCGGGGTTTGTTGGGGGGGGGGGCTGGTTTTCTCTCCTCTTTCTCAAGCCCCCGTCGGCGTTGCCGCCACCTCTGTGGGGCTGGGAGAGCATCCCCAGCAGGGATGGGATCCAAGGACCTTTCCTCTCCCCCCACAAGCCACAAACCAAACCACGGGTCCAGTTTCTCAGTAGCGAGGTGGAGTGAGAACTGAAACCACAGCAGCCACATCGCTTCGCTTCCCCCCCGCAGCCTCCTCGCCCCTGTGTAAACAACAGCCAGTCAAGAGAAAAACCGGAGAGTAAAATACTTAGGTTCTCACAAGGGATGTTACCCCTTTCCTCTGTTTCCACCCCCCCAACATAAAAAGGGGGAAGGAATCCGTGTCTGAAAGCGTCAGGCTCTGGCCCAAGCGCTGACAGCCCATGAGGTGTGTGATGTGACCCCCAAAGCGTCATCATCAGAAGGGGGCTCTTTGCAAAAGCTGCTGGCTTCTGCTTTAATCCAGTCCTGCCCTGAAGCCTATAGCCAAGATACAGCTCAGGTACCTGTAGAAAAACCTGTATCAAGAAGCACATGACGGCCCCTGACTTCTCCAAGGCTGACAGTGGTTGCTAGGGGGGCAAGATGGGGATTTTTACAGTGTTTTGGGGGGTTGTAAAACACCAGTGGGTACAGGGCTGGTGAGACAATCTCGACCAGTTTGCTGTAAGAAAGCAGACCCAGAAGCAACCAAAGAATAGAATAATTTAGGTTGGAAAAGACCCTCAAGATCATGGAGTCCAACTGTTAATGCTGGCACTGCCCCATGTCCTGAGAACCCCATCTCCGTCTGTCCAACCCTCCAGGGATGGTGACTCCAGCACTGCCCTGGGCAGCCTGTTCCAATGCACAACAAATGTAAGGCAAGGGCTGTGCTCCCCGGATTTCAGCCCGTCCTCGGTGTTTGTGGGCCCCTCACGCTCTGAGTGCAGGCTGGGCAACTGGTCCCTCAGGTTTCTCTCTCCGAAAAAGCCACCTGTGGTACCACATGGGTTCATTTACCTGCTTTGTGCTTCGCAACCTCCTTCCAGCAGGAAAATGGGCAGGGAGGCTTCATGAGGCAGCTGGTAAAGGGCTCTGAGACAAGGAAGGTGTTAAGGAAATGCAAACACGATGTGAGCTGGCTGCTGGGAAAGGAACCGTGACCCTCTCGTGGTCCTGCCTGGGCAGTAAAAGGTTTCTCCAGGCAATACAGAATACAAACACCGCCCTCCCCCTCCCCTTGCCAATCTCCTAATCAGAAAAGGAGATTAAAAGGGGCCTGCAGACAAATGCTCAGGCTGCTTCCCACCCACCACGAACACATGGAGCCCTCCAGTCCCACCAAAACCCCCTTTGGTTATTGCCAAGTCCCCCTTAGCTAGAAAACGGCTCTGTCATCTCCATAGGAGTCTGTTGCCATACAAACCTCCTTCCTTCCTTGTCACCGCTTATCCCCTTCGTCTCCTGTCCTCCCCCTCTCCCTTCTCAGCCTTGGGGGTATCAAATGCATCAAAGCCCAAGTAAATTATGTTCCCTTTGACCTGCTGGCAGCAAGTTCAGCCACAGCCCATTAAAAGCGCAGAGGCTGAGGTTTCATGGTCAGCGAAGGCAGAGGAGGAACAGCAGGCCTTGTCGCTGCATTGCTTTGCCCTCAGAAGCAACGTTTTCAGCCAAGTTCAGTGGCACTCAAGGCTGAAATTTGGGGCTCAGCCTGTGTGGGAAAGCGGGGCACAGTCGTGAAGCTGGGAGGTGATTTCTGAGCAGCCCCTGTCCCGGCCGGGTGGTCCGATCCAGCGCTGCCATTGCCATCGTCACCTCCCGTGAACCATCTCTGGAGATAACGGGCTGGACGGAGGTCGTGGGGGCCCACGGGAGGTGGAAAGAGCGGGAGGAGCAGAAGAGCCGAATCTCTGCAAACCCCTGCACGGGTGCACGGGGGTTTGCATGTCCTAAAACGCTCCTCTCCTTGACTGGTTTCCCCAAGCACAATCTGCGGTTGGAGTTCGTTATGCTACATGTGCAACCTGGGCAACTTCATGTGGTTTTGGGTTTGGCGGCAAAAGATGCCCTTATCTTTGCCGATGACGGCTGTAAGGAGGAGACCTGGAGCTGGCAAAGCCCAGCGGATCATGGAGATTTTTTGGGGGAGAACATTGTAAGCTCAAGCTAGATAAGACCACCAGTACTCCCAGTTTCCTGCCAGCTGTCCCTGATGTGACTGATGCCACAACACAGAGGATGTGCAGCATCAGCATAGGCCTTGGTGGCAGCATCCTCAGCACCCCATGCACTGGGACCCACATCAAGAAAGGGAATGAAACTGGAGAAAAGCGCCTGCAGCACCTCTGGCTCTTACGTACCAGCTCCAAACAGAACGATGGACTGAAAATGATGGTAAAACACTCTGTTGTCCGTACAGGAAGGGAAGTGGACAGGGACTGGTTGTCGTCTCACAGTGCTGAAGCAGTTGATGCTCTCACATCTGGGCTGCGGGGCTGTTTCTGCTGTGGGCGTCGTGCAGAGTTTGGAGCACCCTCCTCTGAAATCACTGCGATGGCCATGCCAATCTCCAAAGAGGCGGCATCGAATCTGGAGCCTGTGAAGCCACTGCCAGCAAAATAAATATTCAGGAATATTTTTAGCCTGCTCTCGTTCAGAGAGAATTTCTTTGTGTCCTTCTGAGGAGCTCGCTGGATCTTTCATCGGTTTGTTTTTCTCATTAGCCGGCATAAGCTTTGTTCTTATTTAATAAAGATTAGGATCTGCTGCCTCCAGCCCTCTCTTTTTGCTCCTCCGTCAGGCCCGTGGGGGCTCAGGCTGCAGCGACATGTTTGATGTCGGCCGCGGAAGTTGAAATGCGGGACAGAAGCTGGCCGGGGTCTCCTGTTCGCTCTCCCAAAAAAGCCCCATCCTGCATCATTTCACCCCATCCCCACTGCCGCGGGGTGGGGGGCAAGGGGAAGGGGATGGGACAGAACAATTGGAAACTGCTGCCTGGGTCATCCCGAGGTTTCCAGGCTCAGCTGGCTCAAAGAATTGCAAAGGTCTTGGTCTGAGCCATCAACAGCGTGGGGGGAAACCGGGATGGCTGATACAGGCAAGCGTAGCCCATGTATGAGCTTAATAAAACAGGAGATGTGCCCTAAAGGGAGGAACAGCTTCTTCCAGCTTTGGAGGTCAGAGAGATGTAACAGATCTCCCATCCCTTTATACATCACCAGATTCTCCAGAAAAATAAAACAACTGGCTGCCTTTCTTGAGCTGAGTCATTCTTCGGAAAGAAAGGGGTTTAAAACGACAACGGTCATGAACCAGAATGAATTCTATCAACTCCCAGAAGAAGGCACTGGGGTCTCCTGAGCTTTGAAAGGCTGATGTCTGCTGACATCCCCACCGCTGCGTTAGGAGCATCACCGTGCCCAGCCGGGACGGTGGCTGCTGTGTGCCCACGTGGCCAGCTGTGGGGACAGACCTGGTGCCACATCCCTGGGACAGGGACGGTGAGGGGCTGGGGGGTGAGTTGTACCTGTGATGAAGGCAGGACCTGTGTTCCAACTCAAGCTCCTGTTTTCGTCACTTCTCACTTATTCTCTCCACTGCCAACTGTGTGGAACAGCCGAGCCATTGCTCTGCACCTTGACCAAGCCATCCCTGGAGCAAGAGTGTATTTACATTGAAAGAAATGCTGTGGTTATTTACTTGTGGTAATAACATATACAGTGAGGTCTATACAGATCCAGTGTTGTTAATGTTGCTGTATGTTAATGCACTTCTTTCTTAGAGATTTTTGTTGAAAAACCAAACCAAACCAAACCAAACTTTAAACACTCACACTTGGTAAGAAGGCTCCCATTTCTAGCAGGAGAGCCCTTTTTGCATATGCGTAACTCTGAAGGGGATGAATAAACTTCATGGCCAATAACACTTAGAGCTCTGCCTTGTGCAGGGAGATAAGGGCAGAGGAACGCAGGAGCTCGGGGGCAGGAGCTGTTTGCCCAGAGGAGGGAAGGAATCCAGTCCCCACCCTGCCGTGCCTTACCTGCGCCCAGGTGTGCGCCGGCCGCGGCGCCGATCCCCCCAGCCCAGCACCAGCCCCGCGCAACGCTGGATACCAAAGCTCCGAGCTCACCCCAGCATAGCTGGAAGGGGAGGAGGAACAGCAGGGGGAAGGCAAATTTTAGAAATACTTTTTGAACAGTCACAGTTGTAAATGAACTCACCCCTCACCATGTTTGTGTCACTTGTGTTTTGCTGCCTGGGGCTATGGGAGAACACAAGTTTTCCTGGCACGACTGGGCTTGGAAAATCAGCTTCCAATCCATATATGCTAGTATTCATGGAAACCACACTCCTAATTTACATGCACTGATTTCCCTGCCAGAAACCGTGCTGCCGTCTAACCCGGGGACAAAAATGCCGCCCTGTGACTTCCCTGCCCAATCACGACCAACTGATGCACTTAAAAACTCAAATATTTTCCAGGGAATGTTTGCAACCCACAGTTTAAAAAAAGAAAATTGTCCCCAAATTCACGCGGCAGCTCAGCATCATGACTGCATTCAGGGAGGTTTCCTTATAGGTATTTCCCAAGCCAAGATATCTACCCCCACAACGAAAAAAAAGCCCTTGAGGACTAAATCTTTCAGACACAATTTCTTAAACATTCTTCATTCAAAATTTCTCCCTTGTTTTCTCAAGTGCTTTACATGGTGCTATAGAGATGTACACTCACAGGTCACCAATGCACAGGGAGGAACCTGGCCCTTTTAACCCTGTTTTTCCAAAAGCAGGGAGAGGTTCTGCTGCCTCTACCAGGGACCTGCTCCCTCCGCTCCAGCCGCTGCCGTGCTCGCTGCAATGGAGCAAAGGTTGGGGAGGTGGAGAGAGAGCCCTTAATAAAGATTAAAATCTATTTCTAATGTCTATAAAAACCAAACCCAAATTCCCAGTTACTTCAACGTGAGCTGTGGAGACGGGGTAATGGAGAATGGAGTTATTTATTAATAGAAGGGCATTTCAATAGAGATTGGAGGAGGTGATACAGACCAAATGGAGGCATTTACAGAAATAACGCTCAGGGGGTTTTACCCAGCTTGGCCAGATGTCTCAATACAGTGTCCTGGGGATGGTTGTCTCCCATTCCCCAAAAAGGGTGTTTTTGGGGAGCTGCATGCTCACAAAGCCCTGCCACCACTCAACCCCTTTCCCCCAGACCTGCCTCTTGTTTTCACCTGGAAATGGAGCCAGAAGACCAAGCGCAGAGCGGGGATGCTTGTTCGGGGGTCCTGTTCTTGCTGGATTTTTAGGGAAGCGGTGTGACGCTGATACACCCCTCAGCTCAGACCCTCCCATCCCACACCCAGCCCAGGGCAGAGTGAAGCTGCAGCCCCCCCAGCACGTTCACCCCCTTGACTCCCTGGTTGCTCCCTGGTTGTGCTTTCAAACCTCCGAGTGAGCCTTCAAAATTGCATGAGACCCCACTCTGGTTCCTACTGCTGCCTCCTGCAAAACGCAAAATTCACCTCCTTAAATTCCTCGCCGACTCCTTTTTAACGAACACCTCTGCCCTCACTTGGCAAGCAAGCAGTGCCGAAAAATTCCCACCTGCTTTTCCCCTCACAGCCCCTTCTGGAAGGGCTCATTAGCCATGCAAATCAAAAATGCTCTGAGTTACTCGACGGGCTGATTCCATCCCCGCGCAGGCAAGGAATGACAATTCACGGGGGTCTTCAGGGACCGGGGACGCAGGGAGGGAGGAGCGCGGCGCAGCGTGGCTGCGGGTGGCAATCAAGCTTTCCCACTGCCACCCGTCCCCCGGGAGCATCCCTGCTCCTGTTGCGGAGAAGCAGCCGCGTCTCTCCCTCCACCTTCTTAATCCCCTTTTGCTGTTGCTCCCGCGCTCGGCTCCCAACCCCGGCCCCCCCGGGAGCCCTGGGAAAGCAGCGCCCGGTCCTCGCTGCCCCTTCGCCCCTCTGCAAAGCGGCGCGGGGAGGGAGGAGAAGGGGAAACACGCGTTTCCTTAATTGATTTTGGTGAAAGAGGCAAGCAGCCACCGCACTGTCAAATTAATTCGTTCCAGAGCTATTTGCAGTTATGAGCCACGTAAGATTAGTGGCCATTGCATTTTGGTGCTAGGGAGTGGCGAGGAGGTTTTATAAGCTTTTTATTTTTTTGCTCTTGGAGACTTCCTAAAAAACACAGAAAAAAATAAAGGAGAAAAAGGCCCTGGCTGCCAGCACTGGCTCCAGGCCCTGCTGCTGCACAGGGGATGGGGGTGAATGGGCCGGTTTGGCCCATCTGGCATTGTCTGTCCCACACCGAACGAAGCGGGTGCTTTGCTGCAGCTCTCTGCTCCTGGCAAGAGCTGCTGGGGTCCCTCAGGGTCATCCTGCTGCTGTCCCCACCAGAGCGCGGCAGCAACGCCATCTCCTGCATCCCTGCCGAGGTGTGAAGTTGGGCATCCAGGTATCAACCTCTGGAGATGCTTGGTCCCTTTTTTCCCCTCTTGCCCTCCCCTCCCTGGAGAGGCAGAGGGGGCTGGAGGCTGGAGGAGAAGCTTTGAACGCCCCGGGTGCGGCTCCCGGGGCTCAGATCCCCGATTAGATGGGAACGCCTGCTGCAACCTGATAAGACGGCGGCTCTGACGGGGAGGCTCCAGCAGCGCTCCCCGGGCCGAGCAGCACCTATTGTTTCAGGAGATATTACCCCGCACACACGCTTACATCTGGATATCGATAAGCGTGCCTGTTTATGCATAAACACAGCACAACATGCAGCCACATACCTCTGCATTCCTCCTCCCTCCTTTCCCTTTCCCGCTCCTTATTCCTTTATCTCCTTTTCATCTGCTCTTGACTGTTAAGCGTTATCTCTGCTCCTCGTTCAGAGCCGAGTCCGGGGAAAGGGGAGTTATGGTGGGTCACACAAACCGGGTGCTGAAAAATGGCAAACATTTCAGGTGAATTTGCGAAGTTTTTGAGGGTCCAGGTGGAGGGAAGCAAGGGAAGAGGGTCTCATCAGGCCAAGACACTGTTTTCATCTAGGATGGGAAAAATGCAGCTTGGTTTGGCCAATATATGCCTCATGTTCCTGACTCTGCTCAGGCAGGACCACCGACCTCCGGACACACACCCCGAGCCCCATCGCTCTGCTGGGAGCCTGCACCCCCAGCCACGCAGTCACACGCTCTTGGGGCATCAACGCCACATTTCCAGCGAGTCAGATCAAAAAGCAAAACAGCAGGAATGCAGCTCTTACATTGACCAAAAATTATTTAAAAGAATATATCCTCCTCCTCCTTCTTCCCCGTTGTTCATTGGGTACAGGAGGGTCTGCAAAACAAACATCAGCCGGACCCAATGCAACCCACAGTACCTACGCTGGCCCAGGGCCATGCAGCCACCCCCAAGATGAAACGCTGCCAAAACCATCTTCTCCAGGCCTGGACACTGGGAGATGGGAAACCTTGAGTGATACCACCTGTGAGGCCTGACCCACCATCTTCAGAGAAATGGGCAGGAGCTCGGGCACTTGGCTTTGCTGAGAGAGGCCAGTGCGCATTTTTGCAAGCACTGCCATTGACCCCCGTGCTGGACCCTGAATGCAAACCCTGGTGCTCAAAGAAGCACTCGGCACCGACTCACACGTGCCATCACAGTCAGGCTTGTGCACAGGGGGACACTTACTGTGTGCTGGGGGCTTGAGCCACCTGACTGGGGAGAAAGACATCTCACAGCATCTTCTGGTGTCCCCGTGGGGTTTGTCCCCAGATCTCCTTGCTCAGTGTCATAAGCTTTGCTCCCAGCAGGACAGCAGGTTGGCACTGGATGCTGCATCCCCACCTTGGCTTCAGTTGGGGCTCCCAGACCAAAAGCTATGCCCTTGGCACAGACTGGACCAGTCCTGGGAGCAGGCTAGTTTCCAGCTCTCCATCTTCCTAGGAAAAGAGGAAAACACACATAATGCTAAAGGTGCTTACACCAAAGCAATTTATTTAAGGAACTGTGTCCTGGACAAACTCAGTGACAGCAGCCATGACCCAGCTGTAGAAACCTCATGACAACTCAGCCCAGAAACAGCCCAGCCCACTAACTGCCCCTCTGCAAAACTCTCCCCAACCCTCTGCTCACCAGGGCCACCCAGCTCTGGGGGGGCCACAAGTGGGATTAGCAGAAAACTGGAGGAGGGACTGGTGCATTGGTTAAAAGCTTCATCACTCCCAGTCTGGCAGTCTCCACCACAGCTTAGAACCAACGCTTTTTCTACTGATTCCATGTGTGTGACCAACTCACGCAGGGAGTTTGTGCTGCCCACACACAAGAACCTGGGTAAGACCACAGAGTTCCTCTGCAAGCTCCAAGCAAGGAGACTTGGACCCAAGTAAAAGCAAATGGCTCCCCAGCTTGTGGGGGGGCTGCCCCTTCTCCCAGGGGATGCAACACCACCTTCCAGACCTCCACTTGCTTCCTCACTGCAGTCAGATATGGGCAAACACAGGGTGTTTCAAAAGATGGGGCTAATTTCAAAGCAGTAGCAATTTCAAATTGGGTCCATCTTTTTGAAACACCAGGTACTAATCCAGCACGACCACTGGTTTCTGGGCTGAAGCGGTGATGGGGAGTCAATGTCTGTACATAAGCAGCAAAACTACGGCATGCACAGAAAGGATGGCATCACTGGCCAGCGGGTATGTGCATTTCCAAGCATCTGTGCACACAGACATAGATGCAGCATCTTGGGAGCCAGGGCAGGGCACAAGGGCTCTTTGGAGAACGTTGGTTTGAGCAACAGGAGCAAGGGCAACCTGGCTGCACCACACACAAGCTGGAATGGAGCTGTGCACTGAATTTATGAGCTCTTAAGTCATCACATTTACAATTTACATTCTCCAGTCTTTTAATCACAGCAACAAGCTTGGACGAAACCTTTGCTGAAGCAGTGTGGAAATTTCAGTGTTCCTGGTACCCTCATGTACAAGGTGTCCCCAGGCAGGACCAGAACATGCCTCCTGATGGCTTCAGAGTGTGGTCTTTTCTCCAGTTCCCCACCCCCAGTAAAGTAATTGCTAATTGTTCAGTCCCCCACCTGCTACCTTGGTTGCCCAGGCCCCCTTCTTGGATGCAGGTATAACACACTAGCAAATACTGGGGGACAAACACAGGGGTCCCCTACAATTCCTCCTACCTTCTACAGAAAGGAGCTGCTTCTTTTAACCATGGGGCTTCAGATCTATGTGCACATCACCAGGACCCTCATCTAAGTTTTGTACCTACTCAGGACTCTCCCACCTTCCCCTGCAAACCAGCCGCACTGGTACATTTTTACCCACCTAGAGTTCTTTTACTCCAGAGGTCCACATCAAAAGAACCATCTCCAGAAGGTTTCCTGCTGGAGTGACGGTTCTCAACAGGAACCAGTCTCCAAAGCGGGCACCTCCTTCCCAAACTGAGACCTAAAATTGAGATGAAATTAGCAGATAAACCTACTAGTGGAGGCAGGCCCTCCGAGCTTGGACGAAGCCCACGCTTTCAGAAGAGGGTGGCATCATTTCTGCAGAATGCTTGAGTGGCCTCAAATAACACACTGAACTGTCAGGCACAAACCCAAGCGATGGCGTGAGCCAGCACTGAAATAATGAGAAGCTGATCTACAGCTTTTCCCCTCTGGTTTATTAAATGAATGCTCCGCATACCACTTCCCACTGACTGGAGACAGAGAGAAAATCCCAGGACAGTAACTCATCATCCTTTCTTCCCCTGAGAAGTCTCAAGGCTGTGGCTATGTATGGATGTTGTGAAGCGATAAAGTTGCTGCGGCTTCGCGCGTTACCACGCAGCGGCTGAACCCTGACCGCGCGCGCCCGCCTCCCTGCAGCTGGGTGGTACAAACATGTTCGCTCACGATGGGGCTGGAGCAGGTACACCCTCAGCGGGCTCCTGATAAGCACGCTCTGCTGATAAGCAGGGCCTCATTAAGCCCCAGGACTCAACGGCTTGCAACGCAATCCTTGGCCCAGAAGTCCCTCCTCTTTTCAAGTTGGAGCTCTCAGTCATGGAGCTAAGCAATGGGAAATCGCTCTGGGAGAGCGGTCAGTATTGAGTTAACTCCTGCACGTAGCATGGAGAGGAAGGAGGGTCAGGGACCATGCCAAAGAGGAGGAACAGCAGAAGGACCGACCAACCGTGTTGCTAAGTGTGACCTCTGCATGGCCATACCTGGATGAGGACAGTGCAGATGACATGTGGAGATGACCCAGGCAATGAAACCAAAGTGCTCTGAATTCCAATCGGGTCAGAGTCCAAGTACACAAGTTACGGCACCATTTGGGCTTTCTAAGACTGGAGAAAAGCCTTGCTCTGGGCACAGGGTATGATCTAACATAACAAACATGTCAGGCCCACCCTTGACTCCACTAA
Source organism: Pampusana beccarii (assembly GCA_013399365.1). Taxonomy (NCBI): domain Eukaryota; kingdom Metazoa; phylum Chordata; class Aves; order Columbiformes; family Columbidae; genus Pampusana; species Pampusana beccarii. Next base: position 276,392 of record VWYH01006499.1, read on the forward strand.
GCAGGATCAGGCCTCCTCTTTGGCTTCTTACCTCAAAGAAGAGTGTGTTCGTGTGGTTCCTGCCCCTCGCCACCACCCAGAAACTCCTTGTCTTCTTGCCTGAACCTTGGTTTAGCCTCAAGCCCCAACTTGAGGTTCAGAAGAGCTGTATACAGACCCAAAACTAAACACCAGACACATATCCCCTCTTTCCGCTGGTCCATCTGGATGTTCTTGAAGTAGCAGCTACACCCGTTCAGGATAAGTTCTTATCAAGACATTGCCCTTATATTTTGAGAGGTGAGCAGACATTCTTCGGGGCATATTTTCTATTTATTTTCCAACCTTCTTCTGAAGTCAGGCAGGTCCCTCTGTTGCTCCCCCAGCAGAGAGAGGGTCAGCCCAGTGCGCCCATCCCTGGCCATGGTCCCCAGGACCACAGCTCCAGGGATGAGAACAGTCTGCCCTCCGTCAGGTCTGCCCGGGGGGAGGAATCCGATGACAGTTTGACTGGCGGAGCAAAGTGTGACTCCTGTTTGTTTGGATAGTCAAAGGACTTGGAACAAATGTCTCCGACTGACGTTGGTTTAGATGAAAGGACCCCGGCCTTGTCACAGGATCAACAGGGCTGATGAGAAACCACTCGCTGCTCTCAGACCCTTTAAAACAGAAGAAATAATAATGATAATAACAGTTGTTATTTAGATTGGAAAAGACCTTTAAGATCATCAGGTCCAACCATTAACCCCACACTACCAAGTCCACCACTAAACCATGTCCCTAAGTGTCACATCTACACATCATTTAAACCCCTCCAGGGATGGTGACTCAACCACTGCCCTGGGCAGCCTGTTCCAATGCTTGATAACCCTTTCAGTGAAGAAATTTTTCCTAATATCCCATCTAGAAGAAAGTTTTCACAACTCAGAGACACTCCTTTCTGGATCAGGGCGCACTGGGGTGCTAAGAGCAAGGTCAGGGATTGAGGCTGCAGGTTTGGGGTCAGCTGTGGTCTGGGTGACAAAAACCATGGGGCATTTTGCTGCTTGCTGCCTTGTGTTTTGCTGACCCGGCTGCCCCTGCCCTTGCGGACCTGATTCCTGGCTGGGAGGGAAGAACAGGCTGGACACGGCGGTGCCAGGAGCCGGGGACAGTGGGGACAGGGACAGCCACATCCGCATCCATCTGGCACACTGAAGCAGGGACTGAAGGGAAAGGAAGGAGGGGGTGGGTATAAGAGAAAATCCCAAAGATCCTTGGATAATAAGCACCATTAAGGTTAGTCTGTCTCATGATTGTTTCTTATTAAAAAGAGACTGTACTTTATCTGTGCAGGATATGCTGTTTGGATGAGGGAATTAGCAGAGTGACTGCCTCCATATCATCTAATTAGCAAAAATGTTGATAAGCAGATACAATCACATATGATTAGGATCCTTTTAAAAAGCCACTCCATTAATTAAATAGACAGAAAGGCCGCCTCCAGCCCTCGCGTGCCACTGATTAGAATACAAATATTTACACTAATCTCACCTCCATCAGCCATGGGACACTTTTGAGTATTTTTAGTGACATCAGATTACTATTGATTTCCATCCCCAATGTCAGACCATTTTGTTAGTATCTGAAAGTGCTGCCTTCAGTTTCGGATGCTTTAAATCATGTTAAGGGTTTATCTTAATGACGCTGCTGATAACCACTGTTCAGGTCACTCGTACTTTCTCTTCAAAGAACACAGTCTGGGCTGGTTTTTATTGTTTGTACTTGAGATTTAAGATACGAAAAACATTTCTCATTTCAAAGCCTTGGTTTCTAGGGATGAGGCTGCCAGGCTAGTTTGGGTCTAGTTGCTTGATGTGTGCATGTCTCTCTCATTTCTCCCTGCCTCTCCTCAACCCTTTCTTTTCTTCCTTGCAAACCCTTTTTGGCTCACAGCAGTGGCCCCTCTTGAACGGCTGCTAATCTCTGACGCCTGCTGCAGGCAGCAGACAGACAGGCAGCGAGCCTCCTCCGCTCGGGGATGACAGGAGAAATACACTCCCCACTTTTCAGATGGGCGGGATGCACTCCATCCAAGACAGATAATACAGCGTGCCAGCCAGTCTGAGATGGGCAGTCAGCATCAAAAGCAAGTGGGGATGGAAGGAAACACGTTGCAAAGAGACAGCACAAGGCAGAGTCGCCTCCTTTCGAGCACAGCCCCACTCCTCGCAGTAGAAAACTGGCCTGGGACTCTCCAACAGGCTTTTCTGACATCCCATTTTCCCTTCTGGGTAAACAGAGAGTAGGAACAGCAATTGCTCTTGAAATTTCTGCCAAGCATCTGCAAACGGAGCACGCTGGCAGCAGCTAGGAGCTGTTGGCACCTTTCAGTGGCTTGTGGGTGGTAAGCTTGGATCACCCGCAAGCCCAATGGACAACCCTAACAAAACACTAGCCCAAATGAGTGAGTCCCCTTGGTGAAGATTTCAAGCAAAGCACTAGTGTCAGGGCGCCACGAAGCCTTAGCTCCCTGCTCAGTGCAGAGGAGTGCTTTGGGGTGCTGTGGGCGTGCCAAGAGCTCAAATTAACTTTTGCCATTGCTACAGTACAAACAACACCCGGCAGAAGAATAATTATTGTGGCACGACCACTCTGTAGTTAAGAAGAGCTTCTCTGTGCAAAGGGAGGCAAAAGCCAACATCCCGCAAACAGGGTGAGCCCATAGGACTATGAGCTTCTTCACTGCTTTGCGCTTTCTTCAGCCCAGCCCTGTGCTGCTTGCAGCAGCTTTTACCACCACAATACAAGTGCTTCCATGATACTGTCCCATCACTGGACCAGTGTGCAAACCAGCAAAACAAAGCCCTTCCCTAAAATGCATCAGCAAAATCACCGCTCTTCTTTCTCCATCACATTGCTGTCTACGGGCTGACACGGCTGCCCCTCAGCTTCCCGGCAGCACACGCACGATGTGTGTCGGGCCAGCAGCCAGCTCATACGCTGCACAGATGCTCTTTGGGCTGGCCGGGTCTGGACTCCTTCTTGAAGCGCAGGATAACGGAAAGAGGGCAGTGATCTGCAACACATGCTGCCATTAGTAGGTGTTTACGACACTGTGTTATGGACAGATGAGTTCTCGTTACTGGCACTTCCTTGGAGACCTCCTTCATGTGAGGATGTTGCATGTCCCGCAGGAATGGCAAATCCAGGGAACAGAAACAGATGCAGGACAACCCCAGACTGGATCATCATAGTTCACCTCCTCAGGCTGAACTTGTCTGTGTCGAGTTCATGGAGCCTCCCTGTTGTACATGCATGCACCTTGGGACAGATATCAAAAAAAGCATGTAGAAAAGAGGTTCAAGTTGTTAATGAGCTTTATTCTGGGCATTTATTTTGGTACCAACATGAGAGCTAAGCTCTTCTGGAAGTGTCAGGTTTGGCTATAAATTCAGAAGAGATCACGATGGGCATCTAATAATGATTTTAGGAAAAGGGTCTACTCTGGTTTTAAAGATGGCCACTTGAGAAGGTTTCAATGATCCATTACCTTCATAAAGAAGGACATGCAACGTATTTGGAGTTTAAATTCAGCTAATGCCACCTTCCAACAGGCAAAAAAACCCCTGATGAAGTCATATGTCACAGCTGTGAGATCACAGCTACATCGGTCAACAGCATCATCACATGTATGATCTATGTTTAAAAATATAAGGACAATGACAACCAGCTCCACCATAGAATGAAGTCAGGACAGCTGAGCAATGATTGGCTGAGCCCCCTCTGACATCACAATCTCACAATTTGTGAACAACAGGCTTAAAAAGAAAGGATACGGTCCAACAACGTGATGTGAAAGGACAGGGCAGATCAAGGGATGAACTGAGCATCGACCCACCCCTGAGAAGCACAGCAGCATTAGGTGTCCAGGAGTCTCTGCAGGGTGGTCATCCCTGGGCTTCACGTCCTTGGTGGGGGAAAGGGACCAGGCACCGTTCAAACAGCCCCACCTTTCCTTCGAGATGAATTATTACAAAGTCCTTGGACTGCAAGAAAACGCCTCACAGGATGACATTAAGAAATCCTACCACAAACTGGCACTAAAGTGGCATCCTGATAAGAATCCCAACAACAAGGAGGAAGCTGAAAAGAAATTCAAAGCAGTCGTTGAGGCATACAATGTTTTGTCTGACCCTAAGAAACGATCGCTCTACGACATGTCTGTCAGGGAGAACAGATTCCACAGAGGAAGAAATGCCACCGGGAGTTATAACAGCTCCTTGGATCCTGCTTACGCATTCCAGGACCTCGATGAGATCTTTAGGGAAGTCTTTGGAGAGATGCATCCCTTTATACCTGCTTTCTGGGACCCCTTTCACAACATCCAAAACAATGGTGAAATCCGGCACAGGACAGGTGGAACAGGAAGAAGCTCCAATCTGTTTTCTGACTTTATGGAGTCATCTATGTCATGGAATCCATTTAGCCCCTTTGAGGAGCCCAGCTCCTCCTTTACCGAGGCCAGAGCTGAGCCCCGTGGTGCCAGAACAGTGTTCACCACCACTGAAGTGATCAATGGCAAGAAGATCACCACCCGGAAAATCATCGAGAACGGGCAGGAGACAACAGAAGTGGAAGAAGACGGCCAGCTGAAGTATGTGACAACAAACAAGCTATTTGGATATTAGAATGTCCCCCAGCACATGCATTAATTGCAAGGTGTAGGATGTGCTCTCATAGCCCAATGGATAGGATCTACTACAAGCAGCAGTAATAAATGCTAACCTCATGACACAACTGATGTAGACTTCTCAGTGGTTGGGGACAAATACTTCACAGGTAAAGATATGGAGTTATGCTAAACTAAGGGGTAGGACTCTACTAACCCTGTGTAAGGTGATAGATAGCGCTTGTTTGGTAAATAGGCATAGTAGATACACATGAGAGCAACCTTGCAGGGCGGCTAAAGAGACCAATTTGATTAATACAGCAAAAGGAGACAGGCCGGTTGATGGACAGGTAAGAGAGTTCTATGACAAGCTACAGGTCCTCTTCCCACTCCTTGAAATGCCAATCTCAAAGGCTACTAGCTGGAACAATCAAGACTTGTGTTACCCTCATACACAACCCCGAGGTTGTGTGAAGAATATCCTAGCTTTGGTGTACGAGAGGATGCATCGGAAAAACTTTTTGTACACAGACTGGAGGTGGTGGATGTTCAGTGGGTCATGCAGAGCCTAGAGCAGCAGGACTGGCAGAGGAGAAAACAAGGGAAGAAAGAAAATGCCATTCCTCAAACTGTAGAAGAAAATAGGAATTGTTACAACCAGAGACCCCAATGGAAACCCTGTGTAGCTCAGAGACTGAAACTGAGCAGGAGAAGGTGAATTTGGCTCTTGGACTGGGAAAACCTATGGGTCCCTTTCTGCTTGGAGTCGTTCAAACGAAAAGAGCTAAATTCAAACCATGAACAAACAGATTCCAAGGGGCTGAGTTTACCTCCTCCTTTGTGCAAAGCTGGATGCGGGGACTTACACGATGCTTTACCATCCTTATTGTCTTGCTCACAGCTGCAAGAGCCGGCTCACAATGCATTTCTTGCCCAGCCTGCCAGCAGGCTGCTTTCGTCCTCCACTGAGCTAAGGAACGCGCTCCCCATGTTTCCACCCTCCCTCTGCGCTGACATGAACTGCTGAGCCTTGTTTTGTGCTTGGCCAGATCACCTTAGGTGTTTAAAAATCCTACACGCCTCTTATTTTTGGTCCCACGCTATGTCCTCTTGAGTTTCCCAGCTTGCCTTGCCCACTGATGTCTCCCTGGAGACTGGAACTCGCTTTCAGGGACATTTTCACTCTAATTCAGATCGCAATTGCTGCCTGCGTTTGGGCAGGTCCTTGCATCTGTTTCCTCTGCTGTGAAATGGGAATAACAGACTCCCATGCTTTGAAGGAGACTGCGAGGGAGTGATACTCATAAAGGACTCTGAACATTAAGCACTGAGTTAAATCAGCCACCCCTTAATCAAAACCTTTTACACTTTTGAAAATAAAAATGCAGCTTAAATCACCTTCCTTAGCAACTGATGCCATGCCCAGTTTGGAAAAACAGACCCAAACTGTATTTGTTGTGTTAAAGGCTGCTAAGTGAGTCCCTCTCCCAGTAAGAAAAGGACACAGCACTGGGAGGCAAGCAGAAATCTAAGTGCACGCTGGGTTCACAGAGGTTGGCCAGCGGTGGTGGGAACAGGGACAACCTCGGTGCAGGAACAAACCAAATCTGCTGCTCCTCTGGGCTTTGGGAGTCATAGGCTGTTCCTGGAGGCACTGGGACTCCAGGGATTGCAAAGATTTAGGGGGCTTGGTGCAGAAAGAAGGTTATTCTGGCGGAGGCAAGCAAAAGTAAATATTTCTACCGATACCCTCTCTGTGAACACCATACTCACGTGAGATAGCCTCTTGGATTGACCTTATGCTACTTCAGAGGAAATGCAAGGTAAAAAACAAAACAAATCAAACCGCACACACACAGACTCACAAAAAACCCAACCCAAAACACCAAAACAAACCAACCCCCAAACTGCCAAACCGCCCATTTTGGATCAGAAACAGAAACTGAAATGGTCTTTTGTCAAAATAACATGTTTTGAAATCTGGACCAGAGTTGAATTCCCAGCTCCTCAACCTTTTCAGCTTGCTAGGGCTAAAATTTTACTTCAGTTTCATTGCTTATGTAATGTTTTTTTTACTGTATGCCCATCAATGTTTCTTGATCCGAGATTAAGATCTACACACATCTTAGACCTGTCCTGCCCTGGGTCAGCAGTTCTCTCTCTTGTATTAGTATTTAAGGCAGCATCTAAGAGCAAGCGCTTCCTTAGCCCATCCCCTGTCAGAGCGTTTCCATTGCTGCTTACAGCAGCAGAGAGCTCCTGGGGCACCAAAACCTGCAACCAGCACAAATATGGGAACATGAATGGGGAAAGGACCCAGCTCACCCAGTAAGCGTTGAGTCCAGGGTGACCTGCAGATCCTCTCCCACATCTTCCCGTGCACTCCAGGCCACAAAACATCTCACAACACTTCCTGCGAGCAAAAAAATATATGATATTTAAAAAAGGAGACAAACAGAAAGGTCTGATGGTAAGAGAGCAGCTCAGACTGCATTAGCAAAGTCCTGCATTCCTGCAATAGCAAGAAATCTGTCAGGTGTGCCCAAAGCACCCATGGAAACAGGTTGTGTCTGTGTTATGGAGAAAAATATTAATAAATGAACCTCAGCAAATCTTGCCAACATAGCCTTGGAAGAAAGCCCTTGCCTGTCCCAGGATGTGGGATCAGACTGACACTGAGCCTGCCAGCAAAACACTTACTCCTTCAAGGAGTTTTTTAAAGCTTTTTCTCATGCCATTTAGCAGCTGCAGAGCTGGAGGAGGCAGCACCAGACGTCCAGTAAAGCACAACCCGGGAGCCTTTGCCTCGCCCAGTTCCAGCTCTCTGTTCCTCTTCCAGAAATGTATCTTCCCTCTCAAAAGCTGGATTTCGGGACCTTGCCTGGTCAGCGGTGTGTCTTTCAGGTGCGTTCACGACTGAAGGCGCTTGCACACACTTGTATGTGCAGTTGATCCACCTACGAGGACCACAGGTACCGGCAGCAGACCCTTTTGCTCAGCTGCTGATGCAAACCAGCCCCTCATCCTTCCAGCCACCATCGGACACGATGGGCTAATTTCAAGCACCAGCTCTGCTTGAACACATCATGTTTGGGGTGCTTCGAGGCCTCCTGTTTGACTGCAGCACCAAACCCAAGTGCTGGGCACCGGGAGGAGCCTGGAGCAAAGGCGTTGGAGCATCATCGCCACTGAGCCGGGCCGGCAGCCTGCGCCGAGAGGCTGAGTCATTATTTTATTAGCAGGACTCACAACCACTTTAATGTGGGCTTAGGCTGCAAAAACAAAAACATACATAAAAGCATTTGGAATTACTTCATAAAATACTAAATCACAATATTAACCGACTGACCTTTGCTCTATGCAGACCTGCTAATTTTAGCAATTACAGCCAACAACTTGAACATATCAAGTGGGCAACTGTTTAACAATAATGACATCTGCTTGGAAAATCCAATTACGTCTAAACATCTTTAAATCCCCACTAGGGGATACCTGCTTTCTTTTTGCAACTGTTAGTCTCTGCCTAATAGGATTTTAAACTCGCAGCCTGCTGCACGCGGCAGTGGCCACGGCCCCTCTCCCTGGAGTGGCAACAACAGGACCGCCAGCCCATTAAGCAGGGAGCGAGAGTCTCTCCTCGGACAGTGATGGAAGTGGTTGGGTTTTTTCACAGCCTAATCTGATAGACGGGTGCATTAGCTGGGTTCCCTTGCCCCCTCCACTCCCCTCTGCAGGTCCCCAAAGTTACATGTGCTGGACACAACCAGGGCTGAGCTCCGCAGGCTGTTCCTTGGGAAAGACCTTGCTACCAAAACGGGCTTTGCAGCCACCAGTGCCTTTCGTGGGGCAACCCACATGATGTTTCTTCCTGCAATGTCCTCAGACCCAAACTAGTTTTGTTTTGTTGGTTGACTGATCACTGTTTTTTTCCTCTCTTTTCTCCTTTCCTTCTCTACCCCAGCTACTTAAATCCCTCCCCACTGCTGCCTGGTTCATGGGTGAAACTCCAACACCGAGATCTGTTCCTCTCCATAATGGGAATGCCTAAAAGGCAGCAGCTACGCAGTGGCTTTTGCAGTTGCATTTCAGACCTGTAGGTTTTTCTTGCCAAGAAAAGAGATGTTAGAAGTAAACGGGACCAGTGAGCACGAGACCACCCAACTCTCCAACGAAGCCCCCAATGCAGACCAGGATCCTTCATCATAAAATCAAAGGTCCTTATTCAGCCCCTAGTTACGTTGCTGCAATGCTCTGAGCTCTGCTGATCTGGCAGCAGTCTCAGCTCCACAGTCCCACTCCCGATCACTCAGCACCCTGGGCTGCAAAGCTATTGTCAGATATTTGAATTGAGATACAAGAACAGAATATTTCCGTCCCTTCTCCTCCCTCCCTGGCCAGCCTGGCTCTTTTCTGATGGAGCGTGCAGCAAAATCACAATCACATGTTTGCAGCAGTAGGAGGCCATTGGCATGGAAGTGACTGTGATGTCACTACAAACATTTCCACCCTATCCCATTTCTCCAGAACAGTCTCCTTTTTTATGACCCCATCCTGAGATCTGCAGGAAATCAAATTGTCCTGATTCTATTTTGAGCGCTGGTGTCATGGCATCAATATATAACGATGTGGTGTCAAGCTGGAGAAGCTCGAGCGCTCTGCCGCGGTGTCACAGCCGGCTTGTTTTGTGCAAGCTCTACGGGCTGGATCGCAGCCCCGCGGATGCCACGCTCGCCACGCTGGGGACGCGTCTGCTGTGCTAAGAGGATGAGCCGCGGGGGCGGGACACGGCACAGGTCTGGCTTTCATCCATCGGCAGCTCCCACACCCCGCCGGAGGTGACCAGCCAGGGCACGAGGTACCAGAGATGTACACAGACATGTGATGTGAGTTTTGGGTGCCCACCAGCCCCCGGGGGCTGCATGGGAGGGAAGAGAAGAGCACGGCTGCGAGGTGGTTATGCAGGGCGAGGGAAGATGCGCGCAAGAGAGAGAGAGAGAGATTTGGAGGCAGACAGACACTGGCAAGGTGCCTGGGGCAAAAAAATCCAAGTAGCAATCTGACTAAAGAAGCACCCAGCAGATAGAAATTCTTGTCTCAACCAGGATTACCATCTAAACAGAACGAACCATGGATTAAGATCCACCCTGACCAGCCATCTCAGATTCAAACAAGGGTTTAGATCCCACTGTGCTCGTGAAACGCTTCTCTGATGCTTTCCACCAGCGTGTGAATCCCCATGGACCAGAGCTCTCCCTTGTGCCTGTGTCTCACAGGGAAGAATCAGGCCCTGAGATATCTCCAGGCAATTAAGCTCCAGTGGTGTCCCTGCTTGATTTATCTCCAGCACCCAAATCTTGTCTCCTCCTCAAAGAACAGCAGATCTAACATATGGCATACACGGAACACTCCTAAACTGAGATCTCCAACAGAAGTAACAACAACTGCAGCAAAATTTTATCTATTGGCTGGAGAGTTTATGCTGGAAGAACTTAAGAGATCCTGCAGAGTCCCCTAGAGCAGAGCAGGAAAAAGCACTGGTTTGACTAAAAAAACCATGGGAGAGACATGGTGGTGGCCCACAGCTCCTAGCGAGCAAGACAACGTGGACTGCTTTTCAGAAAGTGTAGTGGGAACTTCTCTTTTTTTTTTTTTTTTTCTCTTCTCTTAACATAAGGGACAGGACAATCCCATATATTTAAAGATTTTGCAGAAGGGTGCAGGTTTGGATCCTACATTAAGATCAGAGATCCTTCGAAAGACACATCTTTCGCAGGCTATGTTATGGACAGATCCTCTTTGCAAAGGCGAAAGAAAGCCTACTGACAGTTTGAACACGTCAAGGCTCATATGAAGTACGCCAAGTGCCCATGTGTGTTTGCTCTCCACAGTACCAGAAAACACACAGAATACAACCCCAGATAGAAAAAGTATTAACCCTTGGGGCACTTTGTTTCTAATGAAACTCCACCATCTCAGCTGAACCTCACCAAGACCGAATGTGACCCTTTGTTTACCTTTGGCCATATTTGCTAAGCTCACTGTATGCAAAGGACCCAGCTTTCTCAACTCCTGTATGGGGAACATTAGGAACTGGAGATTGCAGTTCGGCAGCCCGAGACAACGCGTCAGCTCCCATGAAATTGCTGGGTCATTAGTCATCTCCTCTCTGCAGCTTTCATTTTCAAGCCCTCCTTTATCTTTGGCTGCGATTAGCACTCAATTACATTCACCTTTGGTCACCCTCCAAAAAGCACCAGGCAAAGAAGCTCATGGGACTCGAGTACCACCCACTTCTGAAGCATTCAAGAAAGTTCTTTACTGTTTGACTTCAGTATCTGCTTCCCCATCTTCCATGGGGCTATGCCCTGTAACTCTCTCTTCGTGGCTGGCATAACTTTGTGCCCTTCCTTCCCCAGGCTGAGACCTCCCTGGTGCCCTTACAGACAGCTCCTCACTTTCCCATGCCCTTGATCATTCAGCATCTTGGCTCGGTGATGCTGTTCACCCTCCCCAGCTCCTCCACTTCCTCACTTTACCCTGAATTCCTCTGGCCGCCCTTTCCAATGCCTTCCAGGAGCTGCTTTCCTTCCTCCTGCTGCTTGCTCATACTTTCCTTCTCACTTTGGACACTGCATCCCTGTAAAGAAATAGTTGCTTGAATTGCTGTGTTAAGAACCTGGCCGCTCCCCGCCACCCATGACATGAGGAAAACCCTCAGTGGTGTTTAAACAGTCACAGAATGAGGCCCAGCAGCATCAGGTGACTTGGCAAGGAGTGACGTTGGTGTTACAGAGACACACTCCAATGCGGTTATAGCGAGGAGCCCATGTGGGGTGATAACATTTTTTTAATCTTTTTTTAAAAATTATTTTATTATTCCCTCTCTTGTGGTTCCTCCTGCTCCCAGAGCAAACAGGGGTTTTTATTGCTGGGGTTAAAAAACATGAATTTGCATTACATCCTGGCTCCCGCTGTAATACTTCAGCCTTGTTTCTCTCTCGTCCCCTCTCCAGAACAACTGATGCTATCACAGCCTGATTTAATTTCAAAGACGGATTGTGATTTGGCAGTCAGTGGGGGGAAAAAAAAAAAAGCCAAGCTAATCAAAAGTCACCATCTGCTGCGTTGCCATGGGGATATTCCTCCCCAATAAATGTGCTCTTTGCCAAAATCACAGATAACAGCACTATAAAGGGTGGGAGGTGGAGTGGGGGGGAATCAAAGAAAGAAGTTCCAACACTAGTGGGGAAAAACGAAAGAGAAACGAAGGAGAAACAAGAGACAGAAGAAGTGGGAGAGAAAGGAGCATGGACTACTGAGGGAAAAATGATGAATGGGCCAACTAGGGAGGAGGAGGAGGAAATCAGAGAGACTAACGAACAGCTGACAAAGTGATGGAGAGAAACAGACAACTGGAAAGTAGGAAAGAGGAGAGACACCTCGAGACACTCTGCTGCATAAAATACCCAAACAAACCAAGCAGAGATAAGACAATTGCCCTCAAAGCCTTGTCTCGGGGGAAGGGGAGAAAACTGAAGCATTGGTGAGAATTCCCAGGGCTGCTGGTTGGAGCTCGAAAAGAGATCTTACCACTATTCGCATCACAGTTACCAGAAATAAATCCCTGGACGGGACGGGCGGTGACACGTAGGGATGACCCGGGTCAGGTCGCTGGTGCTCCAGCAGCCCGGACGCTGCTCCATGGTGAACTGGAAGGGTTTGTCATGCTGCAGCAGAGAACTGGCACCTGTGCATTAAAACACAAATTATTTGGAAATAAGCATCTTCAAGCTGTCCTGTTTGAGACGGCAGAGGGCCAGGGGCCAGTTGTTCAACACCCGCTGCTGCTTTTTGTTCCCCCGTGTGGCACCGGGTGGCAATTTGGGATATGGAATATAAGGGAAAAAGTGCATCTGTGCAGGGGGTCATTGCTGTCCCCAGAGCGCAGAGGGGTCTCCCCACACTCCCATGCACCCCAGCCATGGGCACTGGGCAAGGCTGTTGGCCAAAGAGAAATGGGGTCACTTAACGTGAAATGAGTAAAAGCTGTCAAATTCTAGGTCACAATGTGCTGGCTGCCCCCTGACCCTGCTTAGAGCGTGCATGTGTGTGTTGAGTGCCCCTATTAACCCCAGAGCCGCTCACGGAGATACGGGAGGCATCCTGCTCCCCTCCCCAGCCCCAGCGGGAGCCGAGCAAAGGGGTCACCTTGCACCCACACTCGTAGGATGGGCGAATTATTCACAACAGAGGCACCACCAGCCCTTTTCTTCCTTCTCCCCTGTTGGAGAATAATCCCAGAATAAACCCCAGGTGTGTGAATTCTTCACTCAAAAAAATAAGTGAATGACTTCTGCATAAACTTGTTTTGCAATTCAATACCAGCACTGATAAGAAATAGTTGCTGTGTGTTGACTGGAGAAGCGCAACACCATGTTGCCCATATCCAACAGTCAAAAACTTTGAATCAGCTCTTCTCGCTTCCCTTTGCTCCCACCTCCTCCCCACATCAAGAGGTGCTGTAAAAATCACAAGTCTTACAACACAGTGTTGGATGTTTTTCTCAGTATAATCATTTCAGAGCACTGAGGTCACACTTCCATCCTTCTCTGCTCAACTGCATTAACATTTTGTTTTGAAGGAAAGCTAAACAGCCTCCCATCACCCGACTCCAGGAGCTGGGCTTTAGAAGTGTAAAATAGCATATGTCCCACAATAGCATTAGGCCAGTTGAACCTATATACATGGGAAGAGATTGGTGGTTGGAGCAAATTAATTTAAAAATTAGAATGGGAGCTATTGAGTAATATTTTTGAGAATAGCTTCAGCGAAGACTGAAGGCCCTCTGAACTCACATGGCCTCACCTGTGTGAACAGGGCGAGATGGGCTGTCAGAGCAGCAGAGTTCTGTACTCCAGATCCCATTCTCCCTCAATACCCTTACACCTCCAAGACCCCCAAAACACCTCTCCTGAGCCAGGCAACATCCAGGGAAGCAGAGATGTCCATGGCAGTAATGAGGCTCCCCCAGAGCCAGCGTCTTCCCTCTGTTGGCATGGCGGGACTCACCCATGGCTGGAGCTGAGAAAAGGTGCAGCAGGTTGTCTAAAGCCTCTTTATCCTCTGCAGACGCAGAATGGTGGCCCCAGGGAGTCCTTTGGGCTGCTCTCCATACAAGACAGCTCTAGCAGTTGGGCCAAGGATGTCCCCCAGCTGTGTGACCCCCCAACAGGGTCCCTGCACAGGGAGGATGGAAGAAATGAGCTAAGAATGAACAGACTTAAAGACAGGAGAGAGAAGACATTGATGTGGGAACTGGAGAAATGGGGATGGGACGTTAGCAAAGCAAAAGGCTAAAGCAAGGAGCATCGTGAAGAACAGAGCCCCTATCACCATCCTTACCTCCACCACATCTCAATTCCCCATCCTGCCTCCCCCTTTCCTCTTGCTGGACTGTTACAACATTCCTTAGCGTGGGAAGGAGAGGAGGTCCAGCAAAAGAAGGGACAAAAATAGGGGAACAATGAAGATTCGTTTAAAATTAGAGAATTTTGTTAAACAAAATCTTTTCCAATACAGTCAGCCTATTGCTCCTACTACTTGTCTCCTCCCTTCCCCAATTAAACAGCAAATTATACTTATCAAAGAAAAGAAGGTAAAGAAAAATCTGAAAGGCTGTGAGAAACCTTTAATTATTAGTATAGTGGCATAAAAAGCTGTTGAGCCCCTTAGAAACGTACATGGCCAATTATCAAAAAATATAATAAGAGATGCAGAAAGAAAGGTTTGTCTAATAAGTATGAATCGCAGGGCCATTTAGAACATCGGTGTTAAAGCATTAGAGTTAAATGGAAAAGTAAAAAAGGGGCTGATGGTTTTAACTATTTCACAGGAGGACAAGAGGTTGATACTGATAAGACAAGCAGTATAGTGAAGTTAATTATCTGCGGCCCTTGGTGCACAAAGCTTTTTGAGCTGGTGATTAATAGAGATAAACCATTCAAACTCCACATTTCTAAGGTGAATGAAGATGGCAGAGGAACCGCACAGCCCCGGCATACTAACTACGCTGACAGCCACGGCCTGGGTGGTTTATCGCACCGATCTGCTCCCCCTCCTCTAACGACAGGGAGGTTTGGGAGGTACAGAGGAAGGGTGGCCAAACATCCCCAGCACCTCCGGGTGTTTGCTTCATCGGAGATAGCTGGGGCAGCTTCCTTTCAGCTAATAAAAATCGTCTTTATGAAATGCTCCAGCGTTACCTCATTGAGAGTAACGCAATCTGGGGGATGCTTATATGAAAGTATTGAATGCCACACTGATCCTTGCTGCATTGCACTGGCTGTTTGTCCCAGATCTGCTTGCTGCTGGGTGTGTGCTGAGGACCTGTCCTTTGGCTCCTCATCCCACCCCACAGACACAGTCATAGAACAGTTTGGGTTGGAAGGGACCTTCCCAGCCCCCCCAGTGCCCCCTTGCCATGACAGGGACATCTTCACCAGCTCAGGTTGCTCAGAGCCCCGTCCAGCCTGGCCTGGGATGTCTCCAGGGATGGTTCAGCCACCACCTCTCTGGGAACCTGGGCCAGGCTCTCACCACCCTCAGGACAACAATTTCTTCCTTGTATCTAGTCTAAACCTCCCCTACTTTAGTTTAAAATCATCACCCCTTGTCCTATCACAACAGGCCCTGCTCAAAAGTCTGTCCCCATCTTTCTTATCGGCCCCTTTTAAGCACTGAAATGCACAATAAGGTCTCCCCGGAGCTTCTCTTCTCCAGCTGAACACCCCAGCTCTCTCAGCCTGTCCTCCCAGCAGAGCTGTTCCAGCCTCGGATCATTTCTGTGCCCCTCCAAAGTATTGCAACCTCCCTGGGCCAGAGGTCACTGGAGAAGGCAGGGGCTAAAAGTGCTTTAAGAAAGTACACACCCTTGATATGAATTTTTGTTTTATGATCATAGAGTACCTGCACGGACGACGGGAACAAATTAAGTGGTCTGGTGCTTTTGCAAGAACTGGGAAACAAAGATGTGAATGCAAAAGGAGAGACTCAGCCCTTCGCCTTTCTGAGAGACAAATTAGGCACCATGAGGTTTATCGTGCTTGAGGCTGGCAGAGAAGACCTAAAAAAACGGAGGGACTGAATGGCCAATCAAGAGAGATAGATCCCAATCTTACAAGGTTTCCAGCCAGATCTCCAGACCAAAGCAACTCAGACACACTCCCATGTCAGTTCTAACCTCCAGACCCTGGGATTCTCCACATCTCCTGGAACTGAAGAACTCCTGGGAGATATCCGATGCTTCCTTCTGGGCTCCCCTAGATGCCACAAACTCTGGTTTTCTTCTGATGTTTCAGTGTTTCTGTCTAGGGCCCAGCTAGAACAACGAAGTTCAGAGACAGCAGCAAAAATTATACAGAAAAAATGGACTCTGTTTCTAAGCTTCACAAACCACTCGGTGTGTAGGTTTCTAGCTCAATTTGAATTCTAGGATGACTTTAGTGTTGGCTGTTATTTTCTCCAAAGTGGTTCCCTTGTCCTTGATAAGTTTGGAAAGGCATCTAAACTTCAGCATCTGCAAACAAAAGAATCTTATATTTTTGGCCAAACTAAATTGAATAAATTTTGTGTTTGTTAATTGCATCCAGGCCAACCTCACGCAGGGCCAAGTCTCAGCCCAGTGGGATTTGCACATGGCCTGGATACAAGCTATTGTAAATGGGGATCCCTGAAGGAAAAGCTGACAGATGGTGATTCTAAAAATGTTTGTCAGAGCCAGCCTTTGTGACACAGAAAACCCATAGCCAAGGGGGTCCCTGAGTTGGAGAGATGGTTCTGAACTCTGTGGAAGGCCAGGGGGATTTGTTGGTACTGGAGAAGTTTAACTTGGCCTCTTCTCGTTGCCTGCCAAACCTGTTTCCGTTAGATCCCCTCTCTCTGATATCTGGTTATCTGGATAAAATGGAAATTGGATCGATGCTGCACCTGGTTTTCCAACTACACATTCCAAAACCACTCCGATTTCTATGCTATAAAATAGGACCAAGATGGATACAGTTTATCTAAGCTGCATGGAAACCCTCCTCAGCCAGTCCCACAAGTGGGGTTACAGCCTGGCTTGTGCATCAGCACTTCGGTGATGGCATCAACACCATAACACATTGTCCCATCTCCCTGTTAGTATCACTAGTCTTCTAACTCAATGACTGCATTAACATTTTGGACCAGGAAAGGTCCCAATCCAGCAGACACAAGCAGCCTACAAGGAAAAACCTCCTTGTGGTTTTCTGGTCAAGCGTTGCAGATCCAAGCAAGGAAGATAACATCAAGAAAATAATTTCCAAGTTGGCCCCATTCACAACAGCAGTGTCCCAAGGCACCGGCAGCTTTCCCAAATGGCTCTGGCGCAAACATTCAGCTTTTGCAGTTCAGATTCATCCTTGGAAACAACAGGTCTCTCCCTTCCCTTGCTCATCCTCATCAGTGTCAAGTTTTAGTGATTGCCAAATAAATGGGTTTCAGTAGCTTGATGCGAAGCAGTGAGAGAGGAGTTAAAACAGGATAATGTGCCATGACATATGGGAGTCTGGAGCGTACCTGGACTGAGCCTGGGGCACACCAGAGCCCAGCTTTGCCAACAGCCTGGTCACCTGGGGCACAGAGGAGCCGGCTCCAGGGCGGCAGCACCAGCTCCGGGAGAGGTTACAAGGCCCTTGCAATCAAGTTCAAATTACATATCAGACACACGCTCCCAGGAGCAGACTCCAGACAGCAGCTGCCTATTTTTAGACTGGAAAAGCCTTTTCTTACTGACACAGGTGGTGAGGCTGGAGCGCAGACACCCGCAGCCACACAGCCGCCCCAAAAGGGGCAGCACCCACAGCCCTCCAAGCACTTTTCACCATCCCCTTCCCCTCTCACGGTGGAAAAGCATCAGAGTCATTTGCTGTATCACAGCAGAGGGGACCAGGAGCAGCTCTCCCGACCCCCTCGCACGGGGTGTGCGCAGCCCCGATGCCGCGTTCCAGCACAGCTTGCCCCACTGTGTTGACCAGCCTTGTTTGCTCTCCACCAAGCCCATCATCCCCCATGTTCGGCAACGCTCGTTTGGAAATTTCAAGAAAAGAATACAGCATCTCGGGAATTGCTTGTGCTTCCTTCTAAAAAAACAAACCCCAGCTTTTCTGCATTGAGCTCCTCATCACTATAGTTGTAACCAAACCAGTACGCAAGTCCAGACACCCTGTTAGCTCCTTCAGCAACTAGAAAAGTCATTTGGATCGAATCATTTATTTAATGAATTTTGCTTTCTCCCTGCAAACAGCAAGCAAAGAGCCTGCAATGGTTTTGGATACATTTTCAAAATTTTCTGCAACTAATTTTCATCACTTGCATCACTCATTGCAGCATTTGTCATCTGAAAACTGAAATATAAATCCTTCAGCTGGCTCCGAGTGAACATACCTGCCACGTGCTTGTTTATACCCACTTAGGTGGTAAAAAGTTTAGAAAAACACATAAAAATAGTTTAGAACTGACCCCTACCCTTCAACATTCTCTACCACTAACCTACTTTATCTGTTGCCAGTCATATTCATATATGTGTGCGTATGCCAGAATATTAAGAGGGAACAGGCAGAGCAAGTATGTTCACCATAACTTCATGTCAGATGACTGCTTTATAAAACTGTGTGCTCTTTCCCTTACATCTCTGCAATTATAGACAGCAAATGTAATAAACAAGAACTTACCTAAAAGATACGCTTTACAGGGATTAAAAAAAAGCAGAGTTCACAAAATATTTTGGGCATGAAGATAAACATATTTAGAAAAAAATATTAAAAAAGAAACGGGCCATTCAGATCACCAAGTCTAAACAAGAGATGGCATTAAACAAAAAAACCCAATTTTTCCCTCTCGGGGGAACTCACCTTTCTGAACTCTGACTGTAACACAAGGCTCCGCAGAGTCCTTCGGCTCCTGGCATCTTGCAAGATCCTGAAAAATAGCATATTTCTTAAAAATCAGTGTGAATTCATTGCGGGGGCAGCGGTGGCGGGATGTGTTTCTCCAGCAGAAATCAGAATAGATATTTTTCTAGAAGCTTAAGTTTTATTTCTATTTATTTCTGCACAAGACATCTGTTCCAGAGACTTTTCCGAGGTGGGTTAGAGATGTGCACAGCCCTGTGGTGACGGTCACTTCAGCACAGGATGGGGACCCCAAAGACACTCAGCGACGAGCCGCCTCACTTTTGTATATACATTGCAAAGAAGCGCCTTAAAGTTCAGGAAACATACCCAGGCCAGAACATTTTATTCGGAGCAAGAATAACTAAACACCAGAATTCTGGCAGAGCAGGAATGGAAGGGCAAAGGAAGAGGCAAGCTAAGTGTCCAGCAGAGCCATTCTGCCCCAAATACCAACAAGATTTTTATCAAGGATAACACAAGCCCTCAAAAAAAATCCAGCGTTGCAAGTTTGCTTCTGACGTGACCGCCCAGTTATACCCTGCGGGCAGGACACAGCTCCTGAGCAAACTCTTACCTCACCTATCACTTTTTGGTGGGCTTGACTTGGTCGTACTCTCGCAAAGGTCATTCACTAGCTCTTCTCCCTGTGTTACAGCTCCTGCCCCAAGTTTCCGCTCTGTTACGGTTGATGCTCCCAAGGCAGCACGAGAAACAGCCCAATTGCTCTTGCTGTCCCATTATGGGAAGGTCTTGCTCCTCCATGGCCATATCTGGAGAGGAAATGATGTAACACAACAGTGACATATCTGTGAAGACAGTGTTACTCAAAGGAAAATCAGGCTGCTTCATGTTTCTGCTATTTTTTCCCCCTGCTGCACAGTCTTTAGTCATCGTTGACTCACCTTCGCTTGTTTGCTTTTAATCACTCTTCTTACAGCACAGGAAAGGTGAAGCTCTGCTCACACCTACAGCAAGAGGGGTTAGGAAAGCAAACTGGTTAGGAAAGCACTGGACGCATCCTCCTCCTGCAAGCCATAGCTCACCCATCCCCTCGGCAGGACCGCAGACGCAATGGACAGTCTGCATCCTCCCCATCCACCTCGTTCTAATGACTCGTCTATGGCCGTGCAACTAGGGCTTTCCAGTTTTTCGAAGCAGAACAGTCCCAAAGTACTAACACAGTCTGGAGAAACCCTACTTAAGTGAGTTTTTGTTCTGATAAAAGCCCTCGATTCAAAGGAACAACCTGGGCACCCAAAGGGTAGGACTCGAGCACCCTGACTCACAACGCCAGTGAGCGGAGTGGTTTCCCAGCACCGTTCAGGATGAAAGGCTTTCAGAGAACAATTCGTAGATGTTTTTGGAAGTTATGGAATGCTGTAAATTAGCAAGCAAAGACAAGACACACAAAAAGCCTATTCCATCATAAAGTCTCTGCTACAGAGTCTGTTTTTCTGAGTTGTATTTTAGTGCAACTACTGATGATAACTCACTATAAAGCCCTAATAAATTTGCTGAATGGCATTTTTTATTTTACATAGGAACCGTGTAGCCATATGCTCAACTCCACTCCTCGCATAAGTAAAGTTAGGCACGTACTTGGCATTTCCAGACTCCGGGTCTGAATTCAGACATGACAAAATACAAATGTGCCTGTAACTGCACAAAAGGGTAAGTGGCTGCTGGAAAGAAGGACATCAAACAGATTATACAGTTACTTGGCAAAAGCTGAGAGAGATCCTGGTGAATTTTACATACAAAGAAAAAGAAATCCTAGTCACAATGGACTGGGGGACATTTTAATAAAAGCAATAAAGTTTAGAAATGGGAGAACTTTAAAACAGCAACCGTAACTTTTTTCTGGCAGAGGTGAGAGTGACCGTTACTGGGGGCAGGTTGTAAAACACGCAGATTGCAAAGATGTGGATCGCAGCATCAACGGTTTTCAAGGTAATAGTGGATTTCAGGTTATAACAGAGATTCACTTAATTGCTATTTGGGAAGGATTTGATGGGATCACCTCAAATTGTAATAATTAACTGCTTGATTATTTCTGAAGCACCTGAAGAAAACCTCTTTTTTGCTTCAGGTCTTCATTCTCTGTGTTAAATTTGAATGATCAGATTTCTCCTGCTTCACAATACTCTTTCTGTTACTAAAAACCAAAGTACCTTTTCAGCCTATAATAAAGCTAATTTGGTTCTCTCTATAACACCACAAACTTGCACTAAGTCACACAAAATGGATTAATTTGATCATATCTGCTTGGTACCCACAGCTACTCTCTCTCTTTTGCACATGCACTTATACTATTTTTAGCTATATGTGTGCATACATATACACAAACATATGTGTGTATACAAGTATAACATCCTCCTGCGTGCCCAAACCAAGTAGGTGGCTCGTTGCATTCTAATAGTTTCTGCTTGCAAAGTTTTCCCATAAAATCCAACAATACATTTCAGAATAAGAGAAAAAAAGGAGAGACAAAAGAGAGAGAGAAAAACCAGCACTGCTGAATGTATGGAGCCTGGACTACTTCATTTCTGTGTGTTGAAACTAATTTGTTGCATTATGTTTCTATCTCTTGCATGTCCACATTGCCACAAGGTCTTATTTTTACAAAACAGACCCATCATTCTTTCCCACAGGATGAAAACATGGTTAAATACTTGCTGTAAAAAAACCATTATGTGATGTGCTAGCCAAATGATACACTAATACTCCGACGTAAGTGCTTTTTTGGCAACTACTCAAAGGAGCAAAAATTACATCGTTTTCAACTCCAGTGATGATAAGATTACACAAAAGAAAGCAAAATATACAAAACGGGTTGATGATAAATATTGTACAATAAATGGAGAATAAGCCGGTTTTCTTGCTGTCACACCCTTTGCAGTTTTCTGCAATTTTTCCATCACTTGAGGCAGCCACACCAATTATTTCCATCGTATTGGGTGTCCCCTGAAAAAAAAAAGAAAAAAGACAAAAATAAGGATTTGAAAGATTCCTTTACAAGAACTTCCTCCACCAACTATTTCCTCCTTTTCAAACGGGGCTTTCAGAAAGGAAGCAGTGGCCAGCAGTGACATTCCCCACGGGAGGGACCCATCTTCCCTTCATATGTGGAGAAGCGAGAATATCCTCTGATGAGGCAGGGCAGGAAAAGAAATCATCCTTTCATCAGCGGTGTATTCCGACCGGATAGGTGTCTGGTGCCGTGGCCAAGATGGTACCTTCGCAGGAGTCGTTTCCAGTTGGCTTCGAGCCCCACATCGCAGAAGGACAGTCAAGAGCCCACTGGCTTCTCCTCTACCCTACTTATTTCAGTTGGAAACAAACCAAGACATTAAAATTAAAAAAAAAAAAAGGCAACCCTTAATCTTTTCTTACATCCTCAGTGAGGTGCTCAAATATTTCTCCTTGTTGCTAGCAGGCACAGGGCTGGTGGAAATGTCCCTTGCAGCCTTTCACCTTTTTTTTTTTTCCCCCCAGTTTGAAAGCAAATTTCCTGCCTTATGCATATTTTTTTTGCTCCTTGTAAGTGCTTACCAGGTAGGTGGAAGGAACCATCCCAAATGCCAAGGCTGTGCAGAAGTCGTTTGCTTCAAGTAGCATTTGTTTTATTTGGGTACATAAATTACAGCTGAGCACCCTCGGTAGTTTTTTAAACAGAGGGGCAAAGATGCACAGATGAGGTTCTCAGGGACGTGGTTTAGCACCAGTGTTGGGTTAACAGTTGGACTCGATGATCTTGAGGGTCTTTTCCAACCAAAATGATTCTGTGATTCTATAAAGGAGCACAGTTAGGACAAGGCATGGACTTGGCAGACGATGGATGGGAGAACCTGCAGCAAAGAAGCCATCGGCTCCCTGATTATTCTCATTCGATGTGGTGCGTTTATTCATAAATTCAAAATGTCAGGAATCCAACAAGAGTGGCGGATGGTGGATCAAGGAGCTGCTGTGACTCCAGCACCACAGCACCTGATTGCACAGACCCCCAGAAAGCACCCAAACCTCTGGGGAGCCCCACGCACCCGTTGCCATCCCGTGCTGCGTGGTTGCAGCCGCTACATGTGGCTGAGAGCTGGGGGGGGCTTGGGGAGCCAGGCAAAAAGCAGGAATTCTCCAGCAGCCCCGCAGCAACATCCCTTTTTGTAAGATGTTTGCAAGGGCAGACTGAGGGGAGGGGGCACGGAGAGGGGCACCGGCCCGGAGGTGGGATGCCCGTCATGCACCTTTGCAAACACCATTTAGCGGAAGTCAGATGCATGTCTATCGCTTTCAAAGGGAGACGAGATCGGCTGTTAGTGCTTGCAGGATCAAATGGGTAAATGAGAGGCAGAAAAGATCGCCATTCAGGCTAATGGGATTTACACTCTCAAATCGAGTTACGTGGATGCATTATAGGGAGTTCACATCAAGGGGAGCCAATTACCCCATTAGCACTAATAGGAATTGCACTAAGGCATCATGTGAGAAGACACATGCAAAAAGATCGCAGCTTTCCCTCACTTGCGTGGGATTGTTTTGCTGAAACAAGGCAATAACTGATGGATCTTTCTCCCCTCACACAGACCAGGGTTTAGACGTTCAGTCTTGGCTTCAGCCAGCCACTTCATTCATAAAGCTGGAAGGGATCTTCTTCCCAAAGAGTTGTTACAAGGAGGGCTCAGCTTTTCTATATCCATCGCAGCCTCTTTTAATAGCAAACATAACCCACGTAGGCCTTCCGCTGCTAAGAAAGCTGCAGCCAGCGATGTACCCTTTATCTGTGGCTCCTTCTGCCTCTCTGATGTTGCTCCCTGGCTTTGTCTCCGGTTGCTGCTGTTTATCACCATCTCCTCGCTGGCAAGTGCCCAGTGGACACATTTATTCCCTGTGCAGTGTACAGAGGCATCTTAAACAGATACCTGTAACCCTAATGATGGTTCTTTAATGAAGAAAAGGCAGCAAAATTAAATGCGAGTGGCATATTACCACACTTGTTTTAAATTGATATTTAATTAAAAAGTTAATTATTAATTAAGTTTATCAATTGCACATCAGTTGTTCAATAGAAAAGGGCTCGTTCATTTAATTATCTGCATGCAAGCGATAGTATATGCTTTTTAGCCAGGCAAGGTTATCTCTGCATCTCTTCTAATTTAGATCAGTTTAGCTTCTAATCTATCGAGAGTGCTTCCTTTTGCGAGCTTCTGATTTGATCTATAAATGTTTACTTACAGAACTGTTAGGTATTAGAAGCTGATCAAATAAAGCAAAGGGCTGCTCAGAGTTGCATTACGCTCAGCAAAGGGCTCCAGTGGTGATTTCTCGCAAAGAGCTTCTCGGGGTTTTCTTTAACAATGCGCCTGCTGTAAAAGTTTTTAAAAAAAAAAAAGATAAACATCCACCCCGAAAGTATGTTAATAGCCCAAACAATGGGGAATCTTCAAAGGGCAAGAGAGGCCTGAGAGCAGAATACAAGGATGGACACCAGCACCGCTGCTGCTTTTGCTGCGGAGAGGAGCGCGGGGCACGGCCATGGCGAGGGCAGCGGCACAGCCACCCCAGCTCCGGCACAGGGTTTGGGGGGAAAACACAATGTTCCCCATCATCAAAGAATCGGCTGAGGGCTCCTGCTCTCCTTTCTCCCTAAAACAGCTCCCAGGTGCAAATCAGCAGCTGTTTCTAGAGGATTTTTGGATGCCGCATGGTGAACCATGCAATAAACTCCTCCAGTACCCAGACTGTATAACAGAGAGAAATATGCTGTGGAGGTTGTGACTCCTATAGTGTATTCTAGTAAATCATCTTGTATTTATTTTAACTGCAAATCACGGTCCTGTTCAGTTTCTTTTAAAAGTAGCACTCAGTGCGTACATTTAAAATGCTAAAGGATGCTGGTGCGTTAGTTCACTATTGGGGATCAGACCTGCCTGGTGCTGAGGGTGCTGAACACCAGCGAAGTTAATAAGAAACTGAGGCTACCCAGACCTTGGAACATTATAAGGTAGGAACATTATATAGGTAGGCTCTATGTAACTCACCAGAAACAGCTACCAGCCCAACCTTTGGGGCTTTAGCCACAAAACGGGCTGCAGCGCTTGCATCTCCCTGAATAGTTCTCGTATCCATTGTCCCATAGGTGACTTCTCACCATGGCACAGTCCCTGCACCAGGAATCTAATGCCAATCACAAACATGAGACAAAATAACGCAGCAGACCACAGAGGGTAAGGTGAGGAAAAGGCGAGAGAAAAAGCAGGCTGATGGGCTGCCTTGAGGGGGCAATGCTGAAACAGATGTGTCTTTTCAGAGCTTGGTTAATCGAGAAAAGGAAATGTATCACAACAAGTAAATAGCTGCGGCACAGCGGTTCATACAATTCAGGTGAATACCCGGAGTCTGCAGCTTGTATTTGATCTGAAGACAACAAGCCCAGGGCTGTCTCCCATCTCCTGAATGAAAAGCACTAAGGGGAGAGGGCTTTTAAAGGGAAGGTAATTTACAATGCAATATTGCCGGGGGTGGTGGTGGTGGTGTGTTTGTACAACTGGAAAGAGGATAAAAGAAATCTCCATGAATAGTAACTGTATGTTTATAGACGGGTGCCTCTTTGCCAACTCCGCATGCAATGTGCATTCATCTTCACCAGATATTCAAGTGGCAGGACTTTTTCAAGGAACAATATTTATAGAAAATGACTATTTTGAAGCTTTACACACTAGAATTTGAGGAAACTTAAAATTTACATTTACAAACATCATCAGTCACCCTATCTGACAAATCAGAGCAGAGGAATCTGGCTTAACTGCTCTAGATGGGCAGCAAACAGCAGTCGCTTTCTCCAGAGATTTGTAACATTGGTTAAAACGAGAAATTTATCATGCATCTACTCACAGATACCCTGAAAGAAGCCAAACGTATCAAAGCACTGATTTGTGAGGAATTATTTATACCAGTCCTCTTTCTTGACTAGAGGACAAAACTGGAAACTTCCCTTTCTGTTGCATCACCCCATTCAATGTAGCATCGAGTCCTGGGATATTCCTTTCCTTCAGTGACATGGCCCAAGTGAAGAACAAAGAACTTCCACATGGACACGAGTTATCAATGAAAATGCCATATAAACAAGCATGAGAGATGAGGAACAAATAAAGCCGGTTTGTTTGTTCTTGAAGGTGCCACTGCACGACAAGATGGGTGATAAAGTGAGAGTTTTCTCTGGAGCTTTTCTACAACTGGGGGACACCAGAAAGTCCTTTGCCTCTCCTTGACGCAGCCTCTGCTGCATGATAAGGGGTGAATTAACAGTGCAACTGCTTCCTAATAGTGGAGCTAATTTAGTCTGTCCTCCCCATTCAACCAGCTGTTCTCAAAAAACCTGTAAGAATTTAATCTCTCTGAGTCCTTTAGGCTTTGTGGCCAAGTGAGGTTCAAGAAGGTATCTGGAGACGGATTCAGAGATGCTGGCCTGATGTAGGACCTCACACCATTTGTCTTTGAATTCTTGGGTTGAAAAAAAATACCTTGGATAATTTAAACAATTTCTACATTTATTGCAGTAGGAATCTTAGGATGAAAATATTTCTTTTTAAGTAACAAGAAAGCAATCAATCCCTTTCTTCCATCCCTATCAGATGCATCAATTTAAAAGAACTAGATTCCTCTAAACTTATGGCCCAAGAGGGTCAACACTTGCCTCTCTGAGTGTTAACTCTACGGTTTCTGCCCCAAAGGGTGAACCTCTCCAGCTGTCAGCGAGCGGTAAGCAAGCCATCAATCAAGAAAGGACCAGGACTTCACCCAACACTTTGATTAGACCTTTGGTTTCAAAGCTGAATCTTCTGTGCCCTTCTGTAGTCCCGGGCTCCACTGGCAAACAAATGCAGAAATGCCGCTGGGGAAAGCGTGTTTGTGTGAGATTTCCAACCCAATTTTGCAGACTCAGATGTTAGGCAGTTTAGATAAGGGGATGATTAGAGGTCTAAGCCTAAGGTTTGAAATACCCAGACTTCCTGGAACCACTGGTGCAAATCCCAGCAGGGCTGACTCAGCCTCCAACCTCCTGATGAAGATAAAGTGAGCTCCATGCAGGACTGTGACTTGTGAGGCTCCACCGGCCGAGACCCCACTGGAGCTGAGATAACGGTGATGGTGTCTCCAGTGTAGAAGGGGACTCGTTCTGTGGTGTAGTGCCCTGAATCTGTCCACACCACGGCTCCTGCCAGTGCTCCCACTTCTGGGCTCCACCACAAGTGATTTATGGATCCTAAACTTTTCTAGAGTTTTGCTCCTGCATGTCTTGGTGTGCGTGTCCTGAGTCTCACGGTGCTTCTGGCAAAACGATGGCCCCTCTTATCTTTCTGTTGCGCCACATATTGACCCCTTCAGAAAAGAGCTGTATCAGTACAGTTTGTGACTCACTCACAGAAAAGCCCTACAGAAGCATATTACGTTGCTTTTCTTGCAGTCATTGCTGTGATCCAACTGTTTTTATTTTACAAAATAAAAGAAACTCCCAAATCTCTGGTATGCTCTTCAGAGTAACATTTGGTTTGCCAAGCACAACTACACAAAAGTTATCAGCAAAAAACATTCAATGAACAAGCTCGACTAATCGATTTAGTCTTTTCTTTTCCTTTCTGTTACTGGACAATTAGCCACCATGACAAAAAATTCTAGCACGTATTTCCTCTTTCAAGTTATTCATAATATTCTCCTTTAATAATTCACAGAGTACCTGCAATTCACTTTTTTGTGCTGCATTCTGAAAATTAAGAAATCTGATCAGGGCTGGCTCCTCAGAAAAAAAGATAAGGAAAAAACACACAACTTCTGTAATCATCAAATGCAGCGTCGATGACAGGTTTCACA
This sequence comes from Pampusana beccarii, assembly GCA_013399365.1. NCBI lineage: Eukaryota > Metazoa > Chordata > Aves > Columbiformes > Columbidae > Pampusana > Pampusana beccarii. The sequence continues at coordinate 303,860 of VWYH01006499.1, forward strand.
ACTAAGTGTATGATTTGAAATGCACTTCAGGAAAGTATTGAAACAGCAGAGCTAATTAAACCTTTGCTGTCCAGTAGCACTCACCTTATTGCAGCTCAGATGTTCACAGGGCAGCAAATCTGCACCGGACACACGTATTTGAATACTCAAGTGAAACTCCACAGACAGACATTGGTACAGAACCAGCTCTACACGTTGTCATTCTTCATCCCATACTGAAGCCAACAGATTGGTCAAATTGGCCAAACAGGGCAGCAGACACTCAGTTCTGAAAAACAGTAAACTGAAAACAAAAGGTAACTTCAAGAGAGGTGGAAATAAGAATCCTGTTTTCCTGGACTTTGTTTTCCCATGGTTGAATTATCCTGGGTCTTAAAAGGTACAAGTCTCACGTACCTGCTGTGATGGAAACTTCTCCAACAGCTGCAGACACAACGGCTGCAAAAAAGCTCCATCCTCCTTTTCCTCTCAGATTTTTTGAAGAGTAGTTATACTGCTTCTGGACGCGCAGAAGCTTTTCTTTCAGTTGAAATAATGGTTTGGTTGCCTCTCTTCCACCTGGCTTTTTATTTTCACAAAACAAAACAGGAACACCGTACCTTTGAGACCTCTACCCTGCTGTCACCTTTCACTGAACCCTGCAGATCGGCTCCAATGTCATTAGGGTAAGGAGCGAGACCCATTTCTTTTAGGCTGAGGCTAAAAATGGCTCCAGAAGCCATTCATGCACACAAGAAAAACTAAATAACTTAGTGGAATCCTTGGCTTTCCAAATAGAAGTGCCCATCTTCTGGTTTTTAAGACCATGTAGCCAGCATTTTCACTCTGCTTTGGTCCGACTTCAATTGTAACTCCCTCGGGGCAGCGTCTTTGCCCTTCTATTTGCTTTTAAAATGCCTTGCGTGCCCAGCAGCTCCAAGTATAAAATAATCTCTAGAGCTGCAACGAAAAGTCTCCACGAAGACACGCCTGAATTTTGTAATGAAATTGTCTCTGTGTTGAGATGTCCTGGTGCACAAACATTTCCTCGACAGGGTTTCACTCCCACAAATACTTGCTTTTTGCTGTTTCATGTTTGAATACACATTGAGACAGCATCTGAGCTTGGGCAAGCATTCGCATCAGAAGTGGCTTTGTAAGTGAAACTCCCGCTCAGAGAACAGAAAAAGGGATTTTTCTTCACCCATCCCAATTCAGCAATAAAATTCAAATGTGGCAAACCAGACCATCCAGGCTTTTATTTTTCCTTTCTTTCTTTTCTAGGTCTCTCACCCCTCCCATTTTTTCAAAGCAACAAACATTTTGTTGAATTGTTCTAAATAATGACAACATTTGAAACCACTCCAGTCTGTTTAAGATCTCTGGGGGAAAAATTGGTGAATAAATGACTTGGGATAAATCAAATCATTCTGTTCTAATAACTGTGTCTCTCACTCTCCTTATCTCAATTGCTGTCCCTACTTCTGTGTGCTCCCGCGCCTCCCCAGCCAACTCCTCAGCACGGCCCATTGACCTGAAGCCACCATCTCTGCTCTTGTCCCCATTCCACCTCCTCTCGTCAAGCTGTCAGGCTCCTCCTGTCTCGTCTTCTATCGCAGCTCTGTTCTCCATGCAGTCCCCAACCTCCGTCCACCAGCCCTGTGCACCCTGCTGTCTCCTCTCACCACCCTGTCCATCAAGTCCACCGCGTGTCTCACAGCTCCCTCCAGTGAGGAGCCTCGGCTCCTCTTTTGCCCTTGAAAACAACTTCTCACATGGGAACAACCCCACCATCTAGACCAGGCTCCGGTACCTCTCCACACTTCATTAAAAAACTAAGCCAACATCCTCCACTTCTCCTTCCTTTCCTGCTGCACCTCCATCCCCTTCCCATGCTGTCAACCGCCACCATTTGACACGGCAGCTGTAAAATGTACAGTGGCCCTTTTCGATGGCCTTTGGGGACGGTTTGCAAGGGAAACGCTACGCAGCACCGTGCTGTCTCTGTGCAGGGGGTGTGTGGCGAAGGCTGAGGAGTCAGCAGAGGTCAACCGTTGGCTTGACCTCCTAAGCCCATCTGCCTTCACGCAAGCGAAGACACATGCTCTAAACATGTATTATCTTTCCAGGACATTTGTTTCGGGAGCGAGTTGCGTTAAGCAAAGGTACGTCAATTGATAATAAACCTGCTCCACGCTGTCATTTGTGGGTGATTTGAAGAAAAACAGACCATGTAATCAGGTCTAAGGGGTCCCTAATACCAGAGACGCTGGTGCTGTCAGCTATAGAAAATAATTAGAACGTTATCCCTGTGGCAAGGAGAATGTAAATACATCTAAAATACGACATAATGACATTCTCCTCTGTAAGCCTGGGGATCTGCTTCAAATAAAAGGGCCATTAACACAACAATTAAAGCCGAGGGGGCCGGTGAAGTAGGGAGCCGGCCTGGTGCAGGGCGAGCGCCCGGCGTAAATCTTTCGCCATCCCAGCCAGGAATGTGACTATTAGCCCTGTCATGACCCGAGGGCTTCCCAATAATGCATCTGCTCTCTGTCAGGGCCAGGATTTCGAAACGTCCTCCAGCCCGAGCCCAGGGCCGACTCCACGGTGCGGCGCCAAAGAGGGAGCCGTCGGGAGCTGGGTGGCTCCATGCTGGACCTTGGCCCCCGTTCAGCAAAGCACTTAACTGCAGCCGTAGGGATGTGTCTCCTTCCAGGGCCGTTCGGGTGCTCGGAGGTGAATGATGGGTGGACTTTGCCGAATCGAGGCCGCTCAGGCTTTCCTGGAGCGGAACTGGACTCCTTGTCATCTTCAGCACTTCTCCTTCTCCATCTCCCTTTGGGGGATGCACTCCATGGAGTGGGTTTGTCCCAACAACACCCTTGTTGTGAAACTGCAGCTCAGGGAACCTGTGAGAACCAAGGCATGGAGAGGACCACAGAAATTTAGGCACAATTCAAAGGAAATAGTGTCACTGCTTTAACTGTCCAGGCACCAAACACTCTGAATATGCTCCAGGCAACATGGAGATAATATTTTCTATAAGCTTTATAGCAAACTTACAGAAACGATGGACAAGTGCTTGGAGAAGACAGTAGTTTCCACCTCTCTTTCAGTCTGAAGCAAGTGGTGATAAAAGTCCCGAACACATCAGGAACTTTGATCCCGGGCAAAATACATTCAGCACACCCCTGCAGGTTCTTGGCGAAGGAAAAATATCACTGAGCTGGCAAAATCAGCTTCCACAACACAATAACAGCAGGCTCAGATGTAAGTTTTCTTAAAGCTGACAAGTTAGGTCACAAATGCGGATTTTATTTGTTTCCTTGTAGAGATAAAGGTCTCATCAGGCTCAATATATTTGAAAAGGCGACTTTTTGTAGTAAAGTTTTATCTGTCTGGTGGAAGTTTGTGAACGCCAGAAAACAGAAAATGGTACAAACCTGCCTAGTTGAGTTGTGCAGGAAGAGAACAATACCAAAGCCAGTCCTTTGGGAAAATCTGTCAAAAGTCAGGCTTCTTATATCAATCTTCTTTTTCAGTTCTACTAACCCTTTTAAAAGAATGACATAACAGACACTCCAAAACAAAAACAAAACAAAAAAATCCTCCAAATTCCTAGTGTTTCAAAATCCAAAGGCAACATGCTTCTTGTGTCCTGCTTTGCGCATATGAACATTTATAACCCACAGTCACAAAATAATTAAAAAAAAAGTAGTTGTAGGATATGCAGAAGTTTGTGGAGCTATTTAAAGATGACCTTTAATTTTTCAAAGAAGACAACACTTATGCTCTCAAACTTTATGAGTAAGGAAGATCTGAAAATAACAACTACAGAAGTCACATTTCTCTTACGAAATCATATCATACACTGAGAAAACTATTAGAAAGGCACACAGAGAAAATTTCTCCTTACAGTGCGTTACTGACTTTCACAAAAGGAGCAGTTGTTTCCGAACTGAGGGGGTGAATAACTCAAGGTGAATAACTGAAAACCATGACTTGACATCCAGAAACACTCGCATCTCATGAAACAAGGCTGGGCTCTGGTTGCCGAGAAGTGCTGAAAAATCAGACCCAATTTCAGGGGAAAGAGAAAACGTCTCACGCACAGTCTGGTCCATGTGGGCACTTAGTCCAGAGGATGGACACTTGGGCTCAGAGAGAATTATGTATGTCAAGGTACAGCACACATCCCAGTAGTATATTGGCAAAGAAAAAATTACATAAGCAAAAAATTAGCTGCATGTCAAATATAGAATAATCTTTGAAGATTCTCATTACAAGTAAACACAAGGATAACTAATGGGTAAGCTAATTAGTCATGCAAATCTGATGGATTTTCACTGCCTCCTTCCAGCCACTTCTTTCTTCTTTAGAAGGCATGTTATTTTCTGAGTAGTGCACAGTTCAGCATCCAATTCATATTATTTGGGCAAAAAGACAGTCCTTTAATCTTCTGAGACTTTGGTCCTCAGTGTGAAACGCATGGAAACTTTCCAACAGAGAAACAAAAAGAGTGATAATATAAAACAAAATATTAGCAAAAACTCCCATGGAACAAAATGAGGTGGTGTTCCCTGGCAGATCTCATGCTCGAGCATTGTGGACAGCAGTAACTTATAACCTGCGGATGCAAGGACAACAACCAACACATTTGTCTCTTTTAATTATGTGGGCTGCCTTATATATAATAGAGCTAATAAAAATGATCTGAAAAAAACAACAGCCAGCCTTTATAACTAAGGCCACACTGGCCAAAAGGGTTGTGAATGTTCCAGCAAGCTAGGAACAAGTTTCTAGACAGCTGGAGACATTTTGAGCAAACATGGGCCAAATTAAACCGACGTGGGAAGCCAAAGTGAAACCAGTAAAAGCTTGCCTACTCAGATGACTTTTGTTTGAGCTGGAAGCTAAATTAAAACAAAATTCCTAGGATGACACTGTTTTGACCGCGACAGCAATCACCTGAGTCATGCGATAAGCACTTTGCTCTAAAAATCTCAGCGTGTCACTCCCAAGAACACTTGCACATCAGATCCACGAGAAGCAAAAAGAAGTGGGGGGAAAAAGGGAAAATAAAAGCTTTTGTACAAGCCCTGTGAACCAAGTCCCCTATGCCTCTTTCCTTCCAGACATTTCTGAAAAAAACAGCTCACTGGAACCACAAAGAACAACAACAACTGAGCAGCATTCCAATACGGGACATCCTGCCGGACCAGCCCGAGCCAAAGGAAAAAGAAAGCCACAAATGTCAGAACTCAAATTGGACACTCAAACCCAAAGCCTTATGTTTTGGGGCATTTTTTTCATTTAAACTAATCTAATCAATTGGTCACCATACTAGAGGGTTCAAGCAGCTGGTTTAGCTCGGTCCATCTGTGACAAACCTTGGAACCAAAGCCACGTGTTCAAACACACGCACATTTGAAAACGCAAACAAAAGATCAACTGTTGTGTCTTAAAATATCTACAGTTGTCTTTGTACATCACCACTAATAACTATCACAGCACAGAGTACAGTCCTAATGTTGTTTGTGGAGCTCCTGATCAGTTCCCTAGAAATACAGTTTACACATTATTAAGTCCCAGGGACGGATTTCCTCTTATGCTGACTTACAAACCACGGGTGAAGGTTTATCAAGGGTCGCTGCCTTGTGCTGATGACCCTATCTTGGGAACGGCTGCAGAAATAATATGAAATTATTATCAAGAAAAGGAAGGCTATAAAACAAGATAGAAACCTGGGAAGAGTGCATTTTTTGTTTTCCAGGAAGCAGTAAATATCTGGAAAACTTGAAGGGGAAAAAACAAAAACCAAACCAACCAAACCAAAACAACACCACCACAACCAACCAACCCTAACGAATCATTAAAAGAATTCCTTAAAAGCAGAACCCTTAAAAGATTAGTGGCAGAGCTTACAAGTATCGTAATCTCCACTTATCATCTTCATCTACGAGGTGGTATCTACTTTGCTTCCTTCGTACCAGCTGGAGAATAAGATTTCGCAGCTCTCTCGAGCAGAGCAGGTGAACTACATAACATACCCTGCTGCACCATCCCCTGTTGCCCACCAACCTGGAAAGAAAAGGCTGCGAGGATGAAGCACAACCGAGCCCAGCCCCAGCACAGCATCAGATCGTGGCTGGACCGTGACTCCCACCCCAGAGTCCCACTTGGACCCAGGACCTGGAAAACGCTCCTTGGCCTCTATTCAGCCTCTGGGATCTTTTCCAGAAATCAACCAACTCCAGGGCCAAGGTCTGAAAAAAAGGAGCCTGGGACTGGACCAGGCCTGTTTTTCAGATCCACAACCCCAAACCCCAACACCCCACAAATCCAACACTATGCTCGACAAGTCGGGTGACTGCAGGCACCACACATCTGAGACTCACGTTTGGGTCTATTGTGTGTTCCAGTATGGTGCAACTCTCAATTTGACGGCCATTTACCTCAAATAAGACCTACATGTGCTTAGTTTTAGACCTGTCTCCAATTTTGCTCTACTCTTCACTACCACTGCCTTTTTTCATATTTTCAGCCTCAGAGAGATAAACTCAGTGAGTAAATGGCCAAGGGATGTTGAGGCTGCTGCAAGAACAAAACCAATCACTGACTTTCTTTTTATCTAATAAGTGAAAGGCTTAAATTCTCCTAAGAACAAACTGGTTTGTATTGCAAAAGAAAGAAAAGTTCCTAGCAATAACAACAAAAGAGACAGATGTCCTAAGAGAATAACATGGAACTGGGGTAAATTAAAATAAGAAATCCAAGGTGGAGGGGAAACTCCCCAAAAGTGAACAAGTGCTCTTCATATTTTAAACAAGGGATGGATGTTTTTTTCCCCCCTTTTTTTTTCCTTCCTTTCTTTCCAGCAGCTAGAAGTCCCATCTGGTTCCTGTTTCCATTCGTCTGATCTCCCAGAAACTTCTAAAAGCCATAAGCATCAGCCAAAAATTCCCCAGGCATGGACTCCTTTCCAAAATAGCCCACAAAACGGCATTTTTTAGGTGGGTTGGTTTGGAAGGAGCAGAGGGGGGGATGTTGATTTCTGTAACATTCCTAGGAATTTCTTGCTTCTATTCTCCCCTCTAGAACTTCTCCTCTGCCTGAATCCCAATTCCACTTCCCACTGGCACGCTGGCCGGCACAGGGACTGCCCATTCCTATCGGCAGGATTCGTGTCTTCTCGTGGGAGCTCATAACAAGCTGCCAAGGGGCTTTTATCCCCAAGGAAGGCAAATGAGTTTGCCATTCCTTCGTAGGTGAGGTCTCCTCTGTCAGGCTGGTGGCTGTTTCATCTGGGGGCTGCGTAACTGGACATGTTCCCCTGTTAAGGCATTGTCAAGATGTGATTTTCGGAGAGAGCGACTTGGTGTAAATAGGTAAGATGGATGAGACAAAGAGACCTGGATCATCTCTACGTGCTCTATTCCGTGGCCTTAGGGACAGGTGGAAGAGCCTGAACATTTCCAGCAGATCCCCAGCTCCCATCTGGCCTGGAAGCAAAGGCAACATCACCAGCTCTCATGGCCAAACGATGGCTTTCCCTGCGCTGGCACAGCTGGAAAAGGGTGAAGGATGGTTGAAATGGGGATGCTCAGCTGGGGTTCCTTTGTGAGAGTTTTGTTCCACAGACATTTGGATGATCAATAATTGGTCCCTCTGAAAAGCAACTAGTGTGTTCAATTTCTATACATTTAAGATCTGACTGAAGCAAGATTTCATACAGGTGGTTAGCTCTCACTGACTCTGGCATGTGCTTAAGTGCTTCCCCGGACACTTTACACAGCTAAGACCAACCAAATGCCCAAACGAAAAGCAGCTCCAACTTAATTCATTACGAACACACCTCTTGGTTGCACCCATGCTTCTTGTAAAGGTGCACAGACCTATCATGGAGACTCCAAGCGTCTTAGTCTCCTCTGCTTTTGAAGCCTCATAATCCTTCACTGGATCAAAACAAATACAAAAGTACAGTCTTTCAGATAGCGATTCAGAAACACAGGGAGAACAGGACAGCTCCAGAGACGGGAGATGGACTCTAGAGATCTCCCCCACAAGAAAGCAGTCCCGGTCACTGATGACTAAAGGTTTCTACTTTTAGACATCTGAATTAATGAGATTAATTTAACCTCACAAAAGAACCCAGCTGCCTGTCTGGGCCCATCCAGCATTTGTAGTAGAGCAACAGAATAATCTAAAAGGTCACAGCCTTATCTCCACACCCTGCACTTGCTTGTACTACTTGCCTTGCTTAAGAAAAAAAGTCAGAGGCACAACAGAGTGCAAACAGGCTCCGAGGCTCCATGGCACAGCTCCGTGACACAATGTGATGAAGAAGACAGCAGTGGAGTTCTCTGGCCCTCCTGGCACAACTGCGGCATATTAGAGATCACCAAAAAATCCTGACATCCCCTTGCCCTTCCCAGCCACAAAACAGGTGAGTTTGACCTAGCGAGGTATTTGTACTGAAGACCAGCTGGCATTTCCAGTCAAGGCACAGTCTGAGATGATGCTAAGAACATCTCTCTAACTTTCAGCACAGTTAAATACTTCATCAATAAAAAGTAAACATAATTCATTTTCTATTTATAAAAGAATCTCTCCCTCCCCCCCCAGTGTTTTATTTTAGCAAGTGCACTCAACCATGTTCTCAATCTGCACTTCATTTCCTGCTATTCAGTTTTCTGTGGTTCACAGACAAAAATACCTGGGGAAAAAAAAAGCACAATGCCAGATCCCAGGGGGCTCTGATTTACCACAGCAGAAAAATGTGGCGTGCTGTATAACAGGAGCCCGCTGCCCGGGCTGGGAGCGGGATGCACAACGGATGGGCGGATGGGCAGAGAGCATTAAGATCAGAGGTGGTGGTGCCAGGATCTTCGCAAGCCCCCTCCCAGCCAAGATAGTGGAGCATAACCCTCTATTTCTCATCTGTCCTTGATCCTTTTAGGAGCAGTGAAGAAAGCAAGGCAGGGGGAGGTTGTGTCTTTCTGTGCAGAGCCCAATAGAAAGAGCAACCAAGAGCTTCATTCCCTGCTCCTGCCAGACCAGGACCTTTCATCCTTATGGAGAAAAAGCAGAGAAATGCATTTCTGCAGCCATTTCCATCCATGAGGATTCTAGAGCACTTGATCTTCTGCAGCTGTGGTTGGCATAAAGGCATGAGAGCAGGTACAACCGAGATCGCGACGGGATTTATGGACCGAGATGCACAGGGTGTCCCCAGGGCTGCAGGTACGAGGTGGTCATTCTCCCTGCGATTTGGGAAGAAGGATGAGGTTTGGGAAGAGAGAAGGAGGTTTTGTGTTCCTGGAGATGAGGTCCTCCCCACCCACAGATGCCTCACCCTGAAGATGCCCAAAAAATAATCCACCAAAGGAGAGCCAGCAGATCCACCTCCACCCCTGGAGTGGGTCAGGGCAGCCAAGGGAGAGCAGGCAAGGCTGGAGGTGGAGTCACGGCCATCCCAGCAGGCACAGTCCCATCCCAGCTGCCCCACTGGTCACAGCGATGATGGAAACCACAGTAGGGAGCTTACTCACACATTTTACCACGTCCCTTCACCCCAAGCAACACGAAACGAGACACTAAATAGGCAACGCAGCATCAGAAACATCAAGCCTTGTCTGGACTCCAGCTTCCCCCACTATCCCCAGTGGAGAGCTGCAGCGACGGGGTTTGCTGGGGTTGACATAGCAAAGGGCAACGAGTGGGACAGAGCCAGGCCAGGGGACACCAAGAGGGAAAAGATGGAGAAAGGAAAAACCAGGGGAAGGAGGGGGCTTAGGGCTGAATAAGCGCGTCAGGGAACAGAGAAGAGTTTGTAAGCACAGAGATGGGAAGGCTGACAGGGAGAGCCAAGGATAAATTGTTTTGATGAGTGCTCCAACCCTGAAATAAATATAACCACCCAAGGGGGCTGTGTGACTCAGTCTGACATTTTGGCTATTTTTCTTCATGCCACCAGATGTAATCAATTTAGCTGGGGGGTGAGGGGGGAAGCACACACATATTTTTATTGCATTCTAATGTCCACAAAAAAAAAAAAAGACGACATTTTTGTTTGGGTTTTTTTCTAATCATAGTATAAGCCACTTTGTGCACAACCAAACACCACAAGCAGAACTTCCACCTGCCTTTCACCATCACAGAAATAAGAGTTTTGGGGACTGGGGTCCGATGAGCCTGTGTGGGGGTAGCCAGAGCAGCCCCCTCATATCTCCACCACAGCAGGGACAAAATCTCTGAGCTGAAGGAGAACGTAAAGGATGGCTGCTCACATTCGCTTCAATATGCACGAGGGAACAAATATGGCCAATAACATCCTAAGATATTGTCGTGCTGAAATTCTTTGTTTACCAAGAAACGACATGTTGAAAGCCCTTGGCATTTATGAAGCAGATGATTTCTATTCATTTATTTGAAGCATTTTACAGTACTCACCCAGACACTTGGAGCAATTATCTTGCCAGATCTCATGTGGAGGACTGGGTCAGATGGGCGAGCTCCAGAAACATCTCCCAGCATCCTAGAGGAAGCGGTGTGGTGCTTGGGTAGGTGGCGCTGGCCCTTCCGAGCCCATCTGGGACCAAGGCAAAGGAGGGGCCCATCTTATTGCTTCTTGCTTTCAGTTGTAGTTTCAGTTGGGCATACACAAGCCTTCAAAACTCCTGTCCAAACCTGCAAGGAAATGTTCCTGCACACTGTTAAACAGCTCCTGCATTCCACCCAGAGGCTGATGCTGTTCTGTGGTAGGTGAATATTTTTTATATTTACTCTCTGAAAAATATTTTGGACTCCGGAGAGTTTTTGCTCCGGCAGACTCCTCCTGAATTAATAACAGCTTTGCCCAAGCATCAGCTAAGAAATGAGAAGAGAGCACCGTGGAAATCAGTATTTTTTAATTCATCCCGGTGATGGGCTCTGCAGATAAGAGTGCTGGAATGAAATACCCATTCCCCTTTCTGCCGTACAACCGTCCACCTTTAGCTCCTACCAACATGTCTTTGGAGAAACCATAGGAACTGAGCCCAACACAGGACCTGGCATCGCACATCTAAAAACTAAGCAAAAATACTCACTGAACTGGCTACCAAGTCTCCATCCAATGACCAATATAGCAGAAAAAGCTGAGAGAGTTGGGGTGTTCAGCCTGGAGAAGGCCCCAGGGAGACCTTATTGCACCTTTCAGTGCTTAAAAGGGGCCAATAAGGAAGATGGGGACAGACTTTTGAGCAGGGCCTGTTGTGATAGAACAAAGGGTGATGGTCTTAAACTAAAGGAGGGAGATTCAGGCTGGACATGAGGAAGAAATTGTTGCCCCGAGGGTGGTGAGAGCCTGGCCCAGGTTCCCAGAGAGGTGGTGGCTGAACCATCCCTGGAGACATCCCAGGCCAGGCTGGACGGGGCTCTGAGCAACCTGAGCTGCTGAAGATGTCCCTGTCATGGCAGGGGGGGCACTGGATGAGCTTTGAAGGTCCCTTCAACCCAAACTGTTCTGTGATTCTATAATCCATCATAATTAAGCTATCATTTGCCCTGCATTTTATTTTAAAATCTGCAAGGAAGTAGGCATTCCTCAAGAGTTACTTCCACTACTGTTAGATCTTTGGATGTCTTCTCCTTGCACGGCTATTGGCATGGTAAAGAAGTCCCAGTTACACCTCCCCTTGTAGGGCCTCCCTCCTGTCAGCTCTCTCTCAATCAGCCCACTCCCATTTCCTAGGAGGCTCTGCCTTGAAGGCCATTAAGAACAAGGGGGTTCCATGAGGTTGCTCACTTTTCAAACATGATCTATAGTATCTCTTCATTTTCAACTCTGAGCACATATTCTTTTCTCTCTTGTCCTCATCCCTAGAATCTTAAACTGTACTTCAAAATCAAATACATCGCATTTATTTAAAGTGTTACAGTTGCTCTTATCTGTCATGTTAATTATAAAGAATTTTTTTTTCCCTTTAAGTGGGAGTCGTTTGAAATAGATATAAATGATTCCATAGCATGACTTTCTTATCACCTATTCTAACATTTCAAATCAAGTCATCCACCACAATGCATTCTGGGTATTTTGCAAATTAGCCATTCTGAATGCATTGTGCATTCAAGGAACTATTTCATCTCTTCAGGGCATAGACTACACCAATTTCGCACATGTATGTGCATGTCTGAAAGTACCAAATTAATATCTACTCGTGGGGACAATCTCTGAACATTCAAGTAGCTGCCCCACCACAATAAGGGAGAGAAGGGAACAGGGGAAAATTCCACATTTGCACCATGACCTTGTATTAATTTTGTAATGCCACTAATCCTTGGACTGGAACTTGCTAACCTTTGAAGATTTGACTAGTCAAGCTTAGTATTTGGTTATCCTAACTTTCTAAGAAAAATAAGGCTAAGAAAAACAATCTAAGTTTGAAAATACAGAGGAAAAGCATGTATTAAACCACAATAGTCCTGTAAATTCAACCCTGGAATCGCTGTTACAGAATCACCATGAATGGAAATCTCCCAGTTCCCAGAGATAATTTTTAGTCTTTCAGTCCTAAACGGATTTTTTTGTATTTCAGCTGTCCTTAAAAAAAAACCCAAAACACAAACACAAAACCAACAAACCGAACACCTTCTACCAGAGATACTCTTAACTAAGTTAACACCAGGTTTCTAAGTCTGGCGTCCTCGACCCAGATAGGCAGAAAGGCAAGCGGCAAATCCAATACTTGCACTAAGATACTAATTTTAAACTTTCACAATTTTATAACTGATAAAATGCTTTTCCTTAAGCTGAATATTTTTTCTAGCCTCCTCACTAAGGAGATGGAATTGAAGTCATGCTAAAAAAAGTGTTCATATAGTAGATGCAGGAAGTAGAACATTTTTGCCTTTATGTTTCTGAATCTTCCTTAAAAGGTAGAGCAGAGCAAAAACTAGCGATGAAAATATTTTTTTTCAATAGAATGTGTAGTTTTCACAAAATCTGAATGTTCCATGGAAAAACTTCAATTTTGCCAGGGCTGTTCAGTTTTCCACTGGGGGAGATCTAAATAAAAGATTTCCTTTTAAGTTCCAGTTGACTGAAACGTAAACTTCTAAGCCACTTTTCCAAACAAATAAACAAGTAAATAAATCAGACTCCACCCTCTAAAGATTTTCTTCAGCTTGACATCTCCTCAGACATGAAAGACGGACATCCACCACGGGGCAGAGAGCTCCACAGAGAGGACTCCAACCAGCACAGCTGGTACCTTCAGCAAAAAACTGTCACTGGGCGGAGACAAAACATGGAAAATTTCAACCCAAAAGGAAAGAGTCTGAGAAAGATGTGAGCACAAGTGGAGGAGGACAGGCAGGAATAGCAGTTGGAGCTCAACCTCCGTTCCAGCGGCTCTTGCCAACGACTGCAAGCGCTAATAAGGAACAGTCCCCCTGTGCATGCCACGTGCAGCCAAGGCGAGATAGACGCATTTGTTTCTGCTGTTAAACAGCCCAGAGTAGATATTGGCTGTGGTTCCATCAGCGGAGAGCCACACCAGCATCCTTACACCCACAGGCAACATCCCTTGGGACATTAAGGGACATCCTACTTTGCCGAGCCTCCGTTTATTGATTCCTGCAGCCAGCGGTGGCTCAGGAGTCTCACAAGCACCAGAGCTGGGGTTGGGTACCACCATCCCATGCACATCTCCAAGCACAGACTCGGGTCCTTCTATAGATCTTCCTTGAGCACAGGGGCATTGTAGCATTGCCATGACCTCCAGATTACCCGCAGGGAGGGGGCCCAGCGGTGACAACGCCAATTGCCCATCCTTTTCCACCTCACTGCCTGCCTGGACTGGTTCTGGCAACTGGGACCTCTCCTGTTGCAGAAGGAGATCACAGAATGTCCTGAGTTGGGAGGAACCCACAAGGTTCATCGAGTCCAACTCCTGTTCCTGCACGGGACAACCGCACAGTTCACACCGTGTGTCTGAGAGTGTTGTCCAGTCTCTTCGAAGAACACTGTCAGGTTGGGGCTGTGACACCTCCCTGGGGAGCCTGGTCCAGTGTCCAGCACCCTCTGGGTGAAGAACCTTTTCCTCATGTCCAACCTAAACCTCTCCTGGCACATCTTCCTGCCATTCCCTTGGGTCCCATCATTGGAGATGTTGCTCCTACGGGGAAGAAGGACTTCATGGAGCCTTTTCTCTGCATGCCCGGCCTCTCCTCACCCTCCTTGAGGAGACAACACTGCTGAGGCCCAAGTGCCACCAGAGATGACGGCAACCTGAGTCCTGTCCCAGCCCCTGACAGCTTCTCCCCACACGCATCCTTCTGTGCTCCCTCTTCAGAGCAGGACAGCTGTCCCCAAAAGGCAGCTCTCAGGACAATTTTTCAAACAATTCAATATGAGTGGAGTTTGCAAACCTATTTCTTCACAGTTTCTTCCTGCCCTGAAGCACCTTTTCCCTTTGTTCACCCTGCTGGGGCCCAGCAAAATGGGGGGTGTTTTCTTTTTCTCTGGAAAAAGGAAAGAAAAACAAGAAAATACCAGTGGTGCCAACTCTTGCAATTTTAGTTCCACAGTACTTGATGTTTTTCTTTATCCCCCTCCCCAGTTTCTTGCTCCAATGTATTAGGCAAAAATCTCAGATTTCATTTTCAAAAGAGAAGAAAAAAGAACAAGCAGTTCATGGGCCTCTAGGTTTTGGAGAAAAGCTGAGACACACAAGCTCGGTGCACCCTCAAGCAGCCCCCAAACTCAAAAAAGCAAGCATGGGGAAAACAATATTTATCACTTTTTTTTTTTTTTTTTTTAAAGAGATGATTAAATAAAACCAAAAACCCTTAATGACCTGAAGGACCAAATTGATTTTTGGACACTTGAGGGGTTACGTGAAGGGTCTGTTAATCTATAGGTACCATCAATGGTGGTACCAAACAACACTTGGAGATGCAGGGTGCACACAGAGACCACGGGCTGTCTCCTCATGCATCCCATCACGTGTTGGTGGATCGTTCACCGATCCCAAGGACGTGCTTACTGGGTCTTTCCTTCACATTTTTAAGAAACGTGCCAAGAGAGGCCACTTCATCCCTGTCTCAGAGGCAGGGGACACACTCAGATGAGGAGAGTAGCTTTAGACCAATTGGAGATTTCACTTTACTTGTCTTGTCATTTAAAAAAAAACAAACCTAAAATACAAGTCATCCAACCTGAAATTTTGTGACTGCTATTTATGTATGGAAAATATTTAACAGCTCAAGTCAGAAAGCCCAAAATTGCATCACCCTTAAATTTCTGAAGACTCCTGGGGTCTCCAAAATCAGACTAAAAATACCATGAGAACAGGCTCCCTTGGACCAGATACTAATTTTCTGCAGCAGTGTGAAGGAATTAAGGCTGTCCTAAAGCACCAGCTGGTAACTGCCCTGACATCTTCATGTCATCCGCTCCCTGGTCCTCTTGTGTAGGCCATGCAGGGGTGGCCGGGAGGCTTTCAGGGCCCTGCTGTAATCCAGCAAACCTTGGCTGGTAGAACTGGCCCCAGAAGAGATTCCAGCTGGCTTAAGTTAGAGGAGCCACGGGGCTGCTCTAACTTAAACCACCTGCCGGTTCAGTCCTGGGCCAGCTCTAGGATCTGGGAGGTATAAACGTGGTTGAAAGCCAACATTGCCTGCTCCCTTCCTCGTCTGTCCCAACAGCAGCTAGAGGTCCAAATCTTCTTCAGAAATGGCTCTAGATTAAGGCTTCATGGAGACACCTTTGAGCTTCTGGTTACGTTTAAAATCTAAGAATGGAGATGCGGCCGTCTAGCCCCATCTTCCTTACCTTGTCTCATCACAGAGCTTTCAGTCCAATATTGAAGCCCAAACACGAGGAAATGTGCAAGGACGGGTTCTTTCCTGGAACATCTGATGCTTTCTGCCCTCATCTGACTTCCCAGGCAGCCTGTCCCCTGCAGCTCCGGCGTCTCCACTCCTGTACGGAACCAACCGATATAGATTCGACAGGTTGTTGGTGTTTTCCTTCCCAGCCCCCTTTTTAAAGAACAGAAAATAGAAGTAAATTACAACCAAACAATAAAAAACTTTCCCCAGACATTTCCAGAGCTGCTGATTCTGATTTGAGCTTTGGCCATAAGATCACAACCAATTTTAAACAGCCCTGATTCACCCATGTCCAGAGACACACATAATCATGTGCAATGGTAGGAATTCCCCTGATAATACAGCCTGAATGGGTCTGCCCCTGCCTTTCCTCCTTGCCTTCCGCCCTGCAGCTAGCAAAGATAATGAGTAACAGTGATATTAAACACGGATTTGGGGTTTTTTTACCTTTTTTCCCCCCTCCCCGGAAAGTGGATAACACACTACAGTAGATAGAAAAATCCATCCGACTTTATTTAACTGTAACATTTATTAAGAGCAGTGAAAAGGTCAGCGCGGAGCTCCCGGCGTATGGGCTAAACTCCTTTCCCCAGCCTTCAATGCGACAAGAAAGCAGATCCTTTAAGATGCAACTATCTTAAGCTCCCCTCCGATGGTTAAACTCTTAGTAATTCTAGGTTTTGGAGACAAACGTCAAAGCAGAGGGCTCTTCCCTTCATTATTCAAGTAAAGGCCCCATCAATATTATCTGTAATAAGAATCTGCTGTTGACATGGCTCACCCCGCAGTTCCTGTTCCAGGCAGTAGTCCCTGTCAATAGGATTAAAGTGGAGGAATGTCTTTGACAAGGCCACCGGCTGCTGATTCATTGCTGCCATCAGGCTGCCGGCTGGGAGAGGAGCCGGCCACTGTCAGCCGGGGGCAAGTGGCCCCGAAGCTTTCACGGAATCATAGAACAGTTTGGGTTGGAAGGGACCTCCAAATCTCACCCAGTGCCACCCCTGCCATGAGCAGAGACATCTTCACCCAGATCAGGTTGCTCGGAGCCCCGTCCAGCCTGGCCTGGGGCATCCACCACCTCTCTGGGCAATCTGGGCCAGGCTGTCTTTTTCGGTCAGGAGGTTGAAGTGATGCGCTCAAGGGACAAGGAGTTAAACCATGGTCAAAATGAAAGCATGTGGGTAAAAGCACTAGAAGGAAAGCTCTGGGCACCAAGATGCCAGTGGATCGTTGGGCACATTCAGTCTTTAACAATACCGACCTGCATTTTCCTTCTCCTTTGCCTCCTTGTTTAATGCAGCTCTCGATGCAAAGGCTCTGTCCTTACCGAGCAGTTTGCAAAACCAACGGCTGCTGACTGAGGTGGAGGAGCAGAGGGACCCTGCAGCCCAGCAGCTGCTGCTTTCAACCCCTTCAGAGCCCGCTGGGTCTAACGCTGGCTAAAAAACAGCACCGAACCGCAAAAGTAAAGGGAAAAAAAATGTCAGCTGGCAGGGAAAATCTGAGCCTCCTAACCTTCTACCTCTCAACTCTTCAAGTGGAGCATGCGGGACACACGTGCACACACACATACACATTAACACCCTCATCTTTTCCAGTGACTAAGCCCCTGTCTAATTCATTCTGTTCCTGTCCCCTCAGGTGCTGAGGCCAGGTCAGGAAGCAGGCAGTCTAGAGTAAATAGATTAGCTCTTTTTTAAATAAAACCTCTATTATTATCCTGAGGAAAAAAAATAACAACTCTCATTTTCAGGAATTGTTACATTTAATTAGGCTGCAGGTTCCACTGGGCTCTACAAATGGAGCCAAGAAATCGCAAATGTCAAAATATTCTGCACGCAAGATGAAAAGCCCTGAGCCGGGCGATCCGGTGAAAGGGAGCCCTGTCAGCCCGCCTGTCAACTGCGTTGCGGATTTTTCAAACCTAATTAAAATGATCTTTAATTTTTTTCTTCTTCTGTTTTCAAAGAAACACATTTTTCATCTTTTTTTTTTTTTTT
>VWYH01006499.1:321729-497134 GCA_013399365.1 Pampusana beccarii
CCCCCCCCTTTGGTTTTTAATCAGCCTGATTTCCTGCATTGAGCCAGCCGGGAGGAAAGTGAAAGGGAGACCAGCACAGGCATCCAGGGGTGGAAAAGGGGAGGACTGGTGGCTATTCAGGCAGTGAAGCCGATGCTGCAGCTCCCCACGCACCCGCTGTTTACTCACATGTGAGATCAGCCCTAACAGGAAGAACAAGGTACCAAATTCTGTCCCTGCCTGTTTCCTGCCACCTTCGGGGGGAACAGGACCTTTCAGGCTCTTTGTAAATAAACAGGAGCTCATCAAAGGGACACCTGACCGCTGCACCCATTTTCAGCAAAACTAGAACGACTCACAGGCACTTGAATTTTTGGCTGACAGCTCAGACCAAAAGGGCCTTTACTGCCCTGGGATTAACAGCTCTGATGCTTGGGAGGCGATAGAGGAAGCCAGTTTGCAAATCCTGAAATGGGAGCTTTACGGGAGAGCTTGAGCCACCAATTAATTTTGCTCCCATCCATGCCTTGCCTTCACAGGGCCCTGCCAACGTCTCTCCCTCGCCGGGTTCGTTGTTTATATGTGCAAAGTTATTTGTCAGGGCTGATCTCAGCAAAGTGGTCCATGGAGTCCTGCAGCAAAATGGGAGGTTGCTGAGATGGAGGCAGAAACTAGTAGTACTAACATGATAAAAACGGGCATAAAGAGATTTAAAACAAGAAACTAATGCTTAAGAGGAGGCTGGGTCAACAGCTATGTAAACACGCATTTCCCATACCACCTCCCCTGTTCTAGTGTCTCCAAGAAACGTATTTGCTTACTTAAACAACCATTTTTTTTTTCCAGCCTGGTTTCCTAGAGAAACAACTCTTTTGTGATCGCGCCGTGGGTGTGCCTGTCTCTCTCTCCCTAATAAAACATCTGAACTCACTGGCCAGTTTCAACCAACTTTGCCAGAAGGGCAGAGTCCTCAAAGAAGAAACTAACTGCTTACAAGTCTTCCCAGGGCTGGGTAGACAAGAGAAAGCTGAGCTCATGCTGAGAGAAAGGCTGTGGCATGTTCTCACTTGATACTAAACACCAGAGCATCCAGCCTTGAGCTGCCTCCTATATTTCTCTGCAAGGAAGCCACGTTTCACTGGATCGCCTCGACTAAGCGGGCTGTAGAAACGGCAGCATCCGAGCTGCTCCGTGCTGAGAATTTAAAATTGTGGTGACTGACAGCCTCTATTTCTGAGAAATGCCAAGAAATAGAGCGGGGTCATCAAGGCAAGTGGTCCCAGCCAGGTAAAATTAAGTGTCTGCAGTCGCAGGGTTGTACCAGGTCTCCAGCCACCCAAGCTGGTCCTCAGCCCTTCCTGCACCAAAGACACCTCTTGGGCACTGAGGGGACGGGAGACCAGGAACAGGGCTGGCGTCACCTTCTGCTGGTGTCACCTTCTTCAAGCAACGTCCCAGCTGTGGGGTCTTTCCCAATGCTCAGACAGGGACACGGGGAGTAGCAACTTGTAAACTGAGAGCGTTTGACCCGGGATCAGGCAGAGGGAAGGATGCTCCTACCAGGTCAGTCTCCTGTAGCATCAGTTTTCAGCCTCCACTCGCACTTTAAAAGCAGGTCAGGAAAGGCCTGCTGCGGACAAGACTTCCTCATGTAAGGGCACGGGGATGCTCCTGGTTGGGGTGCTCCAATGGAGCTCAGGTACCGGTGGGGAGGAGGGCTTGGAGGGCACAACGGGGTGAATTAACAGCCCCACCAGGGCTGCTCTGTGCCAGCACAAGCGAAAATTCTGATTAAGAGAGTCTCTCTTTCTCTGTGTTTAGGATGTTTTAGTGTAGCCATATTAAGGATGTGCTAAATGAAGGAAACAAGCCAAGGGAGATACCAAAGGTTTGAACGCAGCCACAAGCTCCTGTTCTCCAAGCCAGTAAAGGCGGCAGCAGAGGGGGAAGAAAAAAGGACATTTCAAATGGGGAATCTTGGTTTCAACCGTCCTACGCCTACTCGCACAACATTTAAATTTGGGAAGCTCCTCTAAATATCACAACAACCCCTTTTGCTGTGATGTCCTGGCACTTCCTCTTCCCTCTCATCAGCCCCCTACTATTTCATTGGAAACACCCTCTCATCTGCGACAAAAAATAAAGCATCTCCTGCAGTAACAAAACCCCTCAGCCGGAGCCAAAGGAAACCCGGCTGGTTTTATCCTGCGATCGCTCGGGGAAAATTCACCCGTGTGACCTTCGCGTCCCACAGAAAGAGATGAAATCAAGACTTGCGCAAGGCGCTGCAGGCGAGGACGGACGGGTGGGTTTGCCCTCCTGGTGACCAAGCCAGGATCTTGCGTGCCTGGGAATCATGTCCGTAGGCGAACAGATGGAGCTGGCATTTTTGGGACCCTGTGACTGGCTGTCCAGCTAGTAATTTAGCAAAGGGTGAGCAGATAATTTCCTGTTGGACTGGTCTGTTGGAAGGGCCTTTCCCCTCCGGGGAGCTGGTGGCTACGCAGCCAAGCCTGAAGACACGCAGGAGCAAAGCGTTCTCCCTCCTTTTATAGCGGGGCTGGTTTCCCCGCGTTGCCGTCATCCCCGGGGTGAGCAGTGCCATAAGACATTTGAGGCTCTCCCCCGCAGAGGGTAAAAAGTCAAAAGAGTATTAAGCTGTCAGATTGGGGCAATTTATGTGTATAAACAGAGCCCTGTTTTGCTGATTTACACCCTGATAGCGCATGGCCCACAGGTAACGAACGCAGCACATCCCCACATCTGCCAGTGGAAGCAGTTTGGATTGACTGACCCATAAAACTGCAAGGCCTGAAGTTATCTGGCTTCACATCTACATATACACACGCAAACAGCCACTTGCTGGCTGCAAGTGCTCATGGAGTAACACGATATAAGCAATAAACGCTTTCCCCCAGCAAAAGTTAGGAGAGAGATTAGATAAGGCGGCTAAAACAAACTTTAACCACCACAGTGGGAGCTCAACTGGCCTGTCCTTTTACTCGGCTGAATAAACGGTGGCACAGGGAGCTCGCAGCAGCGGTCACCCCATCGTGCTGGGTTCCCATGAGGTGCAGATGGCCCAAATGAGCCCAGCACATCATCCCCCATCTGCAAAGGCAGCCTCATGCCCACCATTACAAGAGAGCTGTACCTCCACCCCAAGCTCAGGTTCAGTTAAGACTTGCCTCCCCTGGGGAAGGGCCTCAAACCCTTTTTTTGTCCTGTTGGGAGCCGGGGAGGCTGCAGGCCTCTGTGGGCGTAAGGGAGAAGGCGGCAGCTCTGGCGCCATCGCTTCCCTCCCAGGTGGTGCAATACAGCTCCTCATCTACATTGCATAACCAAACCCTGCTCCCGCCCACCTTTCCAGCAAAAACTCACATTTACAACTGCCCCAGAAACCTCTATCCTTCCCCTTTTGGTGACACCAAGAAAGAAGGTTGCCACCCAAATGCTGGCACCCGAGGGTGGGACTGACGGACACACAGACGGGTGCCGGCCCCCGACATATGCCACAGGGTAGCGTTTGCTTCCCAGCATCGCAATTCATGCCTTCGCATCATCGTGCCGCTGCGGGGATGTGAGCAACCGCTACATTCCCCTTCTGCCCAGCAGACTTCAGTGTGAACTGCATGCTTTGGGCAGAAATAACAATTGGAAAAAATAATTGCATTTATCATGTTGGCGACTCAGCCGGCTACATAAGAATGTTACATAGCAAAACCGCAGAGTTCAGCCTGTTTCCACACAGGCAGCAGAACAATGACTGGCAGGAGTCCCCTGACATCAGACGCTTGCCTTTAACTCAAGCAATTCTTCCACCAGCATCTCCAGTCCACCAACCTGGGATGCCACAGCAGCCCAGCCTGCAGGTGACCCTGAAGCTGATGGAGATACCGCTGGCCAGAGGACAACTTCCAACAAAGCCAAGTAGGCAGGAATACCAAGACGGACTCAACTATTTCATCAATAGAGGCTCAGAAAGATGTAAGATTAAACATCACAAACGATACCATGATTCACAGGAATTAAACTTCCCGTGCTCCAGGCAGCAGTGATGGGTGACAGCTCTTGGAAGAGGCAAATAACGGCTCTTCCAGTGTCACCACATAGACAGGTGAATTGCAGCCATGCATCTTACAGTGACTTTCTGCCCTGAGCAGCACCACATGTTAATTCAGCTTAGGCTTACCTTCTTTGCTCAGCCTGCTGACTCTGCTCCTATTTAACCTGGCCATCACACTCACACACAGCTTTCTTGTATAATTCATCTCATTAGAACGTGCTACTCACCTGCTTTGCTGATATGTAGAGGGATTTAAGATAATGTAATGCCCACCACAAACAGTCCAAGTAAGAAAAGCAACTGAGATCCCAATGTTACGAAAAGCTCTGTCCCTCTGTCTCTTCTAACTGATGGCTGCCATGAAAATCCTGCCCACCCTCTTGGACTGTAGTTACTGGGCAGCCGCTCTGAAAGTTATGTTGGTTCAGCGATCCAAGCAGAAACCAGCTCACCAAAACAGAGAATGCCCAAGCACCAAGCAAATCCAGCTCCTCAACTGGTTGAGTGGTCCCTTCATTCGACACAAGAGGGGTGGGAAGGGGAAAAGCCACGCTGACCCTTCTGGATGAAGTGCCCAGCTAGATGGATTAGCCAAAACACGAATTTGTTCTCAAAAGCCTTGTGAGCAAATGTAAGTTAAAATAGGTCCGTCTTTGATACACTGTCCAATGTCTTCTGACTCTGTGGTGTGTAAATTATGTCAGCTGCGGACTCCCTTGGACCTCATTGTATTGGCATAAAAACACCTAAATGAATCTGCCTGAGGCGTTCCCCTGCTCACCACACATAAACAGTTAGCAGTGACTGATCTGTCACTTGTCAATGCATCCTCCTAGCCTGATCCTGCAAAATAAAATGCGTCAGAAGCTGCAGTAAAGCCATCCTTGGCAACAGCCTGTTCTTCTCAACAAAATTTGAATTGCTTTAGATCTCGTTCAACAAGCAGCTTAAACACACAGGAACACCAGAGCAACCACGCTTAAATCAGGCCTAAATGTTGATTCATGCTGTGAATACAGGTTGTGGTGGACACCCATGTCCTCCAGGTCTAGCTGATGGTATGACCACAAGGTGCTCATTGCCACCTCCCTGGAGAGGCTGCCACCCCACAACCCCACTGATGGATACAATATTTTCAAACCAAGATGGACAAGAACCACTTGGCTGGCAAGGCTATGGGTAATGTAATATTTCAGCTAGCACAGCTGCTTGTAGAGCGAACATCTATCTAAACCTTTGGAGTTACAACCAACAGCACCTACAGCAGTTTTAAATTAATTTTGAGAAATTCATCCCCAAAGTTGTACTATATTGGTTTAAAAATAATTTTGGGTTTTTTTCTCCTTTGCATACAGACTAGGGTAAAGTGTCTAAGAACTATAGGGGTAGTTCTACCTCCCCCAAACTATCAGCACTTTTGATACAGAGTTCAACAGGAGCAGGACTTCAGCTCTTACTTACATGCAGATGTCAGTCACCAGTCTGGCCATGCCAGCATAGCAATGGCGGTTCCATCCCTCTGAGATGCTGATTCTCTGTAAGCAGGTATGACAGGAGTTACTGAGCCTGGCCAAGGCTCCCAGATGAAGCAAGTTAATTCCTGATGGAGCAGACTCCTTGAAGCTATAAGATGAAGTCTTTCTCTCCATTTTTATGCCTCCACACTCAGCTTCCAGTTGCTGCACAGGGTCTGGTAAATAAATAAATAAAAAAACCCAACAAACAACACAACCTAGTATCTACTTCAGTCCCCACTTTTGCAAACTGGGACCAACTCTATGCTCAACTTTGCTCTGGTGGCTCAACACACAGGGTCACTCAGGGCTTTGTCACCCTTCCAAAACTTTCCTGGCTCTTCCCTGAACCTTCTCCAACATCATATTGATATTTTTACTCGCCACAGCAACAGTTCCATCAGCAGCAAATGAATTAGAGACTCTCTTCTGCTATTTCTGCCTCCAGGTGTCCTCCCCCTCATTCACGGCCCAGCGCTTGGACCATCCATTCAGCTGACTCTTGCCACTGAAGCAGCTTCTTCACCGTTCCGCTTGCTAGAGTCCACTGTCCTACAAATGCAGCTCTTATTCTTTGTTCCTGCATTCACCTGCATCACCATATTTGTTCTTTGCTTGATCCTGGCTCTCCAAGTGCTCCAAGTGCTCTCCTATTCCTCCCTATCACCTCCCTATGACCTTCCCTCTTCATTATTTACCACTTCCCTGCTTGTTACATCATCAGCAGACCACAT
Source organism: Pampusana beccarii (assembly GCA_013399365.1). Classification (NCBI taxonomy): domain Eukaryota; kingdom Metazoa; phylum Chordata; class Aves; order Columbiformes; family Columbidae; genus Pampusana; species Pampusana beccarii. The sequence goes on from VWYH01006499.1 coordinate 328,023, forward strand.
CATTGGTGATTTTACATTTTCTTCCATGTCATTGATAAAGATATTAAATGCAAGAATACTGGAGGGACTTTGCTACAAACACAGCTGGCAGATGATTTACAGTTATATTTGGAGACCTGTCAGGGAGCCAGGTTTTAATCCATTTAATGCACACCCTCTTCATTTTATACTGCTCTAGATCCTTAATCAAAATGCCATGTGGTCTCCAGTCAAATGTCTCACTTGCACACCGTTTTGTACACCACTATCACTTTCATCAACTAAACCAAAGGGAGACATCACATTCTATTTTCCATGAACTCATGCGGATTGGCATTAATTACATTTTTCTTTCTTTAATTGCTCATGGACTCCCACAAACAAGGACTAACCAGTACCACCCAGCACACCACTGACAGCATCCCTCTGACTCATCCTTGGCCGCGGAGCGTGTGTATTTTGAGAACAGCGATCCTGTAAAACCCAAAGCTGGAGCTGGGCACGAGCTAGGCTGGCAGAATATGGGGACCAGGGAAACAATCGTGATCTTGCTGAGGCTTTGCCTCTGCCAGAGTGCTGGATGGGCAGGTGAGCTGCTCCTGCCTCAGACACTAAAGCAAGGATGTGAAAACTGGCGCTGGGAGACAGGGGAATCGGCCATCACCAGTATCTGAGACAGCACTCAGATCCACACTGAAATCACCTCCCCAAGTGAAAACTTCAGGAGAGTCTTTTCCATAGCAGAATGAGTGATACAAAATGTTTGTAACATTACAAAGAGGCCAGAGCTGTTTATTCAGCGTGTAGATGAGACTGAAGCATGCTTCTAGCAATAACATAGTTGTTGTTATCTTGCTATCACAGATATTTGGGTTTGTTCCTTGAAGGTTGGAAGTAATTCATTAGCTATGCCTGAGTCAATGCCTTGGTTCTTTCAGCTCTCCAAGTGAAGTTTAGAGAGTCCCACAGCACCGACCCCTGATACTGAAACTTCTATAACCATGGGTTCTTCATGTTTTGTTTTGTTTTGTTTTTTAAACCTGCAAATAATTCTCTGAGTGTCCCAAGTGGAAGTAATTCTTCACCAAGGAACCATGGAGGAAAAAAAAGGAAATAAGAATTTTTCTTCAAACATCCAAAACATATTGGTTTTCATTTTGATGTAGTTGGTATTTTTCAAAAATTTGGAGCAGAGTAAAAGGTTTTGTTTAACTCAAGACTATTTTTTAAGGGAGGTACTCTTTTTTTTTCTGATGATGATTTAAATAGAACTGAAGGAAATTTCTAGGAAAAAAATGTTTCATGTTTTGTGGGAGAAGGACATAAAGCATAAGCTGAGGTCCTTCCAATGCAATAGCCCAGACACACCGAGATGAAGTCACTAAACGTTTTAGCATCACTAAAACTGCATTTGTTTATTTCCTACAAACGTTTTAACTGAGGGATTTTTGCAGTCTCAGTCCTGGACATTTACCACTGGAATTCACCAGCAGCCTGCCTCATTCAGGTGTGCAATCTTTAGTTAAGAGACGAAAACATCATTAATACCACAAAAAATAATTCCCAGAAGACAACACGCTTGGGTGCAGTAGAAGTATCCAATGTAGCCACCTAGAAAGCCCTTGTGAAGTTTGAGCTTGGCAATCCCATACATCCAAGCATCAGAAGCAGGGGAGGGTGGGGGATAAGACTGCATCTCCCCAGACAGGACCACTCTCTGTGATTTTCTTTTTCTTTCCTTTTTTTTTTTTTCTTTTTTTTTGCCCCACTTGTCCACCACCAAAGGAAATGACTGTGCTGGACAGCAGAGATGTTTCCCTGCTTGGTGCTGATCATACACGGGCTCTTCTCTGTCCTGGGGAGCAACACAGCAGACAGTGGTTTTCAGCTGTGAGAGACTCTCTGGCCCTGCATTTTTCATCTTCTCTCTGCTTAAGGCGAAAACTTGGCAGAACACGCTGGAAAAACACAAAGGATATTGTAATCTTGGGGTTAACGGCTACGCTGCTGAAAACTTTGCAGAGCCTTTGACTTATCTCATTAGCGAGCCAGAGAGCTGCTTTGGCGTTAGATGTCACCTATGCATTTGCAACAACCCTCAACATCAATAAATCTCAGCAAACATCCCCTTATTGCCGTCCAAGTGCCTGCAAGGGTGCTAATCCCCGGCCAACATTCACTTGACTAAATTATTTTTAAAAGATGATGCAGCTAATACTCCTTATTCCAGAGAATCCTGCATTGTTTTCCTTGCAAATTGCTCCTCCAAAAGGATAAAAGCTACAGCTTCTCACTTTCCACTCTAAAATAACCCTTCTCCGCTGGAGCAGCAGCCTGCGAGCTTCCTCAGGAAAAGTGAGATGCAGCTGGTGAGTCACAACCTGGTCCCCAACCACGGCCCAGTCTGGTGCTCCTGGTCAGTGTCATAGTCCGAGGGGACGGTGTCTGCATCTAATCACGCATCGCTCTCCATGCTGTGCCTTGTGTTTATGACCATGTCCCTCCGTGTGGCTCCGGACGCCCCTGTCGCCCTCGCCAGCGGTGCCTGGGGAGCAGGAGCGGGGCCGCGCAGGAGTCAGTGGCATTGAAGGGCTCAGCGCTGGCAGAACAATGGGTTTGCTCCAGGCACAGCTACTGACTTGTAACAGCTCTTGCCAGTAACCCCATACGGGATTGCATCATGGAAAATACTAGTGGAGAGCCAGGAACAAAGGAAAGATGTCAGGCTGCTTTTAAAAGGGACATGTTCTCGGGGCAGAGGAAGCCCTTTGGTGGGCAGGGTGGGAAGGCTCAGCCGGAGAAACCTGGGCTCCCTTAGAGACTGGAGGCAAATCTGGAAACATACACCAGACGGGAGAGCCCGAGGAAAGGGCAACGCTCCGGAGGCGGCGGCTTCGCCTCGCTCTGCAGCGCTCGGGCATTGTCTAGGGACCAAGTGCGTGTGTCTGTGTGGAAAAAATTCCTATGCAGACGCTGTGTCTCTTTATTGAATTGTCCCCATGGTCCCCGAAGAGTCCAGAGTGCCCATCAGGACAGAGTATGTGACAATGCCCATGAGCTACTGAGCTCTCATCTCAGATCCAACAGCCCCAGAAAGGGAGCCAGGCAAGGAACGTGTCCCTGAGAGCAGGGCTGGGGACACTGCCTGGACTCTGTCCAGGCTCGGCTAGCTGGAAAGCACCCAGGGCTGGTTTTATAATGGCCTGAGACACTGTACCCAAGGAAGAACACAGGGAGAGCTGTGACCAGCGGCTTTGGTCAAGAGAAGCTCTGCTCTTCAATAGAGAAGCACAGCAAAAGGTGGAAACAGAGTTACTGCTCCATTTCTGCAGGGATCAAAGCTGTAAGCAATATCATAATGCAAGCCTGATGGTAAAACCCTTTTTATGAGGGATTAAAAAAAACAATGCTACTGCTGTAAGTCTGGGTGAGAAGAGCCACACGAGTGCTGGTGAGAAGAATGGAAACTCCCAAGGAGAGCCCAGCAAAGAAGCCCTACACTGCCCAGCCACAGTGGGAATGATGTGCAGCTTTGGCTCTGACACAGTGTTTAACTTCTAAAGACAGACCTGCTTCTTGCCCGCTTCTCTAATTCTAAACTAGTCTTTCTTCAAAGCTCCACGGACAACATGTGCAAGGATAGCGCAGAGCAGGTGTCTGAGAGACACCGGTTCCTCCTCTGGAGTTCCACCCAAAACACTTCACTTCTCATAGATAACGTGAGGACAACCACACCAGCCAGCGAGATGTGTTTATATCTCATGGCAAGAAAAAGGGCACTTGGGTACCATCCACAGAAAGGAAGAAGTGGCAGTTGCAAGCAAGCCTAGAAACACAGCACATTTGCATTCTCATTAGCTATACGGAAAGCAGCTAGGAAGATTTTTTGGCAATACAGCTAGCCATTGACTTGCTCACTTGGCTGAAAGACTGATGCCAAGGAGCAGCAAAGCAAAGCAAGAGAGCTGGCCTGGAACCAAGGGATTTTGCAGAGCTCTCATTTTGCATTCATTGCCCTTGGTTCAGGGGTCTTAAGTGTTGCCAGTTTTAGGGCATGAGTGAGCAAAAGGAGCAATTCCTTATTTGCACATGGGCGTTTCTGCCTTTTCCTTCCACTCCATCCTTGGCCAACAGTCTGGATTTCGGACAGAAAATCTCTCCAGACCTCAGTGCTCTCAAGTTTGGGGCAGGGAGCGGGGCGGTGGGTCATCCCCACAGCACCCAGGCAGCTCCCACCACTGCCGGCTGGTGACGGCTCCACTGCAGCTCCTTGTTGCAGGAGAGCAACGGCAAGACACAGCCCGTGGTCAGCCAGACGGCACACAAAGCTGCTCTGGGCTCCCTTAGCCTCAGTAACACTGGCAGTGCGGCTGAATGATAAATAATCGAAAGTATGCACTGCTGTGGGAGCCCCAGCACATATCAGACATCTCAATCACCTTGTCCCAGTCACCTCCAGTGCAAGGAGCACACTCCTCTCCTGCCTGGGCCGCGCACCGCGCTGGGGACACTGCTGCCCCACCGCAAACTCTGCAAAGCAAAAGCAGCGTAACACAGAGCACGAGAGGACCGGGAACATTGCTGCTTTTACAATACTATGGTATTAGGTGGGATTTTGCTTATTAAGGTTTGCAACTATGTGATGCAGCTTCACTGAAGTCTTGGAGGTGGCTACGTATCTCAGAAACTTCACCCCTCCAACTATCCGTTCAAATGAATGGCTCAAATTTGGCCTGCCTTCATTCACACACTTCTTGTGTTTGCTTTACCAATAATATTCTAACAAAGGCATTTACTGTCAGGAACATTTACAGAAATGGCAAATAATAGAGAGCTCATAAACACGGCAATTCAGACCAGAATCTGGTTCTGAAAGTCACGTAGTAGTATTTAAGAGAAGAAACAATGCCGTGTGAACGTTCGCTCAAGCCAAAGTCATCAGCTCAGCTGAGATTTCAACCATTCAGTAGCAATGGTTTCATTATCAAGATATATTGCCTGAATTATTTCTAGATGTTATTCAGAGAATTATTTCAAATAATTAATATATGTAAGAAAATTACTGGCTCTGAACAGAAGAATTGAACTTGTCACATTAGAGCTGAATAAATGCCCTGCAACTATTCACTGCCCCGCTTTTGGATACACTAATTGCACCAGATCCGATCTTTAACCCCATTGGGGCTGAAGGAAAAGATCTACCGTATCTCCATTTGCTGTGGCTTGGGACCCAATCCCTCTCTCTGTAGGGGGACCATGGCCTTATCTCACAGCTCTCCATTGTATTTCAGGAAGGATACTCAGAGTTTTTTACATTTCACTTACCTTGAGGTAATTCCTGCGGTCTTCAGCGGAGCTGTGGTTACACCTCTGTGCACAGGAGAAGAATTGCACCAGGTTTAATCTTGTCCGTGGTTCATTGTTTCAGTATCTCAGAGGAGGCGCAGCAAACCCCACGAGAGGAGGGAGGTGCTGGCAGGAGCAGGCAGGACCCAGTGCCCTGTGGGCAAAAGGTCTTCCAAAATCAGGGCAGGCTGAGCCTGGGCTCAGCGCTCCAAGAAACACATGAGTCTTGATGTCATTTGTGCTGCTCTCAGGAAAAGTGAGCACGGGCAATATGTCGAAGCACAGATGATGCAGGAGGAAGCAAGTCCAGAAATTGAAATCACTGATTTTATGCTCTCACAGACTAATGCAATGTCCCTGCAGGGAGCCAGGATCCCAAATCGTGCTTTCAGTGGTCTAACACCATTGCCAGCCAGGTCCCCTCCTCTTGCCCTACAAAGGGGTTGGAAAGGGCAGCTGCAGGGTGGCAATGAGAACCACAGATCCACAGCATCCACACATTTTGGTAACACCTTCGGTAAGTGGGTTTTGGGTTGGTTGGTTGGGTTTTGTGCCTACAGTACCGTAAAGATACCAGAAAAACTGGTGTAGCTCTCTGTGCCCACAGTGCAACACAACCCCACCAACCTGCATTTGAACCAGAGGTGACTTGTGTCCCACAGCTCCTGTCCTCCACCCTCACTCAATGTCTCTCCATTACGTGTATGAGCAGCCTGGTCCCTGGAATCCCTCCAGCACGTGTGACAAAGTTGAAGGGGTAAAGGTGCAGGATCAGGCTTCAGGTGGAAAAGAAAAGATATATAGAGACACATAAGACAAGTGGAATAACTAAGGGAAGAGACATGTTTACATAGAAGTTGCTAAATAGGTGACTCGTTAGCTGCATTGTGGTCAGGCCATTTATTGTTCCTTGTCCAGTTATCACCAAGGGCTTGATCCCTTCTCATGCAAACCCAGGGCAGGCTTAACTTGACTGAGGGCAGGACCAAGCAAGGAGCAGGTCTGGGTTTTAGCTAGCAACAGAGGTCAGTTGGGTAAAAAGAGTCACACAAGCAGGGTTTGAAGCGAGATTTGGGTAAGGAAGGGGCCCAGGGGTCCCAGCGGGCTCTTTGGGAAGACCCTGGCCCTGCAGCTCCTGGACTGGGAGCATCCCAGCTGTCTCAGAAAGCAGAGCCCCAATAGCCAGGACAACTTTTCTGCCATCAATTCCACCAACACAAAAAGTAACAGCAATAACTGGGAGGATCTGAAAGAGGTTCTTTGCTGCCCCCCCACCTCCCCTCCCTTTTTTATTTGCCTGAGTGACAGAGGATTTAAATGCAAAGTGGATCTAATGCACACCCTGAAGTCGGCTGGCAGTATGCAAATGACCTGTCAGATTAAAATCTGAATGAAAGAGATAACAAGCTTATCTTCATAACAAAAGACTCTTACGGGCAAACTATTTGACGCAGTGTTGATGTTTGTTTTAACCCACGGACTTTGGACAGTGCAATATTTCAGGGGCTGCGCTCCCCTCCGCTCAGCTCTGTGCGCTCGCACGCGTGCGTTTGTATTTGCACTGGCAACAAAAGGCAAGTGCTGTGATAATAAGAAGGGAGAGTAAAGCAAAAAAAAACCCCCAAAACTAGTGAGGGCTCTAACAGCTGATTTCAAAGTCTTTTTTTTTTTTTAAGGGGGAGTTGCTCTGCAGAGCCAGAGCCAAACAAACCAGCAATAGGTCAGACTCACGCTTGTGACCAGCACTACAGCTGCAGTGAGAATAAGCAAACACAGCAGCAGGGGAAAGAATTAAAGGAGGGGGCTGGGGGCGAGGCGGACGATTTATTCTTCTGGCACGTGCAGAGGGGCTGGAGATGGATCAGCTGTATTTATTCTGTGAAAAGAGGAAAGAAAAGGAGGCAAAAGAGCAAAGCAAGTTTCATCGCACCAGAGAAAACAAAGATTTTCAATAAACTCCCCATGGCCACCCCCTCGCTAGAAAAAGGGGGAGAGAAAAAAAAAAATAAGCTGCAGGTGTTTGTGCGGGGTCTGTATAGAAGCCACGTGGGGAATTAGCAAGTGAGGCAAGTTGCCTTTGGAAAAGGAATCTGCCCTGAATAGATTTGCATTTCTTAATTTAGGGATCATCAGCAAACAAGAGCCAGAGCGAGCACCCCTCTTGCAGCACCGGGGGCTTCAAAGCGAGGAGGGCTGTGTGTTCGGGGGGCCTGCGAAGCACCGGGCCGGCTATAGAGGCTGGCGGGGCTCCCGCTGGGACGGGGCTCCCTCCGTGCAGGCACTGAGTGGACCCCCCAGCCCCAAGTCTCTCTGGCTGCCCCGCTTTATCCTCCCGATACAATGAGTGTGAGCATTGAACGCCCGCGTTCCTCACACCCAGAGGAACGACCACCAAATCCTCGCCCTTTCAGGTCCTTCCCAATCCTCTCAGTTAATGCCCTGCTGCTCTGCTGTCTCCCTGCTGGGAAGTGAAAGCCCATTGAGACGCAAAAAGTCTTCTCCCAAAGCCCTCCAGCCAATCCTCAAGCTGCCGAGCTGAATTTAGAAGCTTTTCCACATGCTGCAATTCACCGTGATGCCGACCCCCTTGCTGCAGGGGACAGAGATGTCCCCATGCCACAAGGACACTGGCCAGAGCACAGCCCCAGCCCTCAACGTCCTTGCACACAGGATCATTGCCCTTGTTTCCCTGACTTGTATAATACTTGCCTGGCCTGCCTGGCCCAGCTGGGACGGAGCTTGTACTTGGATCACCAAACCAAGGCAGTGCCAGCAAATCACTCCTTGGAGTGGCCATGAATCCCAACTGCATCTCACACCCAAGCAATTTCCTAATGCTTTTCCTAATGTTCACATGGAAACCTGTCCCCTTCCACTTCATTTCAGTATTTTGGAAACCAACTTCGTGAAATACGTTCTAAGCCCCATGCAGACACTCCAAATTCATCAAAATATAATTTCCCCCTCTTCTATGGTATGTAGGTACCTTTCTGATTCAAAAAAGTAAAAAGAAACAGTGATTAGATAGTGTATGGAAGATCCCCAACAAAATTAACTTAGTTGGGTAACTACAAACCTTCTTCCCTGAAAAGGCAAGGAGATTTGGTCAAGTTCTCTTACTGAAGTCCTGGAGACAGAAGAGAGGTTCACCAGAGCCCCAGCCACCTCGCAGCTTTACCTCCCACACAGCTGTTCCTCAAAAGAATATCTGTTCTTCAAGCCCCGATGCTTAGTGGGCTAAAATGTTCTCTGTTGTTCAGCAAGTTGAACAGCAAGCACTGGGCTGACCTGGGCAAGCTGGTGCTAAAGGCAGGGGGGTCTCTGCCAAGATTAATCCCAACACTCACTTGGGGATACTCATAGTGGAAAGGAGAGCAGATCTTACAATCTCAGACAGAGGCTTACCATAAAAACACACAGTGAGATTGAACGCGTTGCTCTGTCCACTACACGATGCTCTAAGGAAGCACAGACCGATGGCGTATCATTTGCAATGAAGGAGTCCTCAGAGCAGTAAGTCTCTGTGACGTGTCCTTAGTATGTCAACTGTACCTGAAAGGAAATAATAAACTCCCTGGATAACTGAAGAACAAGATGGGATTCCAGGACTGCAACCTCCAGAAGGACAACAGAGGGCTGGAAAAGGGACGATTTACGTAGGATGTTGGCAGGAGCATATTTAAAGTGTTGGCATGCTCTGTAACAGGAGACATGGTGCCTTTGCTGTTTGGCTCAGGAAAAAGACACACTAAATGCCAATGTAATTGTTAAAGACCTGTTACAATTTATGTATGTTATGCAAATACAGCACATGAAGAACTGCCAGCCTGAGGCTGGGGAGCAGTGCGTAAGGGCGATCTATTGCACAGGACACCTTTCCACACATGCTCTGCTGTGCTCCTCAGGCTCAGTCTTGCACTACAGAAACAAACCTGCTCTGAAACGCTCTGTGGGAGACAGCTGGAAGGGAAACCCCAAACGCAGTTGTCTTGGATGAGACTGCAGAGCACGAAGCCACAGGCCAGAGGGAGCTCTCCAGGGCAGGTCGCTGTGCTCTATCAAACAACTTTGCATTTCTGGAAGGAAAAAGCAGAAAGAAATGTTACAAAGATGTTAAAACAATCTAGGACGGATTTGGGCACTGTAAACCTTCGCCACTGGGTCCTTCCCAATCATACTCGGCAGCTCTTGCTGAGCATAAAATGGGACTCCAGCAGAAAAACCCACAGATGCAAGAGAACAGCTCAAGTGAAGTACATGAGAGAGACAGACCACAGAATCATTTAGCCTGGAAAAGACCAACTCCACCACCAAACTACACTCTGAAGTGCCATGTCTACCTGTTTTTTAAACCCCTCCAGGGATGGTGACTCTACCACTTCCCTGGGCAGCCTGTTCCAATGCTTGATAACTCTTTCAAGTAAAGAAATTTTTCCTAATATACAACTTAAACTTTCCCTGGCGTAACTTGAGGCCATTTCCTCTAGTCCTGTCACTTATTAATAGGAAAAGAGACTGACCCCCCACCTCGCTACATCCTCCTTTCATATAAACCAGAGTCTTTAGACAAACAGCTTTGTGAAAAGAGAAATCCCTCTGCCAACCTGCTGGTCCTGTTGGCAATGATGTTATTTTGCCCTGGTGTTCTAGGGCCACTCTGGATTTGGATCCAGATCCCACTCCAAGAGTTCGTTGGATCTGCAGCACCCAGTCACACAAGTGCAGAAGGCAGCAGCCTGTGGTAACAGGTTGGATGTCCCACCATTGGAGGTGTCCAAGCCCAGGATGGACATGGGTTCGAGCAACCCGGTCTAGTGGAAGGTGTTGGAACTACACGATCTTTAAGGTCCCTTCCAACCCAAACCATTCTATGATTTGCAACCTCAAAGCCAGTGGGTAGGTTCATTGTGGCCATGAAAGCAGAAGAGTAGATTGAATAGCTTGGGCAGAGCAACTGATGCAACAGCTCTCACCAGCCTTTCTGGCTATGGAGTATCTACGGTTGAACTGTGATTCCTTCAGATTTAAGGCTGTTTCCTATTTTCATTCGTACTGTGGCTGTTGCTGAACTGCTCAGCTGTGACCAGGGACAACATGTGAAACAGCTTCTTTGCTGGACAACCAGAACTCCCTCTCCGTTCTGGGAAAGGGGTGAATACGCACTCATGTCAAATCTACTCAGCACAAACAGACATGGGAACGAAACAAGGGCAAGAATGCAGTCAAAGGGGCCAAAGTAAAACTCAAATTTCAGTCCTAGAGCGCTTGCTGCAGTATTTTCCATGTTCTGGGAAACAGCTCTGCTGTACCTTCTCTCCCACACCTAGGATTTCACAGCTGGCTTGAGAGCGCAAGCTTGCAGTGCTGCCAGCTCACGTGTTGCTGTCATGAAGCTTATAATATACAGGGTTTTTCCTACAGCTTCAGTCTTTGCTCCCAGAGGCAATCAATGAGGCAAAATGGGAGACGAGGGTCACATAAACTGTGACCTGGGTGCCTAACTTCGGAAGGTTGGTCCCTAAATGCTCCTTCCAGAAGAGCATAGACAAACTAGGAAGAGGAGCTTCACCTCTCAGATACCTCAGACAGGTGTCTTAAGGTAAGCAGCACAAGTAGTCCCAAAATCTTCAACTGGAAAAATAAGTATCTGGCCTTCATAGCTTTGGAGAAAGCCTGAAAATGTAGTTTTTAGTATCCTTATGGTTTAAAACACAGAAAACAGGCAAAATACTCCAACAATTCAAACAACCTTTCAAAAAACCTTCTCGCTTGCAAGCCAAGGTCATTGTTTGGCTGATGCGTCGGATTGCGACCTCTAAACCTTGGACAACGCTACAGCAAGGAAATACCACATTTTTAGTGACTCAAGGATTTGGAGAAAGCACAGTCCACTCTCTTCTGAACAGGAGTCCTGGAATATTCACTGCTGAGATTAAACCTGGAACAAAAAAATAAGTAGGAATGTACAGAAAATTTAGGTCCTGGTTGTAGGAGGCTAGTTTTGCAATGATATTTCCAACAGTATGAATACCAAGCATTTAACCAGCATGTCTGATTAGTCATAGGTCCATTGGGACGTGCCCTCAGTAAACAGAGACATCCCCAGGCAACACAGCTCCGCAGTGTTCAGGGCTCATTCTCACCATTTGGGGCTCCTCCAGGCCAAGACCTTGCCCAGCAGATCCAAACCCATCCCACCAAACCTCTGTTCCAGTCAATAACTACCCTTAAAACAAGAACTTCTTGGGGAAGGGCAATCCTGACACCACTAAAATTAACACCAAAGCTCTATCTGGCTTAATTATGTTCCGTATTTCATGCTATCATGCCTGCTAAATGCCTTCACAATGTCTTACCCAACTTTGGTGTTATATGAACAGTAATAAGCCATGAACGCAGCATTTCTGCCCTTCTCCTTTATATCATTTGCTTGTTAGTGGTTTTGGTTTTAAGAAATAGCAGTGAACAAAAAATCTGTGTGCTAATTAAGCCTATGGGGCACATAAGACAGAGCCTCCCTTGTGCTGGGTATTCACTTTTGGTCTTTTCTCAGCAATAAATCTAACCAGCGGGATCCTCAGCTGGCGTGACTCAACACAGCTCATTTAACTCACACGCTGCTTTCCTGCAGCAGAGATCCTGGCCCCAGCTACATCAGCGAGAGACTGTGTTTGCTCCAGAAAAGATAGTATCTAGAGAGATGACACTACCAAAATAAGGGTGCGGGGGTAAAGCCAGACAGCTGAGACAAGGCTGACAGTCTGTGGCAATCTAGAATTTATACATATATATATACGTTTGTTTTGGTTTGTTTTAAAGGACAGACCCCACTGACGGCAAATACCTTTCTGGACATTGGTGTGCAGTTTCAGACCAAAGTTCACTTTCGCAGAGCCCACATGGAGAGCCCTTGAAATCTTTGGCTGTGCCCATCCAAAGGGAGTTTTAGGCTGAGTTGCTTCCAGCCAGTTTGTTGTTTTCTGAGAAACAAACAATCTGGAGCATCCTGCTCCACCAGAGGCCAAGCTACCAAATCTTAACTCATGATGCACGCTGTCTTCTTCCAGTCCTCGGCTCCCTGAGCAAAAAGTGTGTGTGCAAACTCTGTCAGCCGGAGATCCTTTGGGCTGCTCTCCAGTTACTGGCACCTCAGCGTAAGTTCCTGGGCTCTTTCCCTGACTCCTCCACCGGCTTTCTTCAGCCGCGAACCTCTAGGACGTCTCTGTGCCTCAGTTTCCCTGGCTATAAAGCTGACCAAAAAAAAAAAAAAAAAAGAAAAGAAACTTCCACTTCCCCAGGCTTTTTCTTCAAATTATTATTTCTTCCTTTTACAATGGCAATGAACAGACACAGCAAAGATTAAAATCACACAGTAAAAATATACAAGAAAAGGCAGTCCTGCTCCAGACACAGCATTGACCATAGATTGCAATCAATTTGAACTGGGTCTGTTCATGTTTTTTGCCAAAGCATCGGCACTTTGTAAATAATACTGTGATTCTCTGCTTCATAGAGTTGTTTTAAACTCTCGGTCATTTCGGATCTTGTATGGAACAGCAGTATGAACATCAGCCTTTCCCACGCGAGGCAGTTTATACTGTTAAACTGGGGCACATGGGAATAGGCTGACAAGTATTTTACCTGTAGCTTCCAAATGATTGCGCCCTTTACAGCTGACGCGTATCTTCCCCCTTTGGTTACACAAGGATACTGGTTAGACGAAGGTTGGTGGCAATGCAGAAATAGCTAGTATAGAAAGCCAGAGATAAAGAGCTTTACGAAATAAAAAAAAAAACAATACAGAAAATCCCCTTGCATGCCCAAATCATCAGGAATTGACTGACTTACACTCTTGGCCATTTAAGTATGAAATAAATAAAGAAGATGTTGTTCATTTTGTGCATGTGTCTAATCCCACATTCTCAATACAAATGCATTTAACCTTGTCCCTTTAAAAGAGCTCTGGACAATCAGAATCATCTTTACAGAAGACTGCGCCTGCTTTTAAATTAGCTTTTTAAAAAGCAGCCATTCTCTCTTTCCTCTTTTCCAATTCCCATTCACACTCGGCAGAGATAAACACAGGCAGGCCAGAGCAAGGAGCTCTCCGAAAGTTTAAATGGAAACCATGCTCCAGGAGAGCGGTGCTTTTCCCTCACAGCAAGTACACACTTTGCTGCTTGTCCAAGACCATCAGAGATTCCAAGATTTTGTTCAAGTGTGTCAACAGCCCCCCAAATCACAGAAGTTTAGACAAACCAGCTTGCAAAACAACTACGGACAGCGGTCTGTGGGACCATGCATAACTCACCCGGGGTGAGTTTGATACTTCTGTAATACCACAGAAAACACCTCATTCCCTCAGAAACATTCTTAACAGGTGCAGGCCAAATCTGTTTAGCCTAATTTTTGCCTGTCCTGGCTTTACATCCAAGAGTCAAATCCAGCTCCCAGCCACACGGGAAGTCATTCCTGACACTGACCCCTGTGTCAAGCGCTAACTTGGGAACCGGTGCAGAATGTGACCTGTGGCATTTGTTGATAACCTCCTTATTAATCATCTTTGTCACTTCCCCAGTGCCTCCCATCAGTGGATCCAGCAGCACTTGACGAGCTGTGGTGAACTAAAGCCATGGCAGGAGTTACAAAGGGTATCTCCGTTTTACAGCTGGGAGCGGAGGAACCCTCAGGGCTGCGTAACTAACGCTGGGGAGTTGTGGGCTCCTGGCAGAACACGTTCCCACAGCCAAAGATAAGTCACAGAATCATTTTGGTTGGAAGAGACCCTCAAGATCATCAAGTCCAACCGTTCCCCCACCCCGGCACTGCCCCATGTCCTGAGAACCTCATCTCCGTCTGTTCAACCCCTCCAGGGATGGTGACTCCAGCACTGCCCTGGGCAGCCTGTTCCAATGCCCCACAGCCCTTTGGGGAAGAAATTGTTCCCAGATCCAACCTCAACCTCCCCTGGCTCAACTTGAGGCCGTTTCCTCTCGTCCCAAGTCTCACCAACATAGAAAACCTGCTCCCACCATCATCCTGAACACATGGGGAAACATCCTCCTGTCGCTGCGGCATGGAAAAGGAGCCCACAGTGCCACAGTGGTGCTGGGCTGTGGGGCTGAAAACAATACAGAAAAACAACCACGCTCACGGTTGAGGATGGTGTGTGCTGGGTGGGGGAATCACAGCAGAGAAACCATCAGGGAATAAGTTTCCATCCTGCAAATGCCGGAATTGATCCACCCTTATCAACACCAGGGCTGCGTGACGGCGCGCTCGAACGATCAAATTGCTGTTCTGTCTGTGAGCTTGGGTTAAAATCCCAGCAGAGAAGGTGTCTCGCTTTAGCACGGGGTTTTGTGCTATGCACAGGGTAGCTGAGCTCTGGATGACGCGGGCACACCTGATGGGACTCCTGTGGGAAAGATGCGCTGTTGGTGACATGAGCAAGGAGACAACAGCCCTGACCCCGGTGCCCTAGACAGACCCAGATAAAAGGAAATGTTATACCTGAGCTTGTAATCTCAGGTTTTGCCACAGCAAGACAGGGCAATGCTTCCCATCCTAACACCTTTCAGTCCCTCAGCGCTGTGGAAAATTAGCATTATAGAATCATAGAATCATTTCAGTTGGAAGAGATCCTCAACATCATTGAATCCAACCATTAACGAACCCTGGCACTAACCCATGTCCCTGAGAACCTCATCTCTGTGTCTGTTCAACCCCTCCAGGGATGCCAAAGCAATATCCACAGGTATTCACTTTTACTAGACCAGCACTAGAGGGGAAAAAACAGACGACTTACTAATACCCAAACTCCTCTTCAAACAGTGTGTGTAAGAATATTCCGCACTGTGGTCTGCAACTGAATTTTCTGATGATTTAATAATATCCTAAACAGATTTCCTACCATCCTAATTGAACATTCACAGTAGATCAGTACCGTTTTACATGTCTCAGGAAAACAGACCCATGAGTTGGCCAGGAAAAAAGTGCTGAAGGAGCCCTTGGTGGTCACGTATTACACTGCACAAACCCTACTAGGAATGTGGGAAAAGCTTTTTACATGACAAAAATGGCTTTTCTAACAAAAACTCTTTTCAAACAGAAACTTTTCAGTTATACATTGCTGTCTTTTCAACAACAACAAAAAAAATTAATAATGAAATTCAGAGTGATCTTTTTACTACAAATTCTACTTTTTAATCAATAATTGTTCTTCAGTGCTAAAAAAAGTCTGTTTTTTCCTTCTTAGGAAGCATTGGAAAAACAAACTGCCCTTTAAACGTTCAGGGCAAACTCAGTATCTCCCCCCACTGCTGCAGTTTCCAGTACAATACATTTTTTAAGTGGGGAAAAAGAGTGTCAGCATACTTCAGCGATGCGTGTTTCCAGGAAAACATTTTGTAGTTAACCTTGCTAGCCTCGAACTGCGGCTTAGACAAGCCCGGCTTGCAGAGAACTGACAGAAGAGCTGCAACTCGGTAAACGCAGCCTGGATCGTATATCAATAAAATTGGTCTGAGTGCTCAGATTGGAACATGCGTTATCAGATATGACAAGGAGGAAAAAAAAAAGCTCCTAATAGCACCCTATATTTTGAGAAAGCGCAGACGGTCTGGCAGGGAGGACGGGCAGAGCGCGGGCAGGGCTGCCTGATGCGGGCAGCTCCTGCCTCTGCCGCGGTTTGCTCCTGCTCCGCGCCGCTTCAAGCTGGAATTACCTGGGAGTTTTCCCACCCTGAGAGGTGCTTTTAATACGGCAGAAACCCACGCTGTGGAAAATGGGTTCAATTGCCTGTATTTTAAGGATCATAATGATCAAAACTTGGGCAAACTGGACGGGTTTGATGCACAGGGTCCCAGCGAGGCATTGGGAGACCTGGAATTCTCTCCCGGTGCAGAGGGATCCCAGCCAAGTGCACACACTATCTCTGCATCTCACTTACTGCAGCAGGAAAACAAGGCTGTTTCCCAAAGAGTGTTAAGGGGCCAGATTCATAAATATTTGAAATTTGCTCTTTAAGATCTCCAAGGGACAGGAACGCAGTGTGCCAAACCACGGCAGCACCTTGGTGGCACGGTGAAACGTTCGCCAGCTAACTGCAGATTACCGCTTTTATTAAAATAGACTCCCGGATTCTTACTCAGTGCAGTCAGGAGGGTGTAGCAGTCTATCTGCTGTGTAAATAGCATTGCTAGGTCCATTAGCAAGAGGTCCTCATGGCGTGGAGAAGTCGAGCCACGCACCATCACCATTCAACAATTGGTTATTGTCTTTTTTTGTCCCTACCTGTTTGGGGAGGGCTGGGGGCATTTGCCTTTATCTGACCTTATTTCGAGGCTCTCATTTCTCCTTATCCCCAGAACTCCATTCAATGCTTCGTATTGGTGGAGCGGGGGGAACACAGCAAACAGCACAAGCGGTTAAGAACTCTGTTGCCCCTGAATATTTGCTTTCCAGCCTGCCCAGCCGTAATGTGAGCAGTGGTCAGTCTCCGAAGGACTGGATATCTCCGACTCCGGGAGCAGGAATCAGAGCCATGCAGATAAGGCTGTCATCAGAGATAACAGCAGTCAACAACCCTCAGCGTCATTATCTCAGCAAAGGGAAAAAGCAGGCAGCTCCCCTTAATATACAAAGTGCGGCGGTTATATATGTCTCCTTTACAATGATAGATGGTAAGGGATAAAGGGGGGAAATCTAACAGAAAGCCTTCAAAGCCAGCCTGTTTCACATCCTCGCGCTCCCAAATTGTGAATATGTTTTCATAAAGGCGATAAACAGCCTCCCCCCAGCCCGCACCGGCGCTCACCGGGCGAGCCGGCTTCGGCAAAACAATTTTGCTGACACGGATCTGAGCGAGGTCTTTTTTATTTTTTTTTTTTCCCCCTCCTTTGGTTAATGGAATTTCTCAAGATGGAATAATGAAGCAGCGATTGTCAAACATGCCTAACTGGAAGGCAAACAAATTGGCCGGATCAGGCCTTTTTAATTTGAAAAAATAAATAGAATAAACATGAATTTATTTGCAATGCTTTGATTGCTCTTCTCTGAAACCATTACACTGTTAAAGCCCCTTTCTACCTTACAAGCGAACTCCAGGAGCACTGGCACACACAGGTCTGGTTTGCAGAGCCCCACACAAGCCGATTCCCCCAAAGAAACATCTTAATCAAAGCCCTGGAGGAAGTAGGGCAAATAAATAGGTAAAGACATAGGGGATAAAAATTGGCAAAATCCAAAATAAAATGTCCAGGTCTGATTTCTTTCTGCACATTTCTGAAGTGAGAAACTGCGCAGAGAAGGGCATTTAATTAAATCAAAGGGTAAAGGAGGGGGTTGCCATGCAGCTTGCTATTATGTTACAGTTCACTAAAATGAAAACTTATTTTTAAACCTCTGGTATTAATTTGAGATTATTCAGATACTTAATTAAAAGTGCAGCATGTGTTAAATATTATTTCAACAAAGATTATCATCAAAACCCTATGTAATAAGATCCTTCAATGCTTAGAGCGATATTTTATGCAAATTTTCTGTGCCACCAAATGAAGGTCTCTTCAATTTTTTTTTTTCCCCCCTTCTTCATTTGCTGCAGCAAAATGTTCCAGGCAGGGGAAAAAAAAAATGTTTCTAGAATAACCAGGATACTACAGATAATGCAGTGCAACAAATAGCAGCTCGGTGGTAGTCATGTTTCTGTGCTCAGCTCCCTTCCCGATACCGCTTGGCAATAAAGGACGAGATCAAACAGGCTCCCATTAGAGCTACAGGGCTGAATTTTGCTCGCGCTGAGGTTACGGAAGGTGTAAGCCAGGAGTAAATTTGTCCTGGCAAAACCCTGCTGGAGTGGGAAAGGCAGGAGTTCACCCTCTGTGCACCAGGAATGAACCAACTGTTTGTACCTGGATCAGACGCGATAACAAGGTTTCCTGGGCAAAGAATATGTTTTCCTGTGTGAGATTTCTCCTGTGGCCTTTACTCTTGTGAACTGAGCCAGTGAAGTTGATGGGAGCTAATCCTATAAGATCAAGGTTCAGTGCTAAGTTTTCAGTATCATTTGCACAGTTAAGATTTTTTTTTTTTTTAAGAAAAAGAAAAAATTAACTACTTGCTTTCAATGACAATACTTTGCCTGAAAACGAGCAAATAAAACCCCCAGAAAAATAATCAAAATACTTACATGGGCTCCACTGTTATACAACGGCCTGCCACAAGCAAACTTCATTTATTGATTGAGGCCAGTGCTGCACTTATTCCCTAATGAACACAGGACTGTTCCTCAGCAAAGACTTCATTGTTTAAAGCGAACGTAATAGTCACAAGGAATGGTTTTTAACATATAAAACATTGATACTGCATACAGAACAACTTCAAAAAGAACCACACTTGCTACCCAGCACATATTTAATACTATGATTTTTCTAAATACTGGGAAGGGCTTTCAAAATATGGGAAAAGCAACTACTTTCAGTTTGGGGAATAGTTCAAACCATCAGCAAAAAAAGAGCACAAAAAGCTTCCAGAGCACTAACGATCAAAAAATAATGTTTTCAGTGTATTAAGGAGCCTGCCCGTGTCTAACACACGGTCCCTCTCATGGATTCCTCACTTTGAATTCCCGGCTGTCGCGCAGTTTGAGCCCCGCTGGAATGACAAGACACATATTCTGCTGAAATCACGCAAGCCCTGAAAATACAGCGACGGAAAACGCGGAGGTTAGATTACTGCAACTGTTCCTCAGCCTCAGATTGCGGTCGAGCTGCGCCGGCAACTCCAACAAGAGCTAACAGGGAATAATAATTAAAAAATATCTAAGTCAACAAATCAGAGCAGCAGAATGCCAGCCGCGGCTGGGAGCCGAGAGCTGGGAGGAGGATCCCTGTGTGTCGGATCAGGGTTATTGGTGTGTCCGTCCTCAGAGCGAACAGCAGGAAAAGGTGCAATAAAGTGCGCTCGAGATAAACAGAACATCACAGACCGAGCAGCAGCGCCTGTCTGCAACCAACCGCTCTGTCCTTTCTGCCCCTCGCTCGTCGTTCTGCTTTGTTTTTTTCTTTAAAGGGTCTTGTTAACAGACGAAGAGAGAGTTGGAAAAAGTGACAATCGTGGGCTACTCATGCTGAATGCGCGTGTGCTGAAAATTGGAGAGTAAGAAGTGCTGAAATAACAACTAAAAGACAATCCGTCACATAATCTACCCAGAGCGATATCTCGAAACAAAGATCTAAGCACAACACGATAGATGGTCTTGGGTTTCATACGTACCCGCACACAACTAAAAAGCTACTTTACAGGTACCTGTATGCACTGTGTAGACATTTACTCAGAGGTTCTCTGCAGGGTATTTTTGCACGAGTGACACAAGAGTGTTTTGAGGTGTCCGGGGTTCTTTTTTTTGAAATTTTGGGGGAAGTTCTCGAGGAAACCGCACCAGAAGCCTCCCCGCTTGACACCTGCCATTGCACACACGCAAATTAAAAAAAAAAACATCCCCCACTCCAAAAAAAACCCCTCCCTTATTGCAGCGGTTTGTCACCAGAAAAATGACAGAGAAGCGGGACCGCGGTTCCCTGTGAGGGGATGAGGGGGGGGAAACATTTTTGGGCGGGAAAAGCGCTGCCCGCGCGCTGCCCGTCCCGCGCGCCGCACGCAGGAGGCTGCTGCCCCCTATGGGCCCCGCGCCGCTACTGCCGGGCAGGGAGCGCCAAATCCTCCCCCCGTGCCGCCCAAATCCCCCCTGCCCGACCCCGAATGGCCCCTTTGACTGTCACATCACCCCCCAGAAAGCGCCCATCCGCCTTTTGACGCCATGTGCAGCCCGCGGCCCAAGGGACAGGGCGATTCTACAGCACGACGAAGCGGTTAAATAAATATGAAATGCCTGCGCCTCGGCCCACCAGTCTAAACAATGTGATAATGGCAATAATAGCTCTATTCACAGCATCGCTTTTCCCAGTCCAGCTCTTGTAAACTTTCGCTATCGGAACTGTTAAACAAAACTCCGGGCTTTATCGCCGGCGTCTTTGCGCTTGATCTCGCTGCTTTGCGCTATAAAATGATCCCCAAAAAAGGACTGAGATGATCTGATAGAGTACAAGAGTCCCACAAAAACAGCTGACCCAATATATATATACAAAAAAAGGGAGACTTGCGATGACCAAAGTGGGGGGGAAAATAACCAGCTTAGCAAGAATTTAAGGCACAACAAAATGAAATGTAAAAGCACGCACATGTCTACACGACCGCTCACCTTCAAGGAGCACAAATGTTCCTCTCGATCCTGTCCTCACTTCCACTGGTTACGAAAACCTGGAGAAAAGCCACAAAATTAAGTTAAAGCAGCGTGAGTTTCGAATCAGATTTCCAAATATAGTCATTTTAAAAGGTGAACTGTTGTTTCTTCTAATAATGCATAAAGCGTTGGGCTCAGTCCTGTTTTCACTGAACCACTCATAAATACACATATACAGATCGGTGTTTAAACAAAAAGAGAATTATATATGTATGTGTACATCTAGACTACATTAAAATGAATAAATATGCACATTCTCTGTGCACAAACATGCATATTGGGGTAAGCACTGAAGCATGCAAGAAAATATCTTTATTTTTCAAGCATTTAAAGTAGCTGATGAGACCAGACACTGTGAACTTACAGGGAAAACGTTCGGATTATAACTTAAAGCAACTAAAATTGGACTGAGCTTTTTAGGAAAGCAGGAAGACATCAGCTCCCAGGTGTTAACGTATCCTACCTCTCATGTAATAGATGAGAAAAATAAACCAAACTGTGGTTTTGGTACTAATCTGAACTTCTGCGTGCTTCTCTGATGAGGGGCACATAACTACCACGATCTCACAACAGATTAATGCCTCGGGATGAAATGCGAGGCTGTTCAATGCCAAACAGCCATCCTCTACCTAACACTGTGCTTCATAAAAAACAAAGCGAGTTAATCCCTTCCTGAAGGTCTTTTTCAGCCTTACCTGCACCCATCTGTTAGTTCAAAACAGCTTCGAGAGCAAAGGCTGCTCTTAATTTCTGCGGCTGGTGCGAGGCCGAGGACAGCGCTGGGTTTGAAAAGCAAGTTGTGGCCGGAGCGTCGGGAACGTTTCGTGCTGGGCTTTGCAAACTTCATCCCATCTTTTGACTCTGCTGCTTTTACAAACAAATCAAGCTTGCACAGAAAGCAGGCAGCGATGTGAGGCTTGCCTAGACGGCACGGTGAAATTATTAATTCGCGCTAATAAAGATTTTCGCCACAAGAAGGTCAACCTTCAGCGTAAAGACACTATGTGAGCAGTTACCAGGTCCTGCGGACCATGTTTTATCTTCATAAATGAACGCGACCCTACAGTAACTGTACATTTGTTTGCCTGTATGGAGCTCATTAACAGCTGGGTCATACTTGAAATCCTAGAGTTTATGGCATGTGCAGGGGAAATTATTTTTCAGATCATCTCTGGTCCTACTTTTCTGCAGACATTCAGAGCCACCCACACAGCTGCAGCCCACCGCTGGCCGGGCTGCATAACGCCTATCAATCCGTGTCTATAAGCAGCTTTACGTTCAGCAACAGGACGCTGTTGGTCTTTGCCAACCCTAAAGGAATATCAGCAACACTTCTGAAATGCATTTGTCCCTTTCCCCCCCCCCCCCCCAAACAAAGTGAGGAAGAGACACACCTCCTTTCGGAATAAAAGAAAACCAAGACCATATCCCAAACAGCAGCGTGTTTGTTATTAACTGACTGCGCAGTTCGACACCAGTTACCTGAACATGCTGTCCCCACCATGTCTATTAATTATCCCAAAACCTCCATCAATTATTTGAAACCTCCATTATCCAAAATTCTCCCCTTATCCCCCATTATGTTCAGATAATTGAAGTTGCATGGAGCGCGCTCGCAGCCAGTTAGAAGAGCAAGCATTATCTTTCAGCTGATACAACTATCAATAGCAAGTGTACAGCATATACTACAAAGGCTTTATTGTGCATATGTAGGGAGATAGAGATGAGATACGGTTCCGGGAGGCAGTTTGTCTAGTGGTTACAGTACAGAGTTGGGTGTCAGGAGACCAGAGTTTTAATTACTACTTCTGCTACCGACTCTGCTACTCAGATAAACCTCTCGCTGTCTCTGCGTGCCAGCATCCCACCCTGCAGAAAAAGGGCACTGTGAGAATTACCCACCTTTGTCAAGCACTTTGATATCCTTAGATAAACAGCTTTTTATGTATAACTGCTGAGTATTACTGTCCATTTAACTGCGGTTTTAAAACTCTTTGGAAAGAAAGGACTGAGAAAAAAAATAGCCAAAACCATTTGAGAGCCAGAACTTTGGTTGGTGGAGACTGGCACGGAGTTCAGTCGAGCTGCACTGATTTAAATCAAGGCAGACCTGGCCCTTTAAACATAGTTTGCCAAACGTAACACGACCAGTATGAACAAGCTGTACCCGTGCTAGGTACAAACTACCCAACGCAGATCCATACTTATTGCTGCAAAATCTTTACGCCTTACCACAAACCGACACCAGTATTTGAATAAGAATAATACAGATTTTGCTGATACAATAACGTGTCCGTGCTCAGTATGCTCTGACCGAAGTCACTTTGTTCAGAGAGTCCCAAAGCTTTCGGCGCAGCAGAACTGGCGTTAGCGCGTGTGCCGCCGGGTGAAGCCGAGCGGTGTACGGCACGCTGCACGCCGGCGCCGGCAAGGGTGCCAGACTCAAAAAGCACATCTGAAAAGGCGGTGCCATTAAGGCTTGCACCACGATAATAGAAAATAAAGGTCTTTGAATAATGATTGCGGGTGAGGGACTAGACAAGGTCACTCTGCAAAGCTGTAACTGCACGTACGATACACCCCGATATGGCACAGACATATCTGTAATCACCACCCAAACTCCTTCAAAGCGGGCGGAACACGACCCTACAAGAGAAGGAGATGGCACCTGCTGCTCTGCTACCTTTCTGCTTTGTCTTACAAGCACCTAAAATTCTGTTTTAAGGCTTTTCCGTGCAGCGGTTTCTATAAATCGCCCTTCTCGAATGGGGTGCTGAGGTGAGGGCGAAGAAATCCCGCACTCACTTAAAGCCTTTTATTTCTCTTGTAACGTGGACATCTTAGAGAGCAGATTAGCCACAAGAAAAAAAAAAAAGCAAATGGTATTACTGGTGACCTAATCCTTCCTCTCAGAAAAAGAAAGGGGAAAGAAAGCCTCTTGTGATCTCCACGGAGGAACTTGCCTTGTAAACTAGTCTCCTGTTTGAAACGGAAACAAGAATGTGAATCCTGATACAGAGAGGCTACCAAAGGCAGGGAACAGCTTAACAGACCGGAGATTTTCCCTTTCAGTGCAACGCAG
Source organism: Pampusana beccarii (assembly GCA_013399365.1). Taxonomy (NCBI): domain Eukaryota; kingdom Metazoa; phylum Chordata; class Aves; order Columbiformes; family Columbidae; genus Pampusana; species Pampusana beccarii. The sequence goes on from VWYH01006499.1 coordinate 351,731, forward strand.
GGTATTACACGGGTCCTGCCTTCATTAGAAAAACAGGCGAGGAAAACTTAACAGGTTATAAGATCCTTTTGGCCACAAAGGCATCCAAACACGATTATTTTTATACAGTAGGCAGGAGCGTAATCTGGGTCCAAGTTTATAAACTGTGGGCTTGTAGTTCATTAAAAGGATTCTGTTACCCACTCCTCTGTCTTAGGTTATTGTATCCAACCCCTGCAATGTGCGTTTACAGCCCTTGCAAACCTGCCCCTCTATAAACCCAGGAATGCTGCCCCTGCCTCCTCTTCCCCTTAGGGAATGGGGGCAATCAATGTAAGATTAACTAAATATTTGAAGAAGGGACCCATTTTTACTGACGATTGTTATTTGGAATAAAAGTTTGCACTTCCTCAAGTGCTTAGATAAAAGAGCATGAAGGGAAACGCGCTGTGTGCCACCGGCCTCTGCTCAGGGAAGGAAACCGAGGGCTGGGGAAAGCCCATGGCAACATGGAGAACAACCCCAAACCCTCAGGATTTTAACCCAATTCAGCCCCCTTTGCTGCACCAGGGCAGACAATTGTCCCACTGAGCCCAGGCTCCTCTCCAGCTTCAACCCACCAGTTTCCCAGACGAATTTAACTTCCCTTCCTCCATGCAAATCCCCACCACCAGGCTGCTGCTCCCTCCCCATTTTTCATTGTCTAGAAATACTCGGGAGGGGTGAGGATTTTGCGGTGGCTTTGAACTTCTGGCCCCGTTCTCGAGGAGCACTGTGGTGGCACCACTTCTGTCCCTCCGAGCAGAGCACCCGAGCGCCGGTGGCTCCGGCACAAACACAACCGTCCTGAAAAGCTTCCAACATCACTCACGCGTCTACGTGGGGTTTTTTATTCTCCAGGAGCACAAACGCCCATGGAAAACCTGAACGGCGAGGAACATACACAAACAGAATGTCGTTGTGGCAAGAGCTAGTTCATTTTTTAAATTCCAAGTAATATCTTTAGACTTCTTTGTTTGGCATCGTTCCCCAGCTCCTATCCAAGTATCTAATGTCCATGGCTTCCCTTAAACATGGTGGCAGATGCCATTCTGATAGGAAACCAGAAATTCCTTCCTGACCCAGCAGGTTACATCATGCCTCTGATATGCAAGATCAAATCCAATCCAGCTACCTGTCCATCTCCAGACTGCCTATCAATTAGCATTAGACACTAATTTGATTAAATCAGTATGTTGAAATTTTATTTGATTCCACCTAAGGAGCGTAATTTCCCTTGCGTGTTCTCTGAAACCCACTAATTTTCCAATGGAATGGGAAACACAGGTTGGGATTTAGAGGCTATTTCTTCTACTTGTTAACATATGAGCCTAAAACCGCAGTAAAAAATAAATCCATGCAACTTGGTAGAATGAGACTTGCCAGTTTAAGAGAAAACGGCTTTTTACTGAATAAGCCAGATGGGGGAAAAAAAGTCTACATTTAACTCTGAAACCTGAAGTGTTCTTTGAGGGAAAACGAATACGTTTTAGCCTTAAAGGGATCACAGACTGCAATTATATAATTCTTGTCAACTGATGTTAAAGATAGGCTGGAAAGAATGTATGCTGAGGCCCTGCAATAAAACGAGCTCCTTTACTCCTTTCAAATGTTTGCAAGCCTTGGAGGTTATCCAAAGGTCGAATACAGGAAAAGTCTTGGTGAACAGAAAACATAATCATGAGCTTTTTTAATATGGGCTCTTTTTGTAATAAAATAAAATTATTGTAAGGGAAGGGAGAGCGGGCTCTGTCTCCTCAGATCTAGGGCCAGGGGGGCTGAGTTTTAATCAGACGCTGCTGTTCTCCCCTCCCCAGGCTGTCCCTGCCCGCACAGAGGAGCCAGCGGAGCCGCGCTGGGTGCTCTGCAGAGCTGCAAACACACAAGCCTGGCATCGAACCCCCTTTTCCGCAACACAAGGGCACTTTTCCCAAGGGGGAGACAGAGAGTTCTCCATGGCCAGCCAGCTCAGCACAGGGCAGCAGCGGGAGCCCTGACACCCCCTCATTATATTGGGGAGAGGGGGTATATGTGTACAGACAGACCCCGTTGCACGCAGAGAGCAACTCCATATGATGCCATAGCTCTTACCTCTGGGGTGCACCACACCAAACGCTGTGTTTCCCACAGAAACACCACTAGAAGCAGGAAGGTATATGGAGAACATCCCATCCAGCTGCAGCTACATGGGAGTTCAGAGATGGGCTGTCAATACTCACGTGGATTTTGGGGCAGAACCCAGGGCGCTCGCACTGCCACCTGCACTTGGTTCAGACGTTTTCTATCCAGCTATGGATTTGACCCCATCTCCCCAAGCTGCTAAACACAAGCCTGGAGCTGCAAACCATGAAGTATTTGGAAGGAATTAATGAAGCAGCATTTGCTGAAGGCATCAGACACTTCCAAGTTGCTGTCACCCTTCACACACACACACCAAGACCGGTTTTGCTCTAATCCCATTTTATCACCATTTACCTGTTACAGTCACTGCCCCATCCATCCAGCTCTTACTAAAACACAGACTTACCTTCACCTCACAGGCTGAGAAAATAACCTTACAACAAACAATGCTTTTTCCTCTCAAAAATCAGAAGCCTGTTTTAACGATCAATCTGTGCTGCCTGGGGAGCGTCATTCATGCCGACAAGTCCACCACTGTTCCGAAGATGTCGTTTCCCACTTCTTGAATTTCTCATGAATTTTTTCTGTCCTGCATTTTGCCATTATCAATTTGGATGGAGACACATTCCAACATTCCCTGCTCCAGATGAATAAGCAGAATAAAGGTGAAAAAAAAGAAAAAAGATCATACTGAGTGTTCCCATCTAGGCAAGAATCGCAGCTCAGAGCTGGAGTGAGCTGGATAGACTGCTGGTAAACTCACCTGCTCTGTCTGGATGTGAAACTAATTCACATTAGCTGTGCTCCCACAGACCATCTCTTGGCCTATAGGTAGGGAAACCTGAGCCCATATTTAGAGTATTTCATTTTGTATAAATTTGCATCAGTAGCACGTTTTCCAACAGCACACTTCACTCTCCCTCGTCTTTGAGGAAGAAACGCAGAGCTGCCGCTTCATAAAACCAGGAGAGACGAGGGCCTTGGCAAGACCATGAACACTACTGTGTGTGGAATATGGCAGATCTTTATTTTTAACAGTATGGACAGTCACAAAAAAGGCTTAATTGGCAGCCCTATGGTGTCACAGTGTTGGGGTACCAGCTCCCCATTAGGTATGACCCAAACCAGCACCTCTCCTTCATTTCAATTCACCGCTCCATCTTCTGCCCCATCCTTCTCCTCCTCCTGAGAGGCGTTGCTTGGCTTTAGCCTTCTCTTTAAGCTGAAAAGTCAAGAGAATAAATACACGGGCACTGGAAAAGTCACTAAAAAGTAAGCTGCTGATATTTAAAAATAAAGGTCCCTACTCACAGGCTGATTTAGGGAATTGTTTTGGCATATACCTAAGTCCAGCTGATCTCCACAAGACAAAACCACACTGAAACTCAAATGCCCATTGAAGAGCCCTTCCGGAGGGAAGCTGCTTGCCCAAACTGGTGGATAAGTTAAAAGAAGACATCCTATAGAAATGCCATGTACTCAGGACGGCTCTGGGGCCCAGGAAACAGTGAGAGCAGCAAACTGACCCTGCAACCCAAAATTAAATCAGAGCCCGGGCAGATGAGATCCAGATTTTCCTGCGAGCAGAAGGTGGATGCTCGGTGGGGCCGCAGGCAGCCAGCTTTCCAAACAGGCTCCACACATGGGAACAAACACGTCCAAAGGCCTCGCACCCAACGGGGAACCGCTGGGTGCCGAACACATCTGAAAAATCTGGCTCTCGGAGCGGGCACCGAGCCCTGGCCAACCCGACTCCCAGCCCTGCTGAAAATCTGTCACCACATCGTCAATGTTAAAAAGACAGGTTTTTCAAATGGGAAAAGTGCGTTTATCACCCTCAGCAAACTCACGAACAACACAAGGCGTAATTGCTCAAACGTCAAATAAAAATTCTCGTCTGAGTAAACACCACGCGTGGACCTTTTTTGATCCCCAAATATGAATGCTTTAGAACAGGATGAGCATGTGGCCAGTGGGGTTGTAATGGAGAGTGCTTTGTATCCTTAACCATACCAGGCATGATAAAGTGCCCGCTATTGTGAAAAAAAACCTCATCTGAAAGACAGAGGGAAACCAGATGGGAAAGAAACACAAACTCTCAGCAGGAATTTCACAGATTTTTTTTTTTCCCTGCCAATTGCTTTCAATTTTTTCAAATTAAGATCTCTCCCATAGCTCGAGGCTAAGCAGAAATAGGGTCTCATCCACCTGAGGCATTCAGAGGGCAAGGCCAAGCTCAGCTTTGGTGCTGGAGCCGCAGCCTTCCACCCCATGGGGTATCTGTGAGCCTGGCCAAGGGGAACACGCACCCCCAAACCCAGCCCCTTCACCTCCCCCGGAACCCAAAACTGCTGGGATTCCTACCTCTGCCTTTGCCAATTGCAACACCTTGGTTACTATGGACTGTGCAAAACTTTCTAGTGCTTCATTAGTTCTTCCTGCCTCTGGGTTTTCTGATGTTTCCACCGTTTTCGCCACCGCTCCTTCAGGAGCGACCACCTTTCCACGTGGACATGCCCGCTCTGAGTTTCCCACCTCCCTTGGTGCTGCCGCTTTTTCTACTTCTTCCACCTCGGTTTGTGATGCATTTGCATCTTCCTCGGCTGCCTCTGAGCTTTCCATCTCCCCTGGTGATGCTGCTTTTCCTACTGCTTCAACCTTGGCTCGTGACGCGGTTGCACCTTCCTCAGCTCCCTCCGGTGCTGTGACAGCCAGCGCTTCCACGTCCCCTGTGAGGTCACCAGCAGGAAGCCCGTTCCCAGGCGACAGCACAAGCCTGTGGGGTGGGAGAGCTGGACTGGAGCCTGTTGGTAGAAATGGAGAGCATGAAGCACCACAACTATCATAGAATAGTTTGTGTTGAAGGGACCTTCCCAGCTCCCCCAGTGCCCCCCCTGCCATGACAGGGACATCTTCAGCAGCTCAGGTTGCTCAGAGCCCCGTCCAGCCTGGCCTGGGATGTCTCCAGGGATGGTTCATCCACCACCTCTCTGGGAACCTGGGCCAGGCTCTCACCACCCTCAGTGGAAAAAACTTCTCATGAACAAGTGATATTTCCCAGCACCCCCGCAAGTGGGTCAGTGACAGGTCCTGCAGCTGGAGGAGCCAGCAAGGGCTGCTTTCAACAGCCTGACTTTCCCTTAGGAGGAAACAAACAAAAGTCACCATTTGATTAATTCCCCTGTGTCCTGTCTCTCTCACCGAGACCAGCGCAGGCACTGGATTAACACACAACTAACTTTTGGGCATGTGACTATAGAGCACTACAACGGGGCTCCTGTAGCGCGGGGCCATCCTCCCACTCGCTGTCCCCCCGCCAGCCCCACAGCGGGGCCTGGCACAGCTCCCCAGCCCCCCGCACACCTCCACGGGCAGCCCCGAGAAAAGGACAAATAACGCTTGTCAGATGTGCCGAGCAACTGCGATCGGCGGGGAGCCCTGATGCAAGCACGCGGGGATAGCGGCTGCTCCCGGCTCACACATGCTCCGCAAACCGGCTAGCGGGGAACCGGGGCAGGCCCGGTGGAACAGCGATGACACCACTGTCCAATGCCGGTTAGCATCAGTAATTGAAAAACAGGAGGAAAAAAAAAATAACGTGGGAGGCTTTGAAAGGATGGGGTGGAATAAACAAGAGGTGTTGGGGTAGGAAAAAAGGGGAAAATGGGAGAGAAAAAAGAGCTGAGAAGGTAGAGGGGGAAAAACGGGAGACGAGGAAAGCAGGCTGCAGATCACCATTCTATGAGGAGAGCTGTGCCCAGCTACACTTAGAGACACCAGGGGTCGAAAGGCACCTGAAGCACCACGCACATCTGCATCCTTGTGGGCGCAAGCCAGTCGCTTGCTCATGCCAGCGAACGAGCTACCTGCATATCTGCTTCATTAAATAGTAACCCTGTAGGTCTGCTGACAAGAACATACTTCTCCCTCCTTTGGTAATTAGCCCTGAAGGCTGGTCACGCTCACTGGCCATGAAACGCTGCAACAAGCGGCCTTTTCATGCCACAAGCTTTACCTTTGTCCCTGTCTCTCCCCGTCAGCCTGGCAAAGCAGGCGCGATGCTCCTGCGCTCTCCCCCACCCCGACGGGCGCAGATGTCTCTCAATGGGGCAAATACGAGCTCGCTGGAACCACCGAAACCGGGAACTTTCAGTCCACTCCTCCTGCTGGGGGAGAAAAAAACCCAAGGGCAGACTCAGGAGTGGCAATTCGCTGTCAGACAGCAGCAATTCCATGTGCTGGGAAGAGGAAAGGTCTTAGGAGGCTCCAGAGCTGCAGGAGACGAAGGAAAGGGTTTTGTGTAAGGAGCTGGACAGGAACCGAAGGCTCAGCTCTTCTGCAAAAGGCTGGGAATGCCGTTTGCTCAGCAAAGCTCAGCCCAGGGCCCAGCAGCTTTCTCTCACTTATGCCACCAAGAACAGAACTTCTCTATCCACTTCACATGCCCAAGACAAGGCTCTGGCCCCAGTTAGTGATATATAGTCATAAAAGCAACAAAAGACCCAGATCTATTTTAACCAACATAAAACGCCTCCAAAAGTTCCTGCAATGTGGGCTGAATTAAGCTAAAGCTGACATGAACTCCGTGGAAAGGATTAAATTTTTTTTATTTTTTTATTTTTTTTTAAATTACTCTCCTTGTCAGAAAAAACAAAGGAGGCAGGTTAGCAACACTTACCCCTTTCAAAAATGTTAGGAGCCTGAAAAGAAGCATGCATAGCCCAAAGCTCTAGCTTTATGATCACACTTCCCCTCCAAAATATTTTGGAGATAAATTCCAGGCACTTCAGCAAAGAGAACAGCGCAAAGATTAAACACAAACGTATTTCCAGTAATGCTGGGCAGCCCGTTCCAGCAGTGAGACCACGGACCTGGGAATGAACCTTCGGCTTACTCTGACTTGAGATACGAGCTTGACCAAGTCCCACCTGCCTCCCCGGCCCGCAGCCCTCGTCTGCAACGCCGCGGTGGCGATGACGGAGAATCGGCAAAGGTTATTCCTTATTTTAGGCTGTCTGAGGTCTGGTCACTGCAAGTATCATTCTCCAAGAAGCTTGCTGCCTGCACAGTTTTCGTACATGCACATATTAGCATTTTGACCCACATTTGCATCGCGGCCAATTTAACCTCATAACCTCCAATTTCACCTCATGAATGGCCTCTAAACCACCAGAATATCACCCCTGCTGTCCCCCGGAGAGCAGCCTGGCGGGTTTTGGGATCAAGCCACCACTCTGCACCCCACTGTCACCTCCCTGCCAGCTCTGCACGCCGAGAGCATTCCCAGCCTGACCTGCCTTTGCATATCTTGCTCAAAAATGTGCGTTTTAGGTGCCTCCCATTTGCTTCCTTCCAGCAGAGCTCAGCCTGAGGTTCTGTTTTCTACTCTGCAGCGGTTTCGCTCACTCAGGAAAACTCTTTGCAAAGCCCCTTGTTAAAACCTCTCCCACCACTTGGCAGTCGCCGAGTTTGCCCCCAGCCCATCTGTTTACGTCTGACTAATGTTCGTTGCTTCAAAATGAGCTCGAAGCTAATGCCGTGTCTCCCAATTAAACTTTGGATGGAATGACATCAAAACCAAAACAGACAGAAAAAATTATTTCCCTTTGACAGGCTGACCACACTGTACAAAACTCACTATTATAAGACTCCATTTGCTTAGAATTTTGCCAGACTTTAATCTTTTGAATTAAAGCTTTCCATGCTGGTTGTCTACCCCAGCTGGAATTCGGGGTGAAAATTGCAGCTAATGCAGTTCATCCATTACAGCGAAATATTTTACCCAAGAAAGAAAAAAAAACAAAACCAAAAAACCCCCCACAAAACAACCACCAAAACCCACAAAGCGCTAACAAACAAAAACCACACACACAAACAACTGATCTCTCTCGCAAGCATTTGGCTGAACAGCCTCAGCGCTATCGTTCGGAGCACTGCTTTATAATTTGGCAGGAAGGTCACAGCGGTGCTAGGGAATCATTTTTAACAGGGAGAGCAACACCTTTGGCCAAGCCATAAGCCCCCAAAAATCAATCTGCACATGCTCTGTAGCAATTTGTGATAGTTTGGCATTGAAAATCTTTTCCAAAACCCTGACTTCCCAAATCTGATTTTTTTTCGTGCAGTTCTCATTTTCTTTAATGTAATCTATAAAAATAGCCAGTGACCTTTAGTGACATCTAAACAGGCTCCTGGTTTCCTTCCATGGTTTGAAGACTTAAACAATAGCCCCAAAGAAATGACTCAATACTGCACACATGTACTCGATGCCTGGGAAATCGCTGGTTGGTGGTCAGAAGGGATACGAAGGAGAATTCACACAGTCCCAACACGCGGTGGGTTCAGGCAATTTGGGGATTCCAGCACGAAAAGCCTGCGATGCAGCAAGGCAACGTCCGCCCAGCTACTGCTCCACACACCCAGCAGCACGAGGATGCTCAGAAATTTGGGATAAAAGACAACACGGGGAAAAAAAACATCCTGGGTTGCCAGGGGACTCGGTGGCTGCCCTCCCCGAGCAATCGGCATTACGCTTTCCATGCATCGAACCTCCCAAATTCCTCACACATGCTGCTCAAATCTTTCAGCATGGCAAAGGGGAGGAATTGTGCTCCCAAACCAGCATATTCCTATAGGCGGGACAGGAGCACTGAATTACGCTTGTTCGGGTGACAATTTCGGAATCCTACGAGGCAACGTTCCCCTGACACCGGCTTTTCAACACGTGTCCTGTAACCTTCAACCAGAACGAAACCTTCAGCACCTTCAGCCTTTAGACCACGAGCGACGTGTTGGAAATCTGAGAGAGGAAATACGCAGGTTTCTGAATAAACCAGGGTTCTGGAAACGGGATCAACCTCCCGGCTGACAGTCGCAATACAACCACCAGCGCTACAGGAAAGCGGACAGTTTGCAAGTGAGTTATGTCGTCGCTCTGAAACTCCTGTTTCCCAAGAACTTCTTTTCTATAGACTTGCTAAAGCTGCTATTTACCCAACATAGCCATAGCGCTTGGGTCATTAAACAATACTGATGGCAATGCCCGGAGAACTCCAAGCACCTATTGTAGTATCACTGAATTCCTCCTTTGATCACCATGGTCAAAACTATCTGATTTTTATCACTCTTTAATAGCTCCCAATCAACTTTCAGAAGTTACCACAATGCTCATGGTAGAACCTTTGTCAGGCCAGGGTAATCATTGACAAAACCAGAACAGCAGATCTCGCTAGCTCAGCGTTGACAGCCACTTGTGACCTTCTCCATGGGCTCGCTACCCCAGGGACAGGGTTTCAGCTCCCATGTTGAAGACCATTCTGGCTGCTTTAGAGCACAAAAGGCTGTAAGTGTAAAAGCCATTTTCTGAGCTTCCTGCAAAGATTAAAAGGGGAGAAAATTTGAAGCACATTTGAGTAATTTCTGGAGGACACACACTCCCGAGCATAAAATAGGAGCTTTCACGTTCATGTGTTGCTACCAGATCATTCAAGAGAAACCCATCTTTCCCACACCTCAGACGCAGAAAGACCCGTCCCCGTAAAATTCTGCCACCCTTCATCCGTGTCCCAGATGATGCTTACAAATAATCCAGCAATGTTTTGTAGCCCCTGTTATGACCTGGAGACACCAGTGCTCACTATCTTCCCCCTCGCTGGGATGGTCTAGTTGACACGGATCTAACAAACCCCAAGTAGCTGCTTATTCAGCATGTGCTTCTGTTTCAGACTTGAAGGGCTCATATGTCTTAAAATCTCTCCAGTCACAGTAGTTTGTCTGATAAAAGACATTATCCCTACCTATAAGCCTTGTCCAGCTCTGATCGGAGAGATGTTTCTTGTCTGATTCCAAAATTGGTCAGTTGAAAGGAAATTAAAAACCAGCGCTCTGATGGATGCTTCTGAAAACAAGACGGTCAAAAGAAAGTAATCTGAAATTAGGTTTATAGAACACCACAAATTATATTAGTCAACATGCTTTTCAAATTTCTGTTTTCCGTATGCCGATGTGTTGCTCTCAAGAGGCTTTCTTATTCTTGAAAACTCCTAAGAAACTTTCAAGAACCAGAAACATTGGAAGTGATCTTTAGGACCAAGACCTCATGGGCTTCTCTAGGTGAGGGAGACACAAATCAGCACCCATTAACCCCCCTCACAGCTTGTTTCAGTGAAAACAAAAAACGTTATCCTCAGTTTTGGACGCATTCTATAAAACTAGTGATGATTATAACTCACTTGCAACATACTTAATGCATCACAATGAGCAGCTGACAGGACACTTCAGCAGAGGAAAGATCAAATTTGCAACGGCTGTTGAAGAAGGAGCATTTTTAGGTAATCGTAAGTTACATAATTACATGATTAATGCCTTAGTTTGTAAGTAGTCAAAACCTAGTAATAATACACATAATAACCCATCTAATCCAAGTCTTTAGTGTGCAGTTATAACGCCATGTTCAGATAAGAATCTATCTCTTCATTACCTAACTGATGATGTACACTCTGGGAATTTCTGGATTGGCACTAAAGCACCAGGCACTACCTAGAGGCAACACAGTGGATTCGAGGGGCAGCTGTACCTGTATCTGCCAACTTAGGTGACTTTCTAAAGGGTTAAACACCAACTGGAATTCGCAAGACTTGCATGTTCCTCAAGAGTGAGAAAAAATCGAAAAAAAACCAAAACCCACATACTTGTATTATAAACGCACTTAGAGCAGGCAGGTTGGTACAAGCAACCTAGGAAAGATGAAGAAAAAAATCCAAGAGTGGGTCCACTTCACCTGAGACAGCAGCGGAGTGTTCTGGTGGGAACGTTGGTTTCCTACCTCTAACGTGTGCACATGGTCGTGTTCCTCAGCTACAGATCGCAAACCTATCACTCCAGTTACTTCATCTTGTACAGTTTGTGAAATCAGGGCTTTCCTTCTCTCGTGCATTTTGGGAATTTTGCAGACTTTCAGCGCTCCCACTCAAGTCAGCCACACAACCAGACGACCAAGCTGAACTCCCTTAAAACAAAATCTTTATTTAATACTTAAAACCGTCAAGGTCTAAAACATTAAAGTGTTATTTGATAACCATTGTGGCAGTACGAGGGCCGGATGCGAGCTGCTCTGTGCTGTCCAAACTGCAGCGGCTCCCAGAGCTGCTTTTGGGCTCCAGCTCTTCCCACCGAAGGCACGGGGCATCTTGCTGAGAAGCAACTACCGAAACCTACCTGAAAGGAGGTTGTAGCATGAAGGGTGTTGGTCTCTTCTCCCAAGTGACAGGACGAGAGGAAATGGTCTCAGGTTGCACCAGGAAAGGTTTAGATTGGATATTAGGAAAAAATTCTTCCTGGAAAGGGCTGTGGGGCATTGGAACAGGCTGCCCAGGGCAGTGCTGGAGTCACCATCCCTGGAGGGGTTTAAAAGGTGTTTAGACGAGGTTCTTAGGGACATGGTTTAGTGCTAGGGTTAGGTTAGATTAGGTTATGGTTGGACTCAATGGTCCCGAGGGTCTCTTCCAACCAAAATGATTCTATTATTCTATGAAATGGGAAAAGTCTTTGGACCATACGTACGCTGTATAGTAGCAAAGTCCATATAGAGTACACACAACGAGCAATTGAACCTTTCCCAGAAAGCAGCTGCCTCGGAGTTAGAAAGCAATGCTGCTTACTAGTTTGCCAATTAAATCATTTAGGAGTAATAAAGAATGAACACCCATTCTCTCAGGAAAGCCTTTATGAATCAATAATATCTGGATGTACCAAGCTTTTCACTCAGTGAGCTGTAATCACTGAAAAGCCCACAGCAGTGAGCAGCCAGAGCGCTCTCAGAGGGACACCTGAAAAGCTCTCCTCCAACCCCCTCACCACAGCAGAGAAGCAGAGCTGGGAAAATTCAACCAAATCCCTACTGGATTCTTAAAGGAAACTCTAATCCGATCCCACCGTCTACTGAGAAACCATGTTTTTGGAGGAAAAGGATCTGTCTCCCACCACAGAAGTTTCCTCCAGCATCTGAGCTGAGCCAAGTGCAAATGAAACCGTGAACCCAGGCCCGACATCATCATTAACAACTGAAACTTTCAAATAAGGACAATGTAAAAGATGCCAGTAAAAATTTCTTTACTGCAAGGCCTGTTCTGATGCATAAACCTTGCCCCACTTCTCTTCCAGCCCAGCTAAAACCCGGGCTGTGCCAAATCCCCAGGGACATCCACTCACGGTATTTCTGACACAACCCAGGGAGCAGCTGTAATTACAAAGACGACTCTCATGAGCATCTCAGGTCAAAGAAACCCACCTCCACTTGCACGAGCTTTCAGATAAACATCCCCAAAAGCTGAAAGTTTACTGAGGGACCGACCCTTTTCTGCAGCCACCCTCACGCAAATCCCGCCTTTGCCGATCGCCTTTGTGGGTGGTAAAGTCTACAGGGCAGGACCAGGACTTCCAAAGCATTGGTAAAACGCCAGCACCATCAACCTCTGGTTCTAAAAGGAGCCTGTGTGTCCTGCCACAGTGTAAATAATATTTGTAACCCATCCAGCGCTAACGCATGACTTTGTGACGACACTCCCCTCATCTATCCACACTACTCTAGGTTGTTGAGGTCAAATTTAGTGAGGTTCAACCTGTGGAAGTGAATCATACATGTCATCCAGACGATCAGAGACTTGGAAACATGACACATGATCAGGTCTTATCAGAATAAAACTGAGAAATGTATCACAAAACTCATCTACGTGTCTCTAATTTCTCTTTTGCTTCAACCACCAGATGTTCTCCATTCAATTACCTGCTGCCTTCTCTGAGATTTAAATTAGACCCAACCTACTGCCAGAGACATGATCACAGCACAGAAAGCATAGGAGAAATACACTTTTGCCTTGGCACCCTATGTCTGGGAAACGGATACAAAAATAAAAAGAACTAAAAATCCAGTGATGACAAGGTAGCTCAGGGCACCCTAACTAAGAGCTCAGAATCTCTTTCCCTCGTATTAAAGTGAGCAGCTTCACAAAGACTCAAACCATAGATTATCTTCAGGGTTATTGTGATGTGACTGTGAAGCTTTCTCGTCAGGCTGCCGGTGGGGGGAAAGAAAAGAAAAAAAAAGAAAAAAGCTCTCTGAATCAGTCCCTTATCATTTATACCACATTACAATCCAAAATAAAAAATTACTTGCTCCAGATTTGATAGAATAAAGCATCTTGAGATGCCACAGAAGTACCCAATTTTCAATAGACATTAAACCTAAGCTTCAAAAAAAGGGAATAATTACATCGTTTTTTGCTTTGAGTTTTAACGTTAAAAGTGTCAATTTATAAAACTAGGTGAACATCCACAATTCCTAAGCAGACCGCAGCTAATTAGGCCCCTTTTGATCTTTTATTTTGCCTAGAAGCTTATTTAACAACTTTAACACAAAACTCAAGGTTTTGACATCCAAGTGGACTGGGGGAGGAGGGAAGAGAGTGGAAAAGAGACATGTTCTCCGCTGCTTGCTCAGGTAGGTTTGTCGCTCTGGATAATCCCCACCCTGCCTGGGCATCCCGGTGGGTCCCTCCGCACTCTCTGGCAGAGGATGGACAATTCTGCACACATTGCAGGATCCCTCTTGTTGCCCTGGGGTGAGGGGCAGAGAAAAATAAATAGAACAAGGCTATGGATGGAAGAGCGACAGAGGGAGGAGATGGGGAACACGCTGCCTGCAAGCAGCTCCCGTCAAACGGGGAGCTGGAGAGACGTGAAACACTCATCACCATCTGGATTTGCTGAGTCAGTGTTAATCTAACAGGAACAAACCTGGGACCTGGGCTAAATCTCTGTCTAACGCTACTAACAGCCCCTCAATCCTGTCCTGTCACCACTTACTTTTAACTGTCTTCAGTCTCGAGGTGGGAAAGTCTGAGTTTATCTAAGAGTCCTTGTTCGAGCAGCACTAACCACACTGATGACAGCCCGCGGCCCCCGAGCTGTTCCGGCCTCCCCACACCCCCGTACCCACCCCAGGACCCCCCAGGACCCCCGGCCGTGGGGCTGTGCTCCCACTCCCCCATCCCACACTCACAGCTACCAAGAACGCTTAAACCACTGCCTTCCATTTATTGAAAAAATCATCTTCCTCACCCAGTTCAGAGGTCATCCCGAGGGCAATCCTTCTTCTAGCAACTTCACTTCTTTTTCTCCTCGTCCTCCATCAGCTGAACGGGGCTTCGGGAGAGGCAGCGCAGACGGGGGCGATCCCAGACAGCACCCACACAGCAGCACCAGAGCTATCTCACCCCTCACGCTGCCCATCACCACATTAACGATTTCAAACGAAACCATTTGCAAAGCTAAAAGCTTAATGTAGCAACAAAAATCAATACGGTGCTCAAGAAAATCCCCTGACGCTGGAGACTTTAAAGCATCACTCAGGTGGGCAGCACCGGGCCATTCCCTGCGGTGCTGGCGGCCCAGCAGACCATCGGAGAGCGGAGGCTGCTTTAATTTATTCTCTTTGTCATTCCAGTATAGATCTTTCCTTTTCAAACTGTGTTCGGACCTCTATGCTGCAATCCGGGTTCATAAATAGAACAGGACCAAAAAGCAAGGATCAATATATCCTCTCAGACGGGAGGCAGAATACAGCAAAAAGGAAAAGGCCAGACGCCTTGTTGGCATAAAGAGCACGTTCCTTGACACTGCAGTTTTAGCATTTAAAATACGAGTCCAAGTACGGGCTCAAAGTTAGGTAACTAAAGGAAAAAAAGAAAGGAAAAAAATAATACTAGTAACCTTTGCATTCCCAGAGCAGCTCTCTGCACATAAATTCACCCCGGGTGCTCTGGGGTGTCCCTGTACCCCAGGATCATTCACGCATCCTTAGAGCGTGCAACAGGCACAGAAACTTGCCTATAATTTGGGTTTTTTTCTGATGTAATTGGCATGTAATGTAATTTCTCAATTTGATGTTGTTCTAAGGGACAGAGATACTCTCTGCTTCTCTTACACACATTCGCCAGATCCATATAGCTCTATTCCACACTAAAGAAATCCCCAAGGATTCCAATTGTTTTCAATAAAAAGCCTAAGCAAATGAAAAACAAACCCTCTCTTGCCACCTCCTCAACAAGCACGTGCAGCCCTACCAAAACACGCTGCTGCTAAAGCTTTGCAGTAACACTTGCTCAACACCAAACAAAAGCAGAATAAGTGACCGAGTCACCCGGTAAAATCAGATCTAATATGTCAAAATATTTCAGTTTCACCCAAACATTCTTACTTAGTTAATGCTAAATATTCGTTCTGTCTCTTAATGCCAGGCAAGCCAGATTTCCTGCTAGAAAACAAAGTTAAGCAACGTGTCTAAGATCAGAGGAATGTTGCCTGGACCGAAATAATAACTAACAACTCATCCCTCAGTCTGTCCCTCCAAAGAATGAGGCTCCAACTCCTTCCACTTCAGTACATGTCACCTTGGCTTTTCTCCACTGCTTATTCCTCTTATTTCCTCTCTCCTGGAATCCAAATAAATCCGCGTGGTGCTAACTGAGCTCCTACAAAGCGAACAGTGGAAGAAAGGCATCTTATCCCCCCCCTTATTCACCGAACAGCTCGGGCTGCCCGGAGCACCACGCTGCCCCGTGTCCCCAGGGCTCTCCAGGGGACTCACTGGGGACAGCACCCACCGTTTCCCTGGGGAACCCCATTCTGCAGCTCCCTTATCTCCCCGATGCTTCATCCAGCAGCTGCTTTAGCACCAGGGCCGGAGCCTTCAGTCCCAGCTTGCTGCACCATCTCCTGGGGTTGATCCTGTCCCTCAACCCTTCCACCCGCCCTCTGGAGCTGAGCGGCACCAAAAGAGCATCAGGACAAGTTTCCCAAGCGATGGCTGAGAATTTGGCCAGAAAGCTCTACGAGCACAAATGCTTTTTTTTTTTTTTTCATAAGAGAAACGTCTACAGGGTTGCGTTTAAGGAAAAGGGCGAAGAAACATCTGTGCGCACACAACAGCAGCACCGGCACAAGCTGCAGCTGCGAAGCCCCTCTGCTAACACTGCCTGCTGGCATAAATATAGTAACAGTGCCGCACATGTGGCAGGCTGTTTAATTTTAGAAATCAAAACTATCAAGTGATTAACTTAGTCATCCTTCCTCAATTTGGGACCAATACAACAGTACCAGAGGCAGTGGTTCATAACCACTGTGGTTTGCAAGGGAAAAAGGGAGCGCACGTGTGTGCTCCTGCGGCGGCTGGGAACACCAGAAACCCCTCCTGCTCTGCCCGCTCTTGCTTTCCGAAGCGGGATTGGGCAAAAGGAAAAAGAACCCAACACTTTAAAACAGCCTTCAAATGAAAACCGAGTGCCTGCAGGTCTGCACAGCCTGCAACGTGCTCTGGATGCGGCCGTAGCAGAACTGCCGCCCTTAACGCGCAAATTTCAAGAAGTGAGATGAAAATAATCTTGTGCCAGTTGGCTTCCGGCCGCTGGAAGTGGGATACGTTCAAATCACAGTCAGGGCCTTGGATTTCCCCAAGGGAAACTAAGGAGGAGGGAAACAGGAGTCCAGCCCAGCCAGCACAGCTGCCATGCTGCAATCGTGCCCGGGTCAGGAGCACGAGTGTGAGCGAGCACCGCGTCCTCGAGCACCGCACGCACCCGTACCGTGCTCAGCAGCCCAGCTGGTGCCAGCGCTCGCACACCGCAGGAGCAGCAGCGTCCTCCGCAGAGCCCCACGGCTTATCCGCAGCACCAGGAGGATGCAGCCCTGCAAACCCCACCGGTATCTCCCCCTTCCAGCGAAAAGCAACGGAGGAAGAAAGCAAACAAGTCATGGAGGGATTTTCTGTTTCTCTAGACAAACAGACTAAGAGCAGTTCAAAAGAGGCTAATTAAATTCCAAAATCCCTGTGCAAATACATTAATAACGATTTGGAAATGAGCAGTTAACCAAGGAAGTTTTCAAGGTGGGAAGCGTTTGATACAGAAGAGCGCGTGGGGAAGAGCCTCTCAGCCGATGTTCGAGCCGATCTCTCTGGCTGGGACACGTGTTCGGGGGAGCGGGCCAAAGCAAATGCTCCTGGGGGCCAGAGAAGGCAATCCCTTCCCTTCCCAGCCACCGGGAAACCAAGCAAACCCCAAATGACACGGCCATGGACGCGAACAATCACTGCGTACACCCACTGAAGAGTTCTTCTTACGTATTTCCAGGATGGAGTAAAAGACATTTCTTCTCTCCTGCTGTCACTACAGGACATTTCCAAACACCAAATAAGTCTTTATCCTCTTCCCACACAATCCTAGTTAAATAGAAAGAAAAAAAGAAATCAGTTGCCTGTAACAGATACATAACAGTAACTTGTGGGCAAGTGGCTGTCCCACAGTCACAAACAACTTTTGCTTTATTTTTCTTGTTTCTGCAGCTTGCATCAGGAACTGCACCGACAGAAAACATGAACGAAACGCTACTATTCTGATAGGAACCAGAGGCTGTCCCACTTGTGCATGAAACATGAAATGATGAGAAATGGATAATTTCTGATAATTGCTCATAAGGCAGCATGGAAATATCTGATGTTGTTACATGGTCTCCACCCCATGGTCTGTGGAATGTCTCAATTTTAAACGCCATTGTGCTCACAAGTAAGAAGGGCAGTGGTACTGTTCTTCACTTAATGATGCAAGATCCATGGAGAAGTGATGTGTTCTTGCAAAATCCTCGTCAGAGAAACAAACTAAACCCACAGGCTGAGGCCCTGAGAACCAGGCCACCTCATCTTAGTCAAATCTCCAACCGTGGTCACAAGATTATCCCTCCTCTTCTCTTCCACTATTCTCTTTCCCTTATTTTCTGCATGTCCTCACTCAGTCAAATACAATTCAATTTTTTCAGGCAAGATCTCATGAGATATTGATTCATATGCTTGTTAAAATCCAGACCCATTAGACCTCTCTTTTTGCTTTCATTCACTAATTTTATTGTGCTATAAAATAAAAGATTTTCTGATAAGATACATCCACCATGCCACCACTTCTGCTAAAGGCATACAGCTGCCGTCGTCTTCCGGAAACATGTTTGTTTAGCTCATAAATCCTCATTTCAATATTTCGCTAAATACAAAAATTACGCATGCAGGATAATAAATTCCAGCATCATTCTTCCTTTGAATTTGACAACCAGAACTGCAGTTATTTCCCTAGCCCTGAAGTCCCTCTTTTAAAGAGCAGCCAGCAGTCTGATAACTTTAGATAAACCATTTAATTTCCAGAAGGAGCCTTGTTTGTACGTATGTACAGGTTACAGCCCGCTGGGCGTTCTCCTCTTCTCCCTGATCGCTCCCTATTGGGAAGCAGAGGTTTGGGGTGAGTGTGGAACTGGCAGCCTCTGCTTTCTGCATCACAAATCCGTCTCATTCAAAATTTAAGAACCATTTTCATGAGCCATTAAAAACTGTATTTGTTACTCACCGCAGCGGCAATCCGAGTTCGCTTTTCTGCAGTTTCAACAACTAGAGGAGGCCCGATGACTGTTTTACCACTGCGTTATTTGTAGGAAACTAAAAGAGAAAGTGAAAAATAAAGGTCAAATTTAAAAAATAATAATAATAATTCCAAGGCTGGGTTGCTTGGAGAAAGATGCTACATAAACATTTCAGGTACCTGCAGTGCACAGGTATTTGAACACATTATGGGCTGCTCTCAGAGACAAACCCCCTGGCTAAATGGCACTGTGCGAGTGGCGAGATGACAGCCAGGACGATCCAGCAGTGCGGTGAGCACGCGAGTACTCAGACAAACACCGTGGGATAGCAATGGAGAGAGCTGGCACATGCAAAGCATCCGTTATTTGGCATCGGAAACACCTCCTCGGCCATGCTAACACACACCATCCCTTAGGAGGCCCATTTCCAAGGTAGCTTTCATCATATGCAATCCAGCAATGTCAAATCCCAAGGAACACTTCATTCATCTGCAACGTGCTGTAATACGAAGGAACACAGAGGTTACTTGCACCAGACACCGTGCACAAACAAATATCTGCCTTAACCAGCCGTCCTTCCTGTCAGACGCCGCCACAGCTCAGCAGGTGAAGGGCAGCCAAGTTGGTCAGCGGGCCAGAGCAGGGCAGGCTGCTCAGGACGGCGCTGGCTCGCACTCAAAAGCGGCTGAACCAGGACCAAGATTTCGTTCCTCACTCAACGTTGACTCACTGCATAACCTTGAACAAGATGCTACCCCACATCTTCTCCATGTGGAAATGGTACAACGTGCCCGTTCCCCTGTGCTTGTGCGTACGGTGCAATCGGTGCCCGTAAGGCACTTTCAGGTCATTGGCTCTAAGGTACCAGATAAGAGCAAAGCCTGACGGTTGTAAAATGACTTGGGTTTATTCTATAATACGTGATGTTAAGAGCCTGGGTCAATGTACACGAATTTTTTCCAGCACTCCATGAGTTCTTCTGCATAGCAAAGTTAAAGCAAGCGAGAGAGAGACATTCCCATTTGATTGGCTGTGACTAGCTGCAATTAAA
The DNA here is from genome assembly GCA_013399365.1 of Pampusana beccarii. NCBI lineage: Eukaryota > Metazoa > Chordata > Aves > Columbiformes > Columbidae > Pampusana > Pampusana beccarii. The sequence goes on from VWYH01006499.1 coordinate 371,376, forward strand.
AACCATAATTTATTACCCTGGATTACGAGCATAATTTCAATGCAGAGAATTAAGGTTTTCTTCTGAGATGGAAATAAAGATTAATTTTTAATTTCCTTTCTCACTGCACATTTAAGAGCAATGGATTCCACAGAAAACTACAGGTCAAAATAGTTTTATGGAGGAATGACAATGTTCTGTTGCCGAATAATTTAATGCTCCCGCTGCCTTCTTAATATTTGACTGCAGCTCCCTCATGCGAAACAACGGCAGCAGACGCTGTACACGTTTGCAGCAGCGCTCAGGTCAATGTGACTTTGAAACAACAAAGTTTTGCTATTGGGGCAGCTGCTGGAGTTCCCCGGTGCAGGCAGCTGCCGGCCCCCAGCAGCACACGGGCAGGGCCGGCCCCAGCAGCACACAGGCAGGGCTGACCCCCAGCAGCACACAGGCAGGACCGGCCCCAGCAGCACACAGGCAGGGCTGACCCCCAGCAGCACACAGGCAGGACCGGCCCCCAGCAGCACACAGGCAGGGCTGGCGGCTGCTCAGCATGGGAAGGGCAAGAATTAAAGAAAAGCTTGGGGGAAGCAGAGGGAACCAGGACGGACCGGGACGCGGGGGGAAGAGCTGCACAGCGGGCGCATCCTCCCTCCAACAGGGACAGGTGTATTCACGTAAAGCAGGAGAAGCATTTCCATCCAGCAAACGCAGCCGTAGGACAGTGGGACGCGGGGGTTTTGCCCGCGAGCAGAATTGTGTTGTTCCAGTTTCCGCAGCACATCAGCGGAACGCAGGGGAAAAGCAAAGAACTGCGAAGCACTCGGTCCCCGGCATCAGGAGCCAGAACTGCTTCCAGCCGGGGGAAATCCACACTGTTACACAGCACTTCTGAGTGACCTGAAAAAGAGAATCCAACACAGCACGAGAAAGGAGAGGAGATCTGTGTGCAGCCATTCCCCCCAGAAACAGAATCTCTCAGGGCAGGATTTTCTGTTGCTGTCCACGGCAGGACGGCACCATCACGCGCCTTAGGCCCTATGTTTGACCCTGGACAACTGGCAGTGAACGGAAATGTCACTGAAATTCAGAAATGCTTTAGATCATTGATCTGGTAGTAGCAATAACAAAAAAACAACGAAACAAGCAAATCCAAACCCTGCCATAATAATGACTTGGATAGCAGTTAATTAAATTAACCCTGTGCTGACAGAACTGCATCTTAGATGACCTAATAATAGGTATTTCCTTTGTAGGGGGTTTAAAATTTATTGGCATCTTATAACTGGTATATTGGGTTATAAATGGGATTAGATGCCTAAGTGATGCATCTGCTGCTCTCCTGAGGGTTAAGCTGAGCACTCTGCGGGGTCACAGGGAGGAACAGCCCCTGGGGACACAGCGGTGACAGAACCCTCAGTGCGGACCAGATCCTTCGAGTGCTGAGGATCCCCAGCTCCCTCGGTGGCTTTTAGCTGAAATCTGTTTGAGGAGCAGAAAAGGATTTTCTGTTAAATCCCTTCACACACGGATCACAGAGGGGGTTCCAACAGAATAATGAAGCTGGTTCTCAATGTTTCAGCAGCCCCTCCAGGACTCCTAGGAGGTGTCTAAACTACATCCATTTTCAGTGTAGAACATGGGCAAAATCAGGCACCCAGTTTAGGAGAAGCCAATATCAGTCTGCTACTGGTATCCTAGTGTACAAACTGACCCTGGGTGAGATGGCTGTTTCTCGAGGGATCTCCGCAGATGTATTTCATGGCTCTTTTTGCTCCTTAGGCTGTGCGCTCAGCTCTACCAAGCCCAGGCCTCAGGAGGTTGCAAGGGGCTACTCCTGAGTCAGGAGGCAGGGATACACACCACTGTGCAACTAAGTTCTACTCCGTTATTTTCATTATGAAAAACAAAACCACCAGGATGTACCTCCTCTTTTCTTCCTGCAGTCTCTCTCTTCCCATATTGACACATTTTCTCATCTCCTCCAAGACTAACTGGATCAGGCTCCTGTTAGGCTGAGCACAGAGCTGCAGACTAATACCATGAGTTATAAAATGGAGCTTCTATGGGAACAAGAGACCTCGGAATGTTGGTCATGGTGGGTAGTACACAGCAAGGACATGCTTCATCCCAGCCCAGGAGAACACGACAAATATTTTTCAAGGTTGCCACTGTTCAACTAGAGGAATCGTCCCTTGCCAAGGAACTGAGTCTATTCTGGGACGTGATGGTTTGTTAGATGCATTTACTTCCCTCGCTGGCCAGGAGAAGGCAAAAGCTTGATTGCTTCTTGCCAGACTGCAAGATGCCAGAAATCATACGAGCAAAATGTATTCAGACACACTACAATGCGCAGGTCTCTACACAAGCTGTATCTTACCCTTTTCATGTTGAGTCTCCAAACAGAAAACATAAGACCCACAGACACAGCTTCCCACAACCATTGCTGCCCAGACAGTGTGACCGCTCCGAGTGCGCTTCTCCCGCTGAAGCAGGGTCGGCTCCAGGCATTTGGTGTACGCTGCCCACACCAAGGCAGGCAAAGACTTCTCAGAGCTCATATTTGGGAGCCCTCTGAAGAAAACACAGAAGCTGAAAAAATTAGAACAAGTGCATAGTCTACTGTAGGTGAACCTGCTTCAGCAGGTGGGTTGGACTTGATCTCCAGAGGTCCCTTCCAACCCCAACCAGTCTGTGATTCTGTATCAGTGATTCTAGTATCTGTGATTCTAGTCAGGACTGGTCCCCAGTGCAAACCTTTTACTTCACGTGAGATTTTGGAAAGAAACTCTAGCCAACAGGAATTCCAAAAGCTGTCCTAGCACTTCTTGCAGCAGGAGTGCCAAGTAACACCCAGACCGACTCCTACCTGAGGCATTTATCATGTCCTGACACTTTACGAAATTCTCTGCAGATTTCCAGTTGCCTACATTATTTTCCCGCACTGTCCTAAACAATTGTGTCCAGACGTTGTTCGCTTTAATCAATCATGTTTCTATTCCCTTGTGGCTGCCTTTCAGCAGTGAGTGAAGCACTCACTAACTACAACGACAAGTTTTCTTCTGACGGCTGAGGACTCGCAGATCCTGGGAAGAGGGTATACACTGCTCTGGATGTGACGGGACTGCAAAGGGCCAACATCTTTGTTTAGCCCAAAGCACACAGGATTTTGGTAAGTTTTTCAGAAGTTCTTCTCCCTCTGCTGCCAGGATGCTTGTGGCCACCTTGCCAAATACCCAAGATCTCCGGACCGCTTGGAAAGCCTGGACTCCAGCTTTGGAGCTCCAGGGAAGCAAGGGTGACATGAAACCACCAGCTACAATGGAGCATCCTTCTCCCAGGTATTCAACATCAGTCCTGGGTCTAGTAGCCCACCCCTGGTATAACCATCGCCTGAGTGCAAACACTGGTATGAGTCTCCGGAAACGGAGTTTAGATGTTTGTCTTATCTGAACAAGTTCAGTGACTGAATGTACTGCACAAAATAGCGTGAGCAACCTTGACAAAGCAACTGCCGCCTCCTTATCACGGTCTCCAAAAGGACTGAAAAGAATCAAGCGTCAGAGACTTATCTCTTGAGAGATGTTCAGTGCCCATGCCCAGCTTACCAATCAGCTCTAACTCCCTTTTTCACGAGAGTTTTTCTGCCTTGTTTTCGGCCACACGTACAGCCTTGCCACTTCCTGCGGGTGGAGGAGGCGCGAGGGGAAGGGTGGTGCGGAGGATGGGCCCTCTCTGCCGACGCTATTGTCTTGTATTTCTGGACAATGGGATGTTTTTACCCATGACAGTTCTACCGTTGTGGTAACCGTGACAAATGGCCATCTTGGTATCACAGGAAGGTTCTCAAGTTTTGGGTGATGACAACGACACAGAGGCTGAGGGACAGCTTTCCTCGAAGCCATGTTATCCTGTGGTCTCTCTGTATACCCTCCCCATGTACTTAAAGCTCAATTTGGGGTCCTGCTGCATCAATGCCCACCCTGAGATGGGAGAGGACTCGTGGTTGTGGCCTGCGGTTGGTTTCAGAAAAATACAGGCTTGGTACAGGTCCTGTGCATTGCAACGATTGTTCCAGTCCCTGTAGGGGACAAGAAACATCAAGAAAAAGGATGTTACAGCATTAAGAATCATTATAGTCTGAAGGGTTAAAAAAAGTCAACCAGAGAAATATTATAGACCAGGCAGAAGGAAACACGTAAGCTCCTTTCAGGAACAAATGCTCCCGTATATCCCCACTGACTCTTCTACTTCTTTCAGTTGCACGGGGCTGTGTGTCCCACGCCTGCCACAACAAGCAAGTTAACCCACCACATCACAGAAAAATTGCCTTTCGTGACAGTTTTCTCAATAGCCCTCCAAAATACGGCTTCTGACACGAGACGTGCCAGATTCCTCAAGCCCCTTCCCCACCTGCTCAGCCAGCTGGCGGGGAATTTCCAACAGCTCCCAACAAACCCAGTGAAAAAAATACCATTTAGTTTCAGTAGGAGCAGAATTTGGCCAAACTTGAATGCTATTGGAAATGCTTCACTCAAGGACAAAAAGCACAAACACAAAGATACTTGATTCTAGGAGGTCAGGCCAAAGGTACCAGTGAATAGGAAAGATGACAGCAGTAGCTTAGACAGGACAAGGCACGCAAAGAAAATCACACTTTGCTCCAAGAATAGCCTCTGGAAACTAGTACGAGACTCTGGGGATACGGTGTTCCTCAGCAAGAAGACAGACACCGAAGTGTCACTCCATGGCAGTGGGACACACCTGCCAGCGGCCATTTCTACATTTCTGCTGTCTGGAAATAACGGCTTAAATCTCTAGGTCAGAACCTGTCTGCAAGAAACAAGCTGGGGTTGGTCCCACACCAGCCCTGCCTGGGATGCAGTTATGATGTCTGTAACCTTCAGCTGATCTCCTGAGGTTCCCCATGTTCAAGACTGTAGAAATTCAAATGCACAGAACGTCAGCTCCACAAAGAAGGAATCAGATTCTCACTCACACCCAAATCCTCAGCCAAAGCATCCTAAACCAGGTCAGCACAGCCCCTGTCTCCACTTACAATTGTATTTAACCTCCTTTCATTGCCTCATTCCAATTCTCAAATACACTGATTGATACAGACCTATAAACTAATATACATGCTTTTGAGACCACTCTTTGAATTTTGATATTACTTAAAAAACAAGAGCCCTTTTCTTATCGCCTCTGGCACTTGGAATGCAGAAAAACCATAAAATTAACACCATGCTTTATTCTCAAGAAAAATAGCACCTCTTCTCTCAAAAGCTCAGGGTCTAAGGCCAGATATATCATGAGAAGGACGGTGAAAACACCACAGAGAGAGATACAGCAATATCATCACTACACGGCAGTTTAAATCAGTCTGCCATTCTCATGTTTGCCTGAAAAACGGTGACTTAAGGAAAGGCCCCAAACCCTCGCTCACAAGAGGGATGCCATAGGGCACGCTTGAGCAAAAAATGACACAGCAGCCTTTGCTGCATGGCCCTGAAGTATCGTTTTGAGACTGGGGGTAACTGAGAACTCCTACCGAAAAAGGAAGAACTCAGCGGAGGCTGCAGGCAGTTCTGGCTGGACACGTTCCTTAGCCACGAGAACTAACTTTATGACCACTCAGGCCTACCGAAGACAGCTCTTGAAAAAGGGACATGTTGTTTTCAGAAATTGAATGAAGGGGGGGCGAAGAAGAAGAAAAAATAAAAAACCCAAGCTCTGATGAAAAAGATAAATTCTCAAAAACAGTGACAGACGCCCAGAGTAGATACCGGAGGAAAAACGCCACCAAGATCCGATTAGCCCAGTGAATCAGCGCTGTGGACAGTATCTCTAAACCAAACTACCCTTCCTTTTTCGCCTCCCACACTGTTCTTCCCATCACTGCAAAGCTCTCCCAGCCCACAGCTCGCACGCACAAACCCTGCCCGGGGGCCTGGCGCTGTCAGCGTTGGCTCACACAACACCACCCGTTGGTGCTGATGGTGTCAACGCTGGTGTCGGCACCAGGCCCTTGGCCTTGGATATTTTCCCTCACCACAAGTACAGTTGCTGACTCTTGCTTCCAACATCACTGTTGTCCTTTCACCACTCCTGCATTTGGGACAATTTCCAGGCTCATGAGATTGGGTTGGCAGGTAGGGAAAAAGTCTTTTAGTGAAAGAGAAATGTCTCCTTTTTATCAAAGACAGACACACAGCTGTCGGATGGATGACCTCCTCTTGCATTTGCAGCCCTGATGCACTGCCTATACCAACACAACTGCATTCTTCCAAGGGCTGTTTGAAGTGCCATAAGAGGATTGAGATAAACCTTCTAGAGGGCTTCTTGGCTTTGTGATCACAGGGTTTGGAGGTTTGAGTGAAGAAGAGCCCTGTTCCTCACTCCGCTGATCTGCCCTCTGCACTGGGCAGTGACTGCAACCCAAGACCATCACCAAGGTACCTCAACACCATCCAGTCTGGCACGGGCTGGGCACGAACGCGTGGCTGTCGGGTGGATGAGGAACCTGCCGTGAGCTCCGTGCAGGCTGATGTCTACAGGCAGATCAGCTCAGGAAAAACACTGCGATTCAGTCACAGCTGGGCAGATGGACCTCAAGTGCCTTCCATCGGTCGAAGCAACAGAGGAGGGCAGCATTCGAGCCAAGCAGCCGCTGCTCTCAGCCAGGGTCCCTGGGTAAGGGAAAAATGACAAAGGACGTGAAGGGGACTGAGGGGACCCTGCGCTGCCACAGCACCGAGTCGCTCCATTTCCTCCAGACTACGAAGAACAACCACAGTGAGTTTCACAGTAGCAACTGGAACAGAGGAGGAAAAATTATCTCCAGAATAACTGATTGTAGTTAAAGAACAAAGAGGCAGGAAGAGGAGTGGCAGGAGGATCCTGTCCCGCGTTGACAGAGGAATTCAGTCAGGTTTTAGCTATTTACAGTCCCCCTGCTAATTAACTAGCAGACCTCTCAGTGACTCTTCCCAGCAGTGACACTGTTCCCATACGACTGACTGTAAGCAGCGCGATATCGCTCCGCGACGGCCAGATCGAGTCGCTGTTTCTAGACCAGAGTGGTACCATTTTGGCCTCTCCAAACTCAAGAGGCAAACCCAGGAAATAAAGCCTGGAGCAGGGGAAGACCGCAGCCTTCCCAAACCGCTCACCGTGTGAGCACAAAGCCAGGCTTATTTGCCAAGCAGCGATGGGCACGCGTGAGCCCCCGGCCACAGAGCCCGTCCCGTGCCACTGAGTGCAGCCCAGGCCTCCTTCTCTGTTCTGCGGCCAGGATCAGCAATATCTCCATGGAAATAAGCTTCAATGGTTGCTCTGGATCCAGCAGGAGGAGCTGGCTAAGCACACTTTTTTGTCTTAAAGTAGGGCCTAAATAAACAGTCAAATAAGAAGTCAACTTAAAAAAATCCTGTAAGTTTAAAGGATTCCCTCAGTTCTCTGTATTCTTTTTATTCCCGTGGCAATTGACATGAGTCAGATCTGCAGCCCAAGCATTTTCTCCTGCCTGTTTCCCTAGTATAACTGGAAACATGTAAGTATACATACAAATTTGATGTTGGCTTGTACTTTTTTTTGCAAATACTGCAACGCCTTTATCCCAGGTCACTGGTGAAAACATATTGTATTATTCTGTAAATACACCCCACTGATATGCAGGCAGAACATCTACATGGCTTAAAGACCCAGCGGCATCCAACACTTGCTGCCCGCACAGCCGATGCCTCCAGGGCTCAGTTGGCTCCTCCAGCCATGGCAGAGCCCACTCACACACACATCGGCACACAGACGAGCCCCCTGGTTGCCCACACTGACCCAGCAGTAGCCCAGCTACTTCTACACACTGACCGCAAAGCCAGCAGAGTTCAGCCAAACGTCACCGACACCAGCGTTCCGAATAATCATCCTCCTTTTCAAGGCCTTGCTGCTACAGCTTTGTCATTCGGTGGGAACATCGGCTGCTGTTTATCCGCAAATTGGGTTCTGGTCCTGTGGCTAACGACAGCCAGGCTCAACCACAATTCACTTGCCACTTAGAAGCTGGAAGCAAATGGAAAGACCCTCTCTTTAATTATTTGGCTTAAACTGAGGTGCATAAAACCATCATCTCTGTTGTTGGGTCTTGACTTATGATTTTGTCATCTGCTGGCAAAACTGCCCCCCCCGAGCCCTCTTGAATTCCTGCCTCACGGTAATAAGGATCTTGCCGAACCAGCTCTTTAGTTAACACACTTTCTGACTTATTCAGCAGAGCCTGGATCGCTTTCCAAAGGGCCCACAGCCCTGTCACTGAAGTACACGCTTCCTGAGACCCTTTAAAAACTTTGTAAAGTATTTTGCACCTCAGCACCTCCAGCCCTTGTGAGAGTTCCACAGCCGTTAAATCACAATAAACCATCTTGCTCTGGAGGTGTGAGCACGCTCTTTCAGCGGCTCGGAGGCAAGCAGCAAGGACTTTGCAAAACTGTCAGACAGATGCACCTGCTTCTATGAGTGGATATTTTGTCCCGTATTTTTGTAGTAGGAAAAGAAACCTGAGGTTTTACCTGACAGCTTCTTACAATCCAGCCAGTGTAAGGTATAATACAGTCTTTTTTTTCCCCTTGCTTCTCAGATCTCCGGAGCGTGTGCCAAAAGACTGTCAACTTGTTAAAAGTACATTAATGCAAATTCCAGAGCTTTCAGTTATGTTTATGCTAATAGAAAGCCTCCCGCTCTCTGACAGGCCCAAGTGAAGAGTCAGTAACAGGAAAATTAATTCCAGCTGTTGAAATTGATTTAAACTAGCTTATTCACAATAACAGTAATAAGTAAAAAAAAAAAATTCCCGAAATAAAAATAAAAAAAAAAAGAGAAATACAGAAAGCACAAAATCATGTTTACTGCATGAAAGCAGAAAGGGTTCTCCTGTTGGGAAGAAATCTTCCAAATTTAATCAAGCCTGGTTAGAAGAAAGCTCTAGCTTGTTATCGGGTTGTAAGTGTAGATTAACATGAAAAGAATTAGCTATGTGCACAGCCTGATTTTGCAAAGGAAACACAAGGGTTTTGTGCACGTATTTTGTTTTATATTCCTTACGTCTAATCCACAGGCAAGGAGACCAAATCCAGGCAGCAATGGGACAGGTAGTATTTTAGATTATAACAGCTATATACGGAGAGTACAGAGCTCCTGGGTGGGAACATCAGCTGCCCACGACTGCTGCATTTATTCAGTGCCTTTACATGCATTTTTGCTGACTTGAGTTCTGAGCGGTTTCCATGTTTAGACAACCCCGGGGTTGGGATCATGTAACCCCAAAATTTGCTGGTGTTTCAGAGTTCAAATCAAGATCTACCTGTGACATCGCTGGCTGGCCTCAAATGTTCATATCATTGATATAAATATCCAATTTTTTTTTTTTTAACTTCCTAGTGATCTTCCTAAAGTCCTTGACTACCTACGTGTGTTACCCCAAAAGCTGAAGGAATGTAACACCTTGCAAAATTCAGTTTTGAAATGGAAACAGAGGCAATCTTAAAAGTTTCTCCAGAAACAGCCTTTCAAGCACTCAACACCTACAGCTGGAAACAGGTTTGCAAATACTCAGTGTCCTCATTTACCTTTCCAAAGCACACGACACCCACTGGCCTCTGCTGTAACACCCTCCCAAGCACAGAAAGACCCGAGCATCGGGCCCTGCACAGATGCTCAGTCATATTTTTAGCTGCACAGCATCCAGCTACCAATAAATGAATAATCAGCCACAATTGTATCATCTGATCAGGACCATATTCCTTGTCGCTTTTGAAGGGACCGATCCAGAGTTCACCAAAATCAATACAAATCTCTCGGTTGACTTTAGCAGTCTTCACATCCACCTTTAAGGGCGCGTTTCGCTGTTGAGAGGCCTTCAGGCCCTTCCACACACGACGTCTTCGCTGCCCTCATCTCCCGGTTCCACCCCACCGAGGATCCCCGCCGTGCCTGTGTTTGCGTTCGCCTCCGTTTCCAACGCTGCGCATTTTTTCGCAGGGGTGGACGAAGGGGCGAAGATGGAGAGGTGCCACGGCTTGCATGGATCTGAACCAACTTGTGACACTGAGGAATTCGCGCGCGTGGGCGGACGCGGGGATAAAGCGCTGGACCATTTTCAGCAAGAACCTTGAGAGAAGCCAAGTCAAACCCGCGGTTCCACAGGAAGCTAATAAAGGACGCCAGCCCTATCCCTGTAAGAAAAGCGGGCTGTTTGCAGGAGGTTGCCTCCTTTCGAGGGGGAGAGAGGGGAAGGAAGTTTCTCTAGAAAAATCCCATTAGAATTTCAGAAATTTGCCCCTTTATTGTCAGCTACCCAGAGTTGAGATAAACCTTATAGCTCAGTCAAACAATGCAAGGGGCAGACTAACTGCCGCAACGGAGACGCTGTCGGCTCGCAGACCGACAGCACTCACGCCATCAGAGGAAGGAAAGAAACAATAAAGCAAGCAGGGGCTATTTCTCAGAGGGCAACCCATGGCTTCTGCCAGCACATGCCAGGAAAGGAGGACGCTGCACATTTCTGACCCAGGAATGTACAGCAAGAACCACGGTTTGAACTTGAAAGAGCGATTCGCGGCTTTATCTACCAACTGTAGTCAATTCACGTGGGGGAACGAAGCATTGCAAATTAAATGAAAACCTGATTAGTAGAGGAGGAGGAGGGGATATCACCCTCTACAGAACTGATACTTCTGAAAAATGAGGTTTTACGGGTGGAAGCAGGAAGGATTTTCTCGAAGGGCTGGTATTTCCCTCTCCAACATTCCTCTGTCCTTGCTCACACCATTTTGCAGGGGTTTGCTCACCAGGCTCAGGCTATTTTCAGGCAAACTGCTGGGTTCTTGCTTCCCATCTAATGCAAGTCAGGCTCCTACCTGCCTTCGGTTCCCTTGGCCCCGAATCAGCAATGCAAGCCCAGGAATTCAAATACCATCAGTTTGGGGAGGGGGCTGGTGGTGTTTGTTTTTAATAACAATCAGCTTTGGGTTATTTTTCCTCTGCCTTCTGGATTCTGAGCCTTTCAGGCATAACCAAGTCACACTTTCTGATTACATGGGGGAGGTGGAGTTCACACAAACATAAGGACTAGAAACATGCCCTTGAAACAAAGCTAAAATTCTCAAGCAGTTATTTAATTCCCAAAGACCAGGCATGAAACAACCAAAAAATATCACTATCCTCACCGGAAAATTCCAATGCTTCAAATCCCCTCCTCCTACATATTTTTTTATTCACATACAGAAAGTTTGACTTGAGAGCTGTGTAAAAACAAGCAGGATTTAGTCCTACCACTCAAAGAAACGGTTACTGTCCGAGATCCGCAATAGAGTGCAAAATCATGAAGTCTATTTTCCCCAAATAAATGGGGTTTGCTCGAAGCAGGCAGGAATCACACGCTGTAAAAAGTCAGGAAAAGGCCTGGTCCAAAGCCCAGGAGGAATTCGCGCACAGGAGAGGCAAGGAGGACTTCTGAGCCCACCAGTCTAACCAGAACAATGGCGAAACACGGGGAATTTGAGAATAAGGGGAAAAAGTAACCGTCACCTCGGTAGCTCCCGGTCAGACTAGTCTGAAGTGATTCCTGTGCCTGCAGGGAAGAGCAGAACGCGCAGGATCCCACACGCACAGGGTCGAGGTCAAATTCTCCATGCGCTGCCCTGCTCCACATCCTCCTGCAGAAGGCTGGGCCGGCCAGAAAAGCCGGAATATTTCAACCAACCTTAACACCATCCACAGCTGATCAGATGTTTCCCAAAACACGGTTTAAGCTGAGCAGCACACACACCCCTCCTGCTGGATCTAGCCTTTATTTCAAAAAGCCGTAGCTACGGAAGAAAGAAGCTCAACTCTTTTACAAGGCATTAAGTTTCATTTGCAATTACTTTGGATTTTACTGCACTACTGAATAGAACAGGTTCACTAACTGGGCCCGCAACATTGTATCCATATGCCTTTTTAATAGAGATTTTCTGTTATTGTTTCCTTATTGGTCTTTTCCCTTTTGCTACACGCAACTGGCTTTTACTAGAGTCCAGCTTTTCCAATAGGTCCCAGGTGGCCCCTCCAAGAGCCTTATTTGTTAATTTGATGGCTGAGCCGGTCCGCAAAGAATGCAAAAATACTTTATGAAATGCCGAAGATGCTACTTCACAGCAGCGGCAACAATCCAGCAGACGTTCCCCAGCAAGACACCTACTGCTCCCTGCAACCACCAGTAACTCCAGTAGGATGGAGGAGAGGCCACAAGAAATCGCCCCACGAGGGTCACAGCGCAGGGATGGAGCCGCAGGGATTGCAGACAGAGCTCCTGCTCCTGCAAATTTAAGTCTTGCGGGTGCTCTGAAGCTTCGGCGTGCCTAGGAGACACTCAACAAGTGAAAGAATTGGGCTTTAACTTCGACAAGCCGCAGTTTCCATAGAGAATGCCATTTTTTCAGGGCAAAGCCTTGAACAAACCTGGTTATCTCAGAGTTTCCGCTAGGAAGGCGATGAGCAGGTTTTCAATAGAACTGGGCACCCACCAGCATCCGCTCAAAGTGCTGCCAAGAGCTTCAGCGAAAAGCTGGTTCCCCAAGCAAGACACCAACAGGTGACGGTTAAATGTGAGGGGCAAACACTGCTCTCTTGCCTTGTTAAATAACGTGTTTCTTTCTACAGTGGATGGGCATTGAAAAGCCTCATGGAAGAAATACATCTAAAGGAGGAATTGGAATAGAGAGACAAGCTGATGGTGGAGAAGAAGGGAGTTCCACTTGCAGAATTCCATGGCAATAGCTTTTTTAAATGAAAAATACCCCCACCCAAATTAGCAAATTATCACAAGCAAAACGTTGTGTGTAAGAAAGGGCTGATTGTGACAGATATTTCTGACTTGGGGAAAACACTTCAGGTTTTTGTTTGCCATGACTTTTCATTTCAACATTCTAATTTACATTTGGACGAGACTTGAAAACAAAAATAGTAAAAATTGAAATGAGATGTTGCAATTGTTCAGATCATACGTCGCCTGGGGCTTTAGGTTTTGGGGCGGGGAGAGCTATTTTGTTTTAAGATTTTTTGAAAACCAGACATTTCTATGCTGATTTATAAGATTACTTGATTTTGGCTATTTTTCTTATCCTAAGAAACCCTCCCGAGATGGGAAATCATGGTGAGCTCTGTTCTAGACCCAAGTGCAAGGAACACAATATCAAAAGGCATCACCACCCGAGAGCACTTCCTTTTGCTGAAATAGAATCCCAAAACATTGGCTTTGCCAAGAATAAGAGAAAGAATAGAAACAGGATGCTCTTGCTGGGGTTACGAGCCGCCATCAGCAAACACAACCTCCTCGTCTCCCAGAAGAGAGCATCTCACGCCGGCTGATGGACTCAGGACTACTCGAGTTGAGCAGAAGACGCAATCCTCATAAACCACAGAGCGGATGAGAAAACTTCCCTTCTCCTCAGCGCTTTTCTCCCTCTTACGTGCTCAAGTTTTCCCTTACGCTACGTCACAAATCACAGCGAAGCACAGAAGAGGTTTGACCCAAGGAAGCTCTGCTTTGATAGATCCTCTCAGCTCTCCCCAAAAACCCCGTGGTGCATCTTGGCACTTCTCCCCCTTCTCAAATCTCAGCAGACCCCCATCAGCATCTTCCCCACCGCTGCTTTCCTCGTACCCCGGACACTTGAAGCGGTGCAGGAATCTCCACACGCAACCCTGCGCCAAACCTGAACCCTTCAGTGCTTTCTGGAACACCCAGAGCTATCTTCAGAATCCCAAACAAACACATTAATTGCTTTCAATTTATCAGCCTCAAATCACTCTGTCTAATTACCATTCATCTAGAGTTTGTGTTTTTAATGGTTTATGGGTATTGTTGGTAATCTTTTAATTTCTCATTAAAAACAATATCTTGTACGCACTATGTGTGAAAAGCCCTAATCCGATAAATCAAGCAAGAGTAACACAGTTAAAAGGAAATCAGTGGAACAATATTTGGGTTTATATATTTCTGCCAGTCAATTTGTAATTAAAAGTTGCTACTTTAAAAAACACAGTTGTTGCTGTGAAAGCCATTATCAGTCGGCATTTTCATATGAATACTGCTTTAATTAATTAGCAAAAGTAAATACATTATATATCAAAAACCGCTTTCCCACTGAACCCATGCGTTCCAGAACAAAAGGCTTAATAAACCACACAAAAGAGGGACAAATTAGCTGATCCCACCCTCCCTTTCCAGGTTTAGAGTCTTTTAAAGTTCTCCAAGGTTTTTTTTCCCTCCTGCACTTGCCTTTTTTTTTTTTAATACATTGTTTGTTTTTCTTTAGAAGTGCTTATGGGGGAGAAGATGCTACACAAACACAAAACATGCCATTCAAATTAAATGATTTGGAAATCAGTTTTGCTGGTTCTTAGAAAACAAGAGCGTTTATGATTATTAAAAACCAAATGTAATTACGATCACATACAACACAGCCCCTTTGGAACAAATTATTTGCTGAACATTAAGGGGTTAGAGTTTGATTCACGAAAGGAAATGATGTGTCTGAAAAATTCTTTTGTCTAGGGGCTTCCCAGAGACTGGAGACAGCAGGAGAAAATTCTCAGTTTTCATCAATAAGCTGGAGAGAAAGTGTGGATGAGGTGTCATTGCAGACCAAGGCTCGCGATAAGAACACCCTGAGACATCAGTGGCATCTCTTATCTCGTGTGCCTTTAACAAGAGACAAGGATCCCACCGTCTCACTAACAAACAAATCGCTCACCTCCTCCTGGCTTTCTCTTGCCAAATTGCCGAAGGGTCCGTCCGTGGGGAAGACGCAGAGAGAGGACCGAGCATCCCCCTGCCCAGTGACTGTGGCCGGGGCTGGGCTCCCAACGGCGCAGCAGCCTGGTGAACGGCAACTCGGCCACAAAACCTGACCTAGAAAAGAAACCAAACTGAATAAGTCTCCGTCTGTTGGATAAGACGGACTAATTCCCCCCCTAGTTTCATTAGACTTACCTAGAGAGCTGGAACTCACCACACAGTGATGAGCAGCAACCTCAGGAGGCCGAGCCCACCACCTTTTTAACAGCACAAACACGTATGGGTCAACAGGTGAGGCCGAGAAGTACAAACACCAGTTGGTCTCTTCTCCCAAGTAGCAAGTGACAGGAAAATTGCACCAGGGAAGGTTCAGATTTGATATTGGGAAAAAATTCTTCCTGGAAAGGGCTGTCGGGCATTGGAACAGGCTGCCCAGGGCAGTGGTGGAGCCACCATCCCTGGAGGGGTTTTAAAATCATATAAATGAGGTTCTCAGGGATGTGGTTTAGTGCGAGACTTAGGTTATAGTTGGACTTGATGATCTTAAGGGTCTCTTCCAACCAGAATGACCCTATAATTCTATGAATACCAAACTAAAAGAAGTACAAAAGGACTCAGTGGAAAAAAAGAATTGCCCAATGGACAGTTTTTTTTGTCTATCCTTTGCATACCCTTTCCATGACAGTAACAGACGTTTTCTACCAAAGAATACCACCAAAAATAAAGATCAATGCTAGGAAGATGATGATATTGGGCTGGTTAATCGCATGGCTATTAACAAGTCACGCAGGCATCCAAAACTTCACTAACACAGAAAACCAAGGGTGCACTCAGCCCAAGGCAGTCTGAAATCACCAACTCCAGACCCCTCTCCAGCAAATTCCCTTTCTCACCAGATACTTCAGCTCTCCCACAGTCCTGACTCACAGCCGTCTTCCCACTTGGCACCAGACCCTCAGCACGCTTCCTTCTTGAGGGAATTACTGCATCCTCCTCTGTTCTTGGATGCATACAAGGATCTAATGATCAGTCCCAATTCCATATGTTCCGCCTTTCTTATGCTCTCTTCCCTTGTATGCCTAGACTGCAACGCTTTTGGAGAAGGGAGAGAGTTTTTCGCTCCTCTCATCATTCTGCAGTGCCACACACACCAAGAGGTTCAGAACCTAAGTGATCACAATTAATACTTCAGGATGATTTAAGAACCCAGATGATGCTGAAGGTCATCCCCAAGCTCACTCAGTTCCTTTGCACCATGATATCACAACAGCAAACTTCCTGAGACTTTTCAGACGGGAAATGTTCATCTTCACACCTTGTCCTTCAACCAAGGGCTTCAATGAAACCGATTTGGTACCTTGTGTCCCGGCCTTGATCCCTCAAGCATCAATTCTGTCCGAGTCACAACTTGACGAGAGACGCATCTGCTGCTTTGGAGTCCCAACATGATCTGGACGCTGCAGCCTTTCTGGGGAGACAAAAGTGAAACCGTTGTTGGCTTCCTGCATGGGCTGAGAGATCACCTGTGTTACGGTCTCACTGGGATGGGATGACATCCCATTGCATTTGGAAGATTACTCTCCCAGTCATGTTTTTAGTAGCATAAAGTATTTACTCCTCACTCCATCAACCAGTGCATAGTCTTATTAGGCAGGTACCATTAAATCCATCCCCAGCAAAGGCCACTTCCCAGCAGACAGAGGAGGCGCTGAGGGACGTTCCAGCACAGAGGAGCGTGTGCCTCACGCAGCCCTTCAGCGCAGGCATTCTTTTCTCTTCACATAACTGCATTGATTTTTATCAATGTTATATTTGGTTCAGCCGCCCATCTGGAAAGTTCTTGCCTCCCCCGGCCCTCATAAATAACCAAACCCAGCTCTAACCAAAGGCAGTTGACAGAATCAGCCCCATTGCCCTTTGGCAGTTCTTCCAGGAATTTTTAGGGTTTTTACCAGTCAGGAAAAGGCTTTGATGCTCTGGAATCAGGATTTTATGAAGATCATTTTGTAGGGTTCAGCCAACTCATGAAGTGTCAAATGGGGGGCACTCTTTCATCTCATCGCTGGATGGGGAAAAGATCCTCCCTCTTACCGGAATGAGGACCGGAGAGGGGGAAAACAGAGATGAAGGTTCATCCATGGAGGGGAGGGTGTCTTTTCTCTTGGTAGAGTCCACCCACCACATTCCCATCATACTGATCGCTGCAGTTCTATCTGTCTGCTCTCCGGGCTACATCAGATAAGAGGAGAACGGGCTGTTTGCTCCGGTTCTGCTCCTGTGTCGCAGAGGCCTCCTGGACACAAAGCTGGGGAAAAAAACACCCTCCTTCCCCAATGGCTGCTCGTTGGTCGGGATGCTGCCAGGAAACCAAGAACAAGACAGTCACCGAGACCAGCCTAAGGAAATTCCATCTTCTGCTTTGCACGTATAAACACCTGCTACAAAAGAGAGCAAGGGAATCCCTGTGCTTTCTCCAAACGTGTGCAAATTCCTATCCAGTCACACCAGGGCTGTTGAGGGCTTGGTTGCCATTTCCCCCTGAGCTAGTCCCGACTGGAGATGGCATCTGTCCGCACTCATGGACCGTTCCTGAAAGCTGCACCTCCATTTTCTCAATAATTGCAGGTATCACTTGTTCAGAAGCTGCAGGCACCAGTTAATGGCTATTTATAATTAAAAGGGCTTCTGCAGGGCTGTGGGCTATGCAGCCCATCTTCATCGACCACCTGACGTTACTGCACTAGGTTCAGAGCAGCCGAGTTGCACACAATCCCTTTCTGTCCTCTCTCTTGGGTGGGCTCGGCTGCGTTGTCCTCATTCACCTCAGTGCAAGCACCAGCTTCTTTGCCTGGGTAGTTTGCTCAGGTCAGGCCACTCACAAACCGTTCCTTCGCTGGCTGTCCTGGTGGCTACAACCTGTCACTCACAGCCTTGGTGCCGACCAGGCCCATGGTCACGCATGGGAGATTTGCAAATGCCAGTCTCTCTACCACCAAACCCACTGAGGACCATCTGAGACCAGCGAAAACACTGAGATGCTCCGTCATTACACTCAGACTTGGCTGACTGGATTGTTGCTCCAACTTAGAGGCCCCAGGGGTTTCATAACCCCCAACAGCCAAGAAAGGTGTTCGTGGAAGAAAGTCTGAGCAAGAGAGAAATCCAAGTTATTTTGCTGGCATACTCGCTGATTTAGGCAACCCTTTAATTTATTATAGCATGTTAGTATGCACAGACACCCCTTCCTGCACCCGTGGAGACCAGGATTACACAACATACTGAAGTTGTTCTTCATTTTTTACAGGAGGGGAGCAAGCAGTAAAGTCACAGTGCTCGGGCAGATGTGCAGACACCAGACACACGCCCTGCCAGAGGAGTGGGAACAGCAAGCACGACACATCCAGAGCTCCCACCCCTCCTCTGCTGCAGCGCAGAAGCCAAAAGCAATGTCAGCAATGGTTCCAAGGGAGATGACAGCAAAAAGGACACGGACGATGTCCTTCAACCTGCTTTACTCTCCATCACACCTGGGAACGTGAAACAGCTATCGAAAGAAGCCAAGCAGCCTCCCGGCCACTTCCCGGCTAACAAAATACCAGGGAGCTACACTGGGAAATTGTCCTTTGGCGCTGGTGCATCACGCAGGTTTCTACATAATATGTTGTTTGGGTGTAATGCTGAAGGGTGGAGACTCGTGCTTGCAGTGCTGGAGCAGCTCTGCCTCCAGTTTCCAGCTCTGTGTGTACGACCTTGAAAAAGTCATTCAACTCCTCCATGGCTGAGCTGTTTAACTGCAAAAATCCCTCTTCCAGCTTTTGGCTGTCTTGCCCGTTTAGACTGTAAGCTCTGCAAGCTGGGGACTGTCTCCTATTAAATGATCATAACTCACTCTTAATTAAGGTCTTCTACACATCCAGGGCCTTCACAAAAATGCCATAAAACACAGGCTTTCTACTAAACTTGGGGGAATTCCGGATTCTGACCCAAAAATGCTCAGTGGTTTTCCTTGCTGAATACGGTGCCGAATCCTTTGTCAGACTGTTGTGTGTGAGGGGGGAGGAGGAAGACTCTTTATAATTTAAAGAGATTGCATAAAAGACAGTTTAAGTCCTTGTGGCTGTATACTTCTTTTAATTAGTTTATGCACAGAGCATTTGCATGGGAAGATGCACAGCGTGTGGACGGACTTAATTAGGAGAACAATACGTTCCCTCTTAAGATAATGACTTGAGGATTATGAAAATTATTATTCCAGATCCATCCACAGGTCATTCAAGGTTCAGTATCCAGCGAACTTTTGAAATGCATTGAGGTCAGCAGTTTGGGTACTGTCAGTAAAGTCACTTGATTTTACTGTTGCTTAAATGATTAATTACGAACAGCGGCTGCAGGCATCCCCTAAGTTACACAATAGCCCGAGGACTTGCTGCATTTCACATATTCCATCAGCTGCTCTGGAGAGACTGATGTGCTAAGCGGGGCTGTAAGATTCACCATAGTCACCTGCCAAAGGCTCCTTTTGAGCTTTCCCCCCTCCCTTTAACGTGTCCTTTTGCCTTTGTCTTCCTGGCTGGGGAGGCAAGAAATTTCTGTCTCTGTTAATGAATCTTTGTAGCGGGAGAACCAAGACAATTCGGTGAGTGTTTGAAGACCCAGCTCGGGGGCCCACGTGAAACGAGAGACAACATGTGCCGCTTTAGAACAAAGCACCCTCGGGCAGCTGAGCTGGAGACATCACCTAAGTGTATCCCAGCTTTAACTCGTGCCTTGGTGGGTCTCAAAGAAAAAAAAAAGCATCTTTTCTGCCTCTCTGCATCACAATTTACTCCTAGGAAAGCAGAGTGGGGCAGCCCTCTGTCCAAAGCTGTCCAGCCCCAACTGTCCAGACTATGGAAGCTCCTGTCCTCAAGTCCGACCCACCAGGTACAGAACAGACAGAAACTCCATCTTTCGCCTTAAAAAGCACAGCTACATACACAGTTCAGGAGGACATCGACAGCTCTTTCAACATCAAAAGCCGTGACTCATTTAGGAATCACAGCAATTGCACCTTGAGCAGCCTTTCCTTCCTCTTGCTCTACAACGATAACGCAGGTTTTCCACTCAGTTACAATGACTGTGAATTAAACCAGGTTTTTCAGTAGCAGTGACACCAAAATCTTGGTGCATCACTACACGTGGTGTTGCTCTTAGAGCTAAGGAAAGAGCAGTTCTGGAGGGACACAGACAGGACATCTTCAGCTGTGCCTCCCCAGCTGAAAACCTTTGATTTAGGGCAGGCCATTCACAAGCAAAAAAAAAAAAAAATCCGTATTTCACATCTGGGGGTGGGGAAATTTGAAGTTAAAAAACAGGGAGACAGTGAAAGAAACAAAATTTCAGAGGATCGTTTTATGGGCTTAGCACATCTCACCTGAGTTACTAAATCCCTCGGTCTTTGCACACCTTCTCAAAAACTTCAAACCAAAGGAAAGGGAAGTCTGCCAGCCCCAGAGGAACGGCACATCTGCTCCACATTGGCAAAGGTCCCGGCAGCTCCCCGCGTGTGGCCACCCCACTGCAGGGCTCTCCCTGGGATCCTCATCCTTTCCTTTCCAGAAGGAAAGATGGACAATTCCAGCCTGAACTGCCATGGGATTTGCCAAGCAAAGTCACGGATCCCTTTTAAAAATGGAGGCTTTGTTGCAAAGGGGCTCTCAGGAGCTCGTGAGAATTGTTCTTCTTTATAAGAATACGCCTAAACCGACAGATGCTCAGGTCCCTTTTCTGCAATAATGTTCCTTTATGGCAAACCAGAAGCAGCACTTGGCTGGGAGCTGAGCTGGGGACAGCCTGGGAAGGGCCCAGCAAAGTCCAGTTACTACGGGGATGAGGAGCAGGGGAAAGAAATCAAAACATAGTTTATAGGATTATTAGAGAACAGCCTCTCAACTTCGCAGGGTCAATAGATACAGTTTGTGAGCATGGCTCATTACTCAGCCTTTGCGGTTGATAACATGGCACCCAAAGCATGTTAGGCATACAGGGCAAATAAAGATGTCCCTGCCCCAAAGAGATTACAATCTAATTCTGATTTTACAGTCATATTTCAAAAGCACAGCGAGATCAAAGCCCTGCTCTCCTCCCCCGGGCACTCATTCTCTCTGGTGGAACATATCTCAATTCATAAATCAGAGCAGCAGTGTGTCTCTGTGAATACTGCCATTCAGGGCACAAAAGCGAACACAGGGATGCCAAAGGTAGTCCTGACACCACATTAGCGCTCAGGAGAGTAATCCTGGAGCACACGAGAAGGGGAAACACACAGTAATTATTATTTTTCCATTACCATAGCAGAGTTGTGTCCAGCTGCAGTACAGCCAGCAATAACAGCATGTGACAATCCATGAGACTCTAGAACAGAACATTTAAGAAAAGAGCGCATTCTAGAAATTAAACGAACCTTCAGGAGACGTGAGGTGAAACGGCCTGAAAACACCTAAAAAATTGTGATGAGCGTCAGAATAGCGTAACACTCGTTTGGGAAGAGACACCCTGAATTAGATTAATAATCCCAAAAGCAAATCCCAGCATTCACCCTTTTCTGTTCAGACAGTATAACAGCATCAGGGCACACCGAAGCACACAGAAGGAAAGACAGTTGTCTCCCAAGCATTATCTCCACTGCAACATTTAAGGGGTTTGCCTCTCCCCCCTGGCAAAAAAATAAAATCTGCAATTCAAACACTAAATTTGCCCCTGAAACTGCTTAATCTGCAAGCTCCAGCGACCTCCCCGCGACGGGACGCGCAGGCAACAGATGTTCAGAACCCGAGCTGGCGGTTTGCGCCACCCGAACGTGTGACTGGGAGCCAGGCAGAAAGACGCACGTCGCCTGGGAATATCTGATAAGGCCGTGCCCTTCGGAGGCTGCACGGCAGCAAAGGGGCAGGAGCGAGGCTCAGAAACAACCAGCAGCTTTCTGCTTCCTCCGTGAGTCACTCCTGCTTCAAGGAGCTGCCGCTTTGATTATTAACTGGGCTAGTCAGCTAGATATTTAAATGATTCCCAAAAGTCATTAAGAGCCCAATCAGATATGCAGTGCTTGACTCTAGCACAGGAATGCAGAGAGGGAGTTATTTGCATAAACGATGCTTTAGAGAAAACCTCCATGTATTTTGTATTTCAGGGTATAGGGGAATCTGATTTAACTGAGTTAAAGAAGAGGAAAAGAAGCTTAAGCACTTTAAGGGACCACATTAAACATGGAAAAGACTAAAAAAAAAATAAAATAAAAACATCAGCTACCATAGGGATTAGGAATAACAAAAATATAACGTCAAAATGTTGTTCCTCTCTATTCTCTAAGCAACAGGCAGCTCCTTTAGACTTCCCCTGGCTTTTCAGAGAGAAAATTCAGCCTTAAATCAAAGCACTGCCTGAAGCTGTATGTCTGTAGATGTACACCTGCCCAGATCTCATAACCCTTCGGTCCTGTGCCACAGCTTGAAATCACAGCTAATGCAAGAAGTGAAGGGTGGGTAGACACAGAAAGCCAACCTTTACAATTAAAGTAGCTTTACATTCAGCTGGCCTCCACTCCAGAGCCAGGACACTGACTCCCCTCCCATCAAAAACCCAAAGCAGATCTTCTGTAGAATTATTTTTGTGGAAAACATGGGGTGGCAAGCCCTACAGGGTTTGGTATGTCTGAAGGCAATACGAGAACAGAAAGTAATACCGGAATCAGGGCAATCTGCGCAGCTGTGCAGAGACTTTACTGAACTTGGCTGCAGCTTTTCTGGTGCTTTATAACCCACCTCACACCTGAGGTCCCGGGAGCTCCTGCCGCGTCCTGCACCGCCGGAGCTGGTTTGGAGGGATCATCCCCAGTACATCGCATCCTTCCGCTCCAGGTTCAAATCAAACAAATGGCAGGCAGATCTCCCCCATACCTGCAAAAATAAAACCAGATTCAGGGTGCCTGGAAAGCTGAACTAAGCCTGGAATTCGAAACAAAACAAGAAGGGAGCTGAAATTGTCTCTTAGGAGGCTCATGGGGAACTGTCTCTGCAGAAGCAAAGAGTCAGCTACTCACACTCATTTCCCAGCCCAGCGTTTCAGGCAGAAAACTACGCTTTGTCTTAAGAAATCAGTATCCTGAGGCTGGTCACTGCAACTCTTCATCCCTCAGTCCCTCCATCTGTACAATGAGAGTTAAAATATTTTACTTCATTCTTTCCACCAAGGGGTGGGAGCTGACAATAAACACACTCGTGCCTACAAAGCCTTCCTCAGAAAGAAACTGCCATAAGGAAGGCAAAAAAACCATTATTGTTGTTGTGATTAGAAATCAAAGTCCTCCTGTGCAGTTATTTAATTAAACCATAAATACAAATGGATAAGTGTCTAATGAGCCGGCTCTACACAGTATATTTATATTCGTCTGAAAAAGAATAATGCTTAGACTGGTTGCAAATAATAGTCCTCTCTCCCAGCCTGGTTTTCTCTGCAATCGGGAATCAGGCCACACAGTAGTTTGCTGACAAATTGGTTCATGTTATGAAGATAATGAAGGCATCAAATTACTTTGCACTCCTTCCCCCTGGAAGCAGTGAGGCTCTTGCAGAAAAGAGATTTGCCAGGGTTTTATTTGTGCGTGTGTGTCATTTGTGACAAGACAGGCCCCCGAGGCCCGTCAGCCGAGGCAAGATGGCTCCAACCGCTGCGGCCCGGCACAATCACACTGTTGCACCAGCCTGCTGGCCACACACTCATCAGTGCTACGAGAGAGGGGAATATGGCAAAGATCCACAGCCCCAAAACGTGTTTTTCTTCCTTCAGTACCCACAGAGATACCTAAAGTTGTTCTATGAGGGACCTCAAAAGGGGCCGATGGGGACAGACTTTTGAGCAGGGCCTGCTGCGACAGGACAAGGGGTGATGATTTTAAACTAAAGGAGGGAGATTCAGGGCAGGCATGAGGAAGGAATTGTTGTCCCTGAGGGTGGTGAGAGCCTGGCCCAGGTTGGGCAGAGAGGTGGTGGCTGAACCATCCCTGGAGACATCCCAGGCCAGGCTGGACGGGGCTCTGAGCAACCTGAGCTGGTGAAGATGTCCCTGTCATGGCAGGGGGGGACTGGGGGAGCTGGGAAGGTCCCTCCAACCCAAATCTTCCATGATTGTATGAGAGCTTGCACGGGTACCAGAAACCATTCAGTCATGTTATGGCAGCTTTTCTCTAGGTCTAATATACTTTGCTTTCCAGGAACAAAACCTAAAGCAGCAGAGCCAGCAAATCATCCAGCCATGGGTTGAGTCAGGTCATCTTCAGAAGAAATTAAGCACTTGGCGAGACCACAGCTCGTCTGGACAGTGGCTCTGGAATTTTTTCTGCCTCTCCCTTTCTGCCCGGTAAAAGGAGGTTTAACTCATTCTTTGGAGGGGGGTTCCTGAAACTCAGGGGTAGAAAGACAACAGAGAGAAAAATACTCCAACCCTGAGCTGTTAGTAATAAATAATGTATTCTGAACAGGTAAGATTTCAGTAAACTGGATGCAAACAGCTTTTTAAAGCCCCTCCAGCCACTATGAGCATCAACAAGCCCAGCAAAGCTCTTTAGTGATCATAACAAATGTGTCAGGCTTTACCCTGCGATTGATTCGCTTTTGGGAACATAAGTTAAGCTTTAAATCTATATTTCATATATAATCAAGCAGCCAAATCAGCTTTTTGATACAGAACCCAGACCAGCCGCTGTGTCTTTATCTCAGAAAGCAGGAAGGCCAACAAAGCTACAGCCAGGGAAGTGACAGTTCTTCTTTATTATCCTCCCTGGTCGTGCCCATCTTCTCATCTCCCCTATCAAATTTCTGGGCCTTTTTGATAAAAAATAATTTAAGAGCGCGCTCCACAGGAAGCACACGAAGGTTACAGATTGAGCAATGCCTGGGAACCCCTGTCTAAAAGGTGCAAGCGTAAAAAGGGAATGCGACGGGGAGCAGCACGTCCGGCCGGCACGCAGCCCCTGCTAGCGGCACAGAAGGTGCTGGGTCAGGTCTGGTCTGGTGGGGAGATCTTGTTCCTTCACGGTCACCAACATTTTCTGCTGCTGCAGCCCACACGAGGGTTGTAACCTCCCTGACCGTGCACTTGTTGACGTTGCTTGTTTTCTGTCCTCTCCCTCCCTTTGCGTTGTAAGCTTCCCAAAACAGTCCCCTCTCCTCTGGGGGGTCAGACAGAAGAACGCTGCTCCTGAGCTGCTCCTTATGAAAAAGGACTTAGTTTGGGGATTTTTAAGGTTTGTTTGTTTTTTAAAGCACTCCCTCCACCAAAGCATCTTTCTCTTTTTTAACTGCTCACGTACTTGTCTCCTCCTTTGCTGGGGTGATGGTCTCACATTACAAATTCGGCAGCAATACCAGCTTCGAGGATTCCCTTTGACTGCCGTGCGTGATCCCCTCTGGGTGACACCAGCCTGACAGGGGAGCGGATCCGCTATAACAACACACACGAGACACTACAGCAGGATTTTTCTTTCACAGCCCGACCAGTTCCCTGAGACATTTCACCACACAACCTTATAGATCCGCATGCTCAGCACCAAGGGGGGAAACGCTGCTGGGTGGGAAAGGCCCCCAGGCATGATCCCAATAAGAAGTTTTGCAGATGAACCCACCACTTGCCTTGGTTGGCTTGCGCCTCACTTCATTTTATATATACCTACATATATTCATTCATCTATATATATATATAGGTTACAAAACACAGTCGTTTTGATGAGCCCAGGTTTTTATTTTAGCCCTTTGTGGGATATCTGAGGTTTAAGCTGCCCACAAGGATCAAGAAAATGTGAGGATTTGATTCAGGGACATTTCATAGCCAGCTATGGCATTGACTGAATGGATTCCACCCATCTATGGAAAGTATCATGGATTTATGTTCAAAATCACTGTTCAGCCCTCTGTAAACGCTCCACAAATCCCAGTGTTTTTCACTTGCACGAATATCCCACAAACCAACACGCAACAGGAAATTTAAAGTTGAGGCTGGCACCTCCATCCATAATTCTCCCTGTCAAAGGGGAAGAATAGGAGGAAAAGACCTAAAGGGCATATTTTGTATATCTGGAAAAAAAAATAAAGCTGGACAGAAGGTTCTGCCAGTCATCCACAGCCGTACCGCACACGGAGCACGGCTCTGCTACGGACCAACGCGCGGCAGCACTTGCTTTCAATGGGCTGCATTCACAAATACCAGCCCCTGAGAGCCAGATCAGCAGAAAGACGAGGATTTCTGAGCTTATCTATCACTTCTTGTGCCAGTTTCCCACCACTGTAATTTGCTTCCAGGCCAGCACTTCAAATTTTGTTACATCGCAAACTTTTTACCTCAGAATAACATCGCAGGCCTGGAGCTGACACCTTGCCTTGAGGTACCGAGCAGCAACGCTGTCATGCCCTTCCCCTGTGTCACAGCATCCCACTACAAAGATATAAGAAAAAAAGTAAAATTTCCTCTCCGAGGAAAAGGGGTTTAATTCCAGATGGGTACGTTGCAAAGGAACCTTATTAGAAGTTCAAGCATTGCTCAGTTCAGCTTGGATTCTTTAGTTACATTATTTCACAAGATGTGACAAATTCAGCACTTCCTAACCTGATACTCACAAACGAGTGGTGTTTTCTTGGTTACTGGAGGTTTTAGTAGGGTTTTGGGGTGTGGGGTTTTTGTTTGTTTTAAGCATATTTTGAAATTTTGCCTGGAAGTATCTCAGAAATGGGTTATGTCTGATGGCCAACACCTGCAGGATGGGGTTGTCTTTGTGAGATTTTTCCAGTCCAACCTAAATCAGCTCCTAAAAGACACGAGCCACAGTCATCTCAAATGTATGAAGCCGATCAGCAAGGTACAATTTTCAGAAATGAGCTTGGATTTTCAGGTGACTAATTTCAGACTTTTAAAAAGAACCTAATTCCTTAGAAAGGGCTATTTTATACCTCCCTGGAAAAGGCCCCCCAGGTCAAGAACCTAATGACTCCAAATCCCCAGGCTTTGCTTAGAACCTTAGTCTATACAGACAGAGCGACCGAAGGGAAGATTTTGTTTTTCAAGTAGCAGTATTTATGGTGCATGTATTTGTATTTCCTATGATTCTACACATTCACCCCATGCACTTCCATCCTGCCCTGCAGGATATTTCACTTTCCCAGCCCCAGCAGCCCCCCCCCACCGGGCCAGCACCGTTCCAGGTCAGGTATACGCATGCAGAAGTCTGCCAAGTTCTTGGGAGCAATACACTGGTTTTTGGGGTGCCCCATAGAGCCTATTAGCATACAAGGCTACGGAATTCACCTCACCTGAAATTAAAAATAAAAATTTTAACCTTGAGGCTTCTGACAGCAAAACGGACAAGGGGAAAAATGAAAAAAATTAAAAAAAAAAAGACGGACTTGCTTGGTCTCGCTGTTTCCACATAACCAGCACAGGACTGCTCTGCTTGTGCTTTATCTGAGACTTTCTGAAAGAGCCGAGCACTCAGAATCATTATACTTTGCCTTTGGTCCAGCATTAATTCCTCTCCTACGCAGATGATTAAAAGGTACAAAGGCTGTTTAATTAGCACCTCATGTCACGCCTTATAACTTGTACTCATCATCTGGTAGCAACCAGACAGACACACAAATGTGCATACGCATACACGCAGAGGCACATCATCAACCCCCCAAAAAACCCCAGAAGTTCCTCCTATGCAATTATAGCAGGGTGCCCCCTAATTCTGATCGCTTGAGCATTTAATGCGTTTGCTCTGGGGTCTACACAATCCTGCTCTAATTTTGCCAGGGGCCTTTGTATCAAAGGCCTGAGCTGTGTGAAAGGTGATTTAGCAGAGATGGTGTCGGTGATTATTTTCAAAGGAACTGCTGCAGCCCCACCACGAGGGACACTGCAGCCTCCAGATAGGGGGCCCTTATCATATTTTCTATTCTCAGATAAGATTATGTTTCCTTTTTTCATCCTCCTTCCTGAATCTTCTTGATAACAATTGGGGGCCAGTTTAATCACGGAGGTTGAAATAACCAAAAGGGTTCCTCGGGTAGCAGTGGGGAGGGCAGGGAGCGGGGCCAGGTGGGTGGGGAGGAGAGAGAAGCCTTAACCGGTCGGAAAAGTTGGGTAAGAGCAACTAAGAAAGCAAACCAGCAGAAACGGGGTTATTTCAAAGGGAACAGCTGTTAAACTGCAACCAAACGAAAAGCACATGCGGCCAATGTTCTTGTGGTCGCCCATCAAAAACAAAAACAAAACGAGTTGTTCACGCGCCCATTCTGTGGTCTAAACAAATTAGAGTGAAAACGGGACCAGGACAGGGAGATGGATGACCTGAAAACAATAGGGACAGGCCCTTTGTGAAACAGCCCTTTCTGCTGCTGGTGGGGGGTTTCTAAACACTAATAATATCCTCGCGATAAGATGAATCACTTCGGCATGATGTGAATTGGTTCCAGGGAGTTGACCTGGACCCCTGGGGTTTGAATCCACTTGGACAGAGCATCAAACAGAGACAGAAGGAAGCAGCGAGTGCCCTGTGTTACTGTCCCCCCAAAAAAGGATTCAGACGTGGAGCTGGAGGGGTACAGAGGACTCTGTAGCTCCGGCCCCGTTCCAGGACAACGTGGTGATGTTCCAGCATGATGAATTCCCTGGTATACGCTCAGGGTGGGGGAAAAGCCCGGTTAGTACTAGAAGGAGATGCTCTAAGAACCATCAGGCTGAGCTAAGTCTGCAGTGACCCCGTGTCCTCCGAGCCCGCTCTGAATCAGCACCCTACATGTTGCATCAGAAGGTGCCAGGCTCTGAGAGCGGCAGTTAAGGGGCAGGAGGTGGGGTGGGGAGATAACACATTTCGGATGGGTTATAAACCAGAACTGTTCATCGCCTGTTGTTGTTAAGCACCCCCCTCCCATCTTTCTCTGTTGAAAAAAACCCTGAAAAATCCCATTCTGCTTTGGCAGCGTTACCTCCAACCAACCCCTCAATCACCAGGGTGTCTGTCGTGTCAGTGCTAACGTTCCCACAGGCCAAACCACAGGGGACTGTTGATCCATCTTTGTGTAAAAAGAAACGGGTTCCGTCCTTAAGGACTCTTTGCAGTGAGAGGCAAAGTGAATTTAAGACACTGAAGCAACTCTAGAGACACATCCTGATCTTCCGAGCTTGAAAACTTTCCCTAAGGGCAGCCTGGAGAAGAAGATACTTTCGAAATGTTGCCACCGCAATAGGACAATGGCAGAGACTGGGCCCGTGAGAGCCATCCTAGCCTCGGCCCCCACTAAGACCTCGCAAACAGGTCTGCATTTCCAGCTGAAACTTTTGGAGGCAAATCAGGTGACACACGGGGCTCCCAAACACCAGTGTCAGCTCGTGACGTCCCTTTGAGAGTCTTCACGACGTCCCCTCGGGAGTCACGCATGGCTGGGCCGCCGGTGCCCTCAGCCAGCTTTTGGCCACTCATGGCCAAAGCCACGTTTTCTCCTCACCCACCTCCTTCCAGCGATGGCCAGTCCGGAGCCGTTGGAGCAGAACTTTCCTCCTCGAAGACACTCGGAGTTCAAAGCCAGGCCTGACCGACTGTAAGGCAGCGGATGGCAGCTCACCACGGAGTTCTTGGTAATAAAGTCTATTTGAAGACTCTCAGTGAAAAGTGTGTTCCTAATAAAGGATAACATTTCATGGTCATTATGCGATACACTTAACTTTAAAAGGAACAAAAATGCTGAGAAAGTCATTTTCTGAAAAGGGCTCTCGGATTTCATTACTATGGGTCAAGTGCCTGGGGAGAAGAATTAAAGAAAAACACGAACTTGTGCACAAATTAATTAAAGATATTTCCACTAATAAATTGTCCCCGTATCCCAAGGCAGAGCCTTCAGTTTGCAAAATGTGGTAATATTCAAGTTGTGGTTTTCTCCACCAGGCAAGCGGTTCAGCAACATTTAAAATCAATTGGACGGAGTTGGAGATGTGGAGTTTGGGAATGGGAGGGGGTTGCTTCCTTCTTCAGCCCAAAGAAAATTTCTGTCTTTTTAGCACATTTCTAAGAAAAAATGCCTTGTTACCCCCACCCCGAGAGACCAAAACCAGGATGACCTTTTAACTTCTTATTTTTCCTTGATGCAGCCAATTTCTCCAAACAAGGTCCCCTCCTCCACATTCCTCCACCAAAACTGTGAAGGCCTCTGTTCCTTTGGATGCAAAGACAGTGCCAGTTGATGTAATATGAGGAAACTGCACCACAAGGGGAAAGAAAACAAAACAAAAATCCCAGAAGGAAAGGCAGAATTCACTGTCAGCAGCTTTCTGAGCAGTGGGCCTGAAACAGCCCAATGTTAACGACCCCCTTCCAACCATGGGAAGAGCTGCCACGAGAGGGGATCATAGAATCAGTCATAGAATGTCCTGAGTTGGAAGGGACAAGTGGCTACGAGCAACATGGGGACAGCAGCTGAGCCCCCCAGGTCTAAGCTGTTTCCAAACCCACAGCCAAAGCTGTTGGGTCTTCTAAGAATCATAAAATGTCCTGAGCTGGAAAGGACCCAACAACGATCACAGAGTCCAACTCCTACCCCTGCACAGGACAACCCCAAAATTCCCACCATGTGTCTGCAGGCATTGTCCAATTGCTCCTTGAATATTGTCGGGCTTCATATTGTCATTTCTGAGAGGGTTCATAGTCTGCAGAGCACTGTCAGCACCAAGCACCGCCAGCCTTGGGTCCGGGGTTGCGTTGCAGCCGGCACGTGTTGCTGCATGAGAATCGTTGCCTTGTAAGGCGGTTTGCACAAGGGGTAACAGCTGTGCGCTCAGGCCTGTCTCCTCATCCTTCCCTGCTACCACCAAAGAAAACTAAAGCTGAACTTCATTTTCTTTCACGACTTCGATGCTCTCCCGTTTTACTGTCTGCCTGCTTTGCGGGCATCGGAGAGCACTTGCAGTGTTTGTAATTTGGAGGAAAGTGGAAAGATTTACAAGCCTATTGCAGCCCATCTTCCGCAAAGCCCACCGCTGCCTTACACATCACTGCTGGTCTGCTCACAGGCTCCAAAGAAGGTAACCAACAAGTCAGAAGAATGAACTTCCCAGATACACAAACACAGCTAAAAAGTCCTGTCCTAGGAGTCACGGCAGTTTGTTTGGTTTATATTGACCTGATCCCATTTGAACCATCCCTGTTCTCACACTGATCAGGGGCTGAAACGGAAGGAAACTGCTTCAAGCTTCTCTTTTCCTTTATTTTTTTTCCCCCTCTCCCCCCCACCACTTAAATTTCACAGGCACCTGAATCTGATCACAACTTCCTCTACCCAGTGTAAAGTTTAGTCTGAGAGAGCTCACATACCACAATGCGTTGGGATAATATTAATGTATAGTATTCGAAGCCCCAGGGCCTGTATGTTTCATTAATTTCCTCCCCATTAAAGTAAAATGAGGATATCCTGTAGAGAATTGCAGTGAACCATTCGGACTGTGAAACTCGTCCTGACCCTGCTAAAAAAAACAGACAGGAGAGGAAAGAGCAGCTGATCGCAATATACAGCCACCCAAATGAAACACAGGGGTTCCTCGCTCAGCCCTCTTTGCACTACTACCATGCAAATATTTAGCTTAACAGGATGTGAAGAGCTGGTCAGCAAGCGTTAAAAAAATACGCACTGATTTTTTATTTGTTTAAAATGCGAAACATTTCCCGTACATTCTTTGCAGTGCATTAACCTCAGGCACATTTTCCACTCTGGGATTGAGCAAACCAGAGACCTGGGTTGCACACGGATAATTCAGATTACTGCATCTGTTTGTGTGCGGTTGGGGCGCGCGTACCAAGCCTTGTTTTGTCAAACCCTGCAGGGCGGGCATCCAGAAGAACCCAGCTCTTCCAACACAACTGATCACTGTGGTGGTCAACGCCAGCTTGAGAATGGCCATGTGAGGTTTAGGACAGACCCAGCAGAGCCCAAGGCCTTTAAAGCACAAGGATATATCCCCTCCTCTCTGCCCTAGCATCTTTGGTTTGTTCCTCACCGAGACCCCCCCGACCTCCTCCATCCAGTAACCTTGGCACTCACAGCCCAGCTGTCCCTGACTCAGGAATTACTAGAGGAGGAAATTTTCCACTTCGGACTTAAAAGCACAGGTGTAAGCGCATGGATTTTATAAGCAGGAATAGTTTCTTTGTGGAGGACAAGGGCAGCCGTTCAGCCAAGGTTCAAGTCCTACCAGTTCCCTTGTTTTGGCTCTTTGAATCTGCCCAAACGCCGGAGCTCCGCTGCTCCACGGCAGCCGGTGTGACGGGCAGGGTGGGAAGCAGAGCTGTAACCCCTCGGAATATCACCCGACAAGTGAAGAGACTCCAACAGAGCTTGGTTCCTTCATTCTTTTGGCAGGCACTACCTTGCTCTGCAGGTTTTCCTGTTTGCCCGAAGCGATGCCCGGATGCAGGGTGAGCACAGGGAGCCTGGGGACCCGTCCCGCTCAGGAAACCTGCCCCAGAATTCACAGCTAAGATACTTGCACATAAACTTGCAGTTGTTCTGGGGAAATCAAGCACTCAGGTCGGTCTAAATTACCTTCTGCTGATATGAGACGTGGTACAAAAACGCAGCTGGGAAATGAATTTTCTCTTCGGTAGCCCCCTTCGACACCAGCCCATCGAGGACCTTATTTCAACCCCAAGTAACAGCTCTGCCCCGGTCCCAAGACTGCAGGTTAAGAAGCGTATTTTGAGTGCGCTGCCTGCCCTCGGTGGAAGATGCAGTTGGAATTACCCTGTACCAGCCTCTCTGGGTTGTCCACGGACCTGCCCGTGCCTGGGAGCACAGGGGTTTTCCGATGGAACGTATGGGGTGAAACCAGACATGGGCAAACAGCAGGACTGGGAAGATGTCCCCTACCCTCCCTATGAAGAATGAGAAAAATTCCTCTCTGTGTTCCTTTCCACCGAGGTACAGTCCTAGCAAACTTGATCTCTGTGTAACTGTTGCAAACGGTGGTGGGATTTGGGAGCAGAGAGATGACAGAAGGGCAGGGTAACATGTCCTCCCCAAGACAACAGCCAGTTAAAATAATCCCCAGTATGGAACCTCAGCGAGATAAAAAGCAAAATAATTACCTGGACCAGATGACAATCTGGTCAACTACCCCCCAAGATCTGTAGCTCAGCACCTCCTATTGCCCCCACAAAACCCTAACTCTAATTCATGGTCTTTACTTTCAAAACCAATTGCCAATGAACCTCCTGTGCCAGAGGTTCATAAGAAATACCCATTCGTATTTGCCCAAACCTGACAAGTAAAGCTCAATCCAGCTAAAGCCTCATTCCCTTATTTTCCAAGCTCCATGACAGTCGATGCCATTGACTTCTCCTCCTTCCAACAACCTCCAGCATTTTCTTCTCCCGTTTCACTTCATGTCTCCCCTTTGTGAGCAACTTTCTTCCTCCTGCTACCTCAGAAGCACCTTCTCTCACCCATTTCCCAGCACACAACTCAAACGCTTCCTTAAATGAGAAGTGGGTCTGAAGAATGAAGGTTAAATCCAGATTTTGCAACGGTTCTGTGGTGTTTGGCTCCTCGGCAATCATTTGGGCCCGTCTCTGCTTCCACTGCCCTAAACGGCATGAGGAATCTGGCCTCTGGGCATTACAGGAATGCACATAATAATTAATCACAAAAGCTTCCAAGCGCCACGTATATGCCAGTGACCGTATTTGCACCATTTGGATTTGAAACAAGGCCTTTTACGCTCGTATTTGCTTGGAAAGCACCAAGCTCCCATTTGAGACCACGTAGGTATCGTTTTCCCATTCTGCACAGCCCTGCGCCTTCAGCCAGCTCCCAGCAGGGTGGGAGCAGGAGGACATATCCATGATATAATATGCAATAGACTGATGATTATTAATATTTCTTAATAAAAAAACATATATTAAAAAAAAAAACAAAAAACCCTGCAGCCCCCAGCTCATGATTTGAATAAAGGGGAGGGAAAAAGGTGTGGGGGGGAAATTGTCTTAATTAAAATTCTCCCTTTCATCCTGGTAATTACATTCAAACAGGCGACAGCAGCAGCGTCGCCGCTTGTCGCCGCGCCAAAAAAAGAAATTGATTTGATCACTGGGACATCGTGTTGCGTTAAATAAAATTCCTAAAAATCTGCCAGCAATTTTTTTTTTTTTTTTTTTAAAAACTGTTAATTACTTCTAGAACACTGCAAAGAAGGGCGAAAACAGAGAGAAAAGAGAAGAGGAGGAGGAAGGGGAGCCAGTGGCAGATAATTGGGCAGCAATGATGGAAACACCTGTAAGGCAGCGCAGATCGCGCAGCTATCGGCTCTGGCCGCGTTCCATATCCATTAGCTACAAGAGGCTGCCGGGGCTCCAGGAAAGGAGGGTGTTAGAGCTCTGACAACTGGTGAAAAGCTGATGAAAACGTACCAAAGGGGCAGTCACGGCGCTGCCATTTGATAAAGAGAGGGGAAAAAAAAAAAAAGAGAGAGAGAAAAGAGAGAAGGGAAAAAAAAAAAAAGCCAGGAGTAAATCAGTCTAATTAATGGCTTTGCTCATTTATCGGGGGCAAATGCTAATTATTCTTTTTAATCACTTTTCTGCTGCAGTTGCTCATTCTCTCTCTCTCTCTCTCTCTCCTTTTTTTTTCTTCTCCCTGCCAGCTCTGCTTAGCGAGAGAGGCCGCTAGAAAAGCAACCCAAACCTCAGGCTTGTAAATAAGGAAAACACAAGAGAAAAATGAAAGCACAGATGAAACGGCTCCATGAAATCCTACCAGGCTCCTCTCCATGCAGGAGCTCCCAGCACCCCTGCTGCTCCCTTGGAGACCTCCAGGCCAGAAACCAAAACGAAGAGCAGCCCCTGGCTGCGAGGGTGATAGATCCTGCACAGCAGCTTTTGAACCCATCCCTGCACTCAGAAACCACCTTTCTGCCCCTTATTATTCGCCAACACCTCCACGAACAGCTTTGTCTATAGGAAACCAGTCTCCACCAGTAAACCCAAGAGTTTCTGTGTGCCAACACTGGTGTTTGACTTTCCCCTCTGTCATTTTGCCCGCAACGTGCAGGGCTGTCCGAAGCAGCGAGGGATGTTGGTTGCACATCTCCAGACACCTCAAGAGCTTGGCCTGGAGAAGGCAGCTAAGGCACCACTTTCTCAAGCCTTTTCAAGCCCGTTACATGCAAAAGCCACTAATTGCCAGCATAAATCTTGTTCTCATTCATCAAGTGGTGAGCAAAAAATGTAGGGTTTGGTGACCAAAGAGACCATAAACACAGGGACTAAATCTGCAAACAAACCCACAGACTTAATTCAACAAAGCCCCGCAGCAAATCGTCAAAAAAAGAGAAAAAAAAAAAAGGCAAAACCAAAATCCTGCATAAAGAAGCAAAAGCCAGCTTGCAAACAAATCTTGATTAAAAAAACCAACTCCATCGATGGGCGTCTGTCTGGAGTAGACATGTGATGAGCATCAGCAGAGAGACAAAGATGAACCGCGCCTGTCAGACGGCATTCGGGAGCAGAGCTGCTCTACCAGCACAGCCAAGACCTGAGATCCTGGTTTTCCTTACCTTGAATTCACACAAGGAAACAAGTTACTCACCCCAGGGAGCCGGGAGGGTCCACGTAACCCCCCTGCTCAGGAACAGCTCTACCCACGGCAGCAGATCCAGCAGGACAAGGACAAGCTCCTGGAGCAAACTCCGGCTGCAGAGCAGCTTCTTGGTCACAGTTTAAAGGTCTCCAATAAGAATTTAATTCAACAATCCAGTTACTGCATAGTAAATCCCCTGAGTACTAGATGTGTGTCTTGATAGCTGCTAAACCTCAGTAAACAAGTTTTTAATCATCCATTGGTAATTAATTAGCAAACAAGAACTAATTGCAACTAGATAGCTTCTTAGATTCAAGACAGCTGTTTTACGTTAATTAAATATAGAGGTCCGCGAATTACGCAAATACATTCTAGCCAACGTGCACGCAGGTTTCTAAAACGCATTTTGCTCCGAATGGAAGAGCTTTACCAGTGAAAACTGTTCCAAGGAAGCTAATTTCATAAACACCATCAGTGCGACCCCAGCCAGGGCTAAGCCAGCTCGGGAAGCCAGAGCCGCAAGTCCAATACTCAGGGAAAGGCGGCAAGAAACACAAATGATAAACACATGAGGAATTTGTATTCCACTACATTTTAGTCTGTTCTGTGAAAAACTACTCCTTGAGTAATTATTTGTCTGGCTTTGATGTCAGTCCTGATGGCATTAAGTCAGGCTTCTGCCACCAACTCCAAAAAGAACCAAAGCTTTTGCCCCATGAGTCTCATTTTCAGAGCTGGCTTTATAACCTC
Organism: Pampusana beccarii; assembly: GCA_013399365.1. Classification (NCBI taxonomy): domain Eukaryota; kingdom Metazoa; phylum Chordata; class Aves; order Columbiformes; family Columbidae; genus Pampusana; species Pampusana beccarii. The sequence continues at coordinate 407,565 of VWYH01006499.1, forward strand.
TTAAAAACCAAGCAAAACTCCAAACCACACTGAAGAGATCTCATTACAACAGGAGAAATCAAAGCCCTGATTTGTCATAGCCACACTCAAGGTTTGGTGAAATCAAATGAAAATTTGTGCCTCTTGCTCTCCCAGGTTGACCCGAATTAAAGTTCTTTTCAGGCTCACTAATCCCTTTGTCTCTTCAAAGACCCTGGAACATTTTCCTCCCGGCTGTGCCATTCACTTGCCAGGCAACATTTACCAGCAGTTAAACATGACGCTCTGGCAGGAATTTACAGTAATGTTTTGCAATATCTGGTAAGACGCTGGGGCTACGCCAGCGCATCCCGAGAGGCAGAGACCGTTTGGAGTCCAAGGCGGGTTACAGACAAAACAAACAGCTTGGACACTTGCAAAGAGGCGGCATTTCTGCGAGCGCAGGACCAGACCCCGTCTGTCTGCCAGACGACGTCGATTTGGGCCCGATTCATGCCTACCTTTCCGTTTCCTTTTCCTCTCTATGATGGAAATTACTGCTCGCCAGTGTCTCAGGTCATTGTTTGGGAGGCGGAACAGCAGCTCTTCCCTCTGCCGCCGCCGCTCAGCCCTTCACGCGGTTCCCTGTTTGGTGTTCACCGGGATGGACACAAATCCACAGCGGCATTCTCTTAGTCTTTCCACCATCTCACCTCCTCTAAATCCACCTGGCTTTCTCTTTGCACCTTCCCCTAAAGCTCAATGACGAACCCGCCTCCCCGCCTGGACGCTGAGCTGAACTTTGCCTGTCACCACAGAGCTGCACGGCAATATTAGGGATTTTCCCTCTGCTTTTTTCCCTAGATTAGCGGTGCAGCGTGGCAAGGCCTCGTTTGCCTTCCTCCGCCATCCTGTCACACCCATCACACAGCTCCGACGGCTGGGGCTGCAGCACACGGGTTCACGGGCAGGCAGAGAAAAGAAAAGACGAGTCCTCATTGAAGAAGTGTAAGAGAAAGGGAGGAGGGTGGGTAGACAAAATTCAACAATCGTGATTTACGTACACAACAGAAAAACAGCAACCAAAGGGCCCATGATCCAAGTCACAGACGACGCAGCTCTCTGCTGCAAGGAGACCGTGTCCCCTCGGCAGGGCCTTGCCAGGCACCGTACTACGCACGGTTGAGAGATAATTTCATCCAAATGTGCGAACACGCAGAACAGCCCGTCCAACGGGCTCGGGCTGAAACGCATTAACGACGACGACATCCCAAACTCCCTCGAACAGAACTTTGCTGCCCAAGCTCCTCTGAGGGGCCGGCACGCAACTGCTTTTCCACGACAGAGGATGAGGGGGGCAAAAAAATCTGTGCGATGTCGCAACCTCTTGTCTGCTCGCACTTCCCCACCTGCCAATAGTTGGGCTTAAACAGAAGCGGAGGGAGGGAGGGTGAGATTTCCCATCTCGAGCGGCAGCAGCAGGTTCCATCTCACTCAGCTGCCTCTTACACAAGTAACTCCCCTCCTAGGCCCCCCAGAAACACACGCACAGAGGGTACGTTTACAAACACGCTGTTTATATATGCACGGCAAACACTCGCACAGAGATAGCACGCAAGGAGAGAGATTGAAAAGAAAACCGTCTTTCTCCATCACTATATGTTCCCCTGCTCTTTCCGTTTCATTCTGCTTTATCTATCAAAAATATATTAACCCAAAAGCCTGTTTCCATCAAAGTCTCGATTCCATGAACATTTAAAGATAAGCCTTATCTTATTACTGGTGCATTAACAACAGAAATCTAAAGGGCTACTGTCAATCATCTCCTCGTCTCTGTTTCTTTTTCCTCTCTTCTCCAAACAGCTTTGCAGAGCAGGATTGGGACCTCGCAGGGGTTCTGGTGGACGTGAACACACACGAACACCAACGCGCACAAAAACTCCACCCCTGCCCAAGGTGTCGTGGAAAGATCTGAGGGTCCGGCCGCGCGCCCACAGCAAAGGGAAGAGCAGGGCCAGGCAGCACCCACTCAACCCGCACCGGTATCTGCAAACACGCCCCTCCTGCCGCACGGCGCGGAGCCTGCGGCCGATCATCTCAAAGCAATTCTCAAGAAGTTTGCACGGGGGAAACGAACCACTCAAAAAATCCAAGGGCATTGAGGTCATCTGCATTTCTATTTCCGTCGTGTCTATTTTTCATTACAGCTTTTCCCTTGCCAGCCTTAACTACTACTTTCTCCTGGTATCTAGTCCTCTGTACATCGTATGTGTAAATTTTAAATGGTTCTTATTAGGATGTTTGCATCAACTGAGGCAGCATCCAAGTGTCTTGGCAGAGATGCTTGTTTGAGGTTTTAAAATTAAAAGATTCTAGATTACTTATGGAAAGCAGTGACCATTTTCTCCAGTGATCTTCTGGGGCAAACCCCACAACAGACCTGAATTCCATGCCTCTGGAGCAACTAAAATATCCACCTTAATTTTGAAGCAATGTGTTTTCCTCTCTTTGCCTTTTTTTTTTTCTTTTCTTCTAATTAGAAGTTTTAATTCTGCAACGAGTGTCACTAAGAGACACGGCCAAAAATAACACAGCCTGTTCCAAAGGCCCTTTGAAAAGCTTTTATTTTTAAAAGCCAGAACAGGACAGACGATCCAAGAGCGATAAATCTAAGGTTTTCTGAAAAGCGCTGCGGATGGCAGGGAGGCGAAGCGACAGCTCGGGATGAACAGCACGCACAACGCGGATCGTAGCGAAACCAAACTTCGCATGGACAAAGCCGCCAACTGTGCATGTAAGTCTCTATGCTCTAAGTCTCTATGTGCTAAGACGGTTGTCACTGAGAACCTTCAGGCTCAAAGCCTGATCCCCTCCTACCATCAGCACCTACTGATCCATCTGTTTTTCCCCCTGGAGGGGAAAGCACCAGGTTTGAAGGGCTTGGCCACAAGGTCTGTTCCCTGAGGAGGACGGGTGAGAACGTACCCCCCTGTGAAATGGAGCTCTTCTGGAAACAAGGCTCTGGGATTCTCTGTCACGTCCCTTAGATGAGCACAGCAAAACCACCACATACGGTCAGCGACTCCCCAGCCACGCACACTGGATCTGTTTTATCAGAGGCCCCGAACAGAGAACCCACCAGTTACCACAGCCAGAGATGGCCAGGACAGCCCAGCACTGAGCGCAGGAGGAACCTGGAACCAAACCACATTTACTCCCAATGAGGCCTCTAGGAGAACTTCCCCACACCTTCTAGATTCATCTTTTTCAGCAACTTGCCCATTCATCTTCCCTCAGAACGAAAAGAAAACAGGATGGGTTGTGAAGATCCTCACACTGCAGCTGTTCTCCGGCAGAACAAGAGACCAACTCCAAAGTGAAAGATCTCCCGGGGAGAAACTGAGAACCTGCTGCTTTTCTTGTGAGCTATGGGAATTCCAGCACGGAAACACCTGACCTCAGCTACGGCTGCACACCATCTAACACGGGTTCAACGATCACTCGGACTGGAAAAGATCCTGGGACACCATCCAGCACCCACCTCCACTGCAAGCAAAGTTAGTTCAGACCAGGTTGCTCAGGGCTTTATTCAGTTGGGTCTTGGAAGATTTGCAAAAACAGAGATTCCGAAATTTGAAATGATAGCCTATGGCTTTCTAGACTGAAACACTGTCCTTTCCCTCAAGTGTGTTGAGCAGGAGAGACAAGGTTAAATTAAAATGTGTAAAATGGTTTAACGGGTCACTGCTGGAAAGAAAAGCATTTAAGTCACAAACTTGCATTCAGGAATCAAGCCACAGCCAGCAGCTTGAAGCAGAATTAGAACCAGGTTATATCTTATGGATGGCAGGAAAAATCGAGGTATGAGCTGTAGGTCTTAAAAAAAAAAAAAAAAATACACCATGAAGACATGAAATTTTAACGAGGAAAACACATCAGATGTTTGTGCATTTTAGGTGTTTATTTTTCAATCAAGTGCATGTGCCCAGATCACGACAGGATGTTTGAACTGTGCACATCAGGTCTTTTACCCACTGTTTATATGAATGTCACTCACTATCAGGCCTCTGCGGAAGACAAACAGATTGAGGAGAGATGAGGACGTATCCGAGTTTCGCGTTGCTTCCGCCTCTAACCCTGCTCTTGCTGCTCTAAGAAACAAAACCTACTGCCCAGAAGGATGTCAGATGAAACAGGGAAGGGAGAAAACAAATAGAGGCAGAGACAGAGACAAGTGCAAACCAAAGGCATCTCCCAAAATGCTTCGGGATGGGCACTCGAAACCACGAGACACTCAGGGCAATTTTTCTGGAGTCTGAAAATGACAGACACAGAATACCTGGAACTAAGACCAAAAAGACACACGATCCACTTACCTAGCAGATAATATTCCACGTGCACACCAGAGGAACTTGCTAATGGGACTGCAGGACTGCCAAATCCTTGCTGACATTCAGATTATCGTGTCTCCCCAACTCTTAACACCTCAGAAGTCTCGGAAGCCACAAAGCCAAGCAGTAGGCTTGGACCCACACATGGTTCAGGGAGAGGGGCTTAAAAGCTAAAGTTAATCACAAATTAATCAAAAGCACCTGTATGGTTTTGCTGCCCTCCGTTCCTGCCACCCTCTTCACCACAAACCTTCACTTAGATTCTTCACACAGATTTGAGAAACAGCCACAAAAAAGACCAGACCTTAAGCATCCATTGCTACCTCAGACTAGCAGAGAGCCCAGGGAGGACACCAAAATCCTCAAGACTCCTGTGTTAAGCGATACGTACCAGTAAAACACAGCCACAAATCCCTTCTTGCAAGACCTTGGACTGCTTCATTCAACATGCAATTGCTTTGGATTGTCCTTCGATACAGCACACCACCACGGTCACGTTGACATAAAACAGGCTTGCAGGCTCTAAGCCAGCAGTATTTTTTTGAGAGCCATCCTTGGCCTGTTTTTTGCAGTGGGTTATCCTTACATTTCACCCACTGTTATAACCAAAAGACAACATTCAAATGCATTTAGTGGGCTGTGCTCATGTGCTACCTTCCCCAGACATTTTCCCTTCCTTTTTCCTCCTCTGCAGGGACGCTGGAGTTTCCTGTATATATACAAGGAGAGATTCAGAGACGACTGTACAAGCATCAAAGTATATCCTACAAATGAGAGGTTAAATCCTTGTAATTTGGGGGGAAAAACGCCCTAATTCTGGGAACACCTACATGGTGCAATGGAGTGTGGAGCTGGATGTCACCAAGGTCACTCATGCAGCCCTAGGGCAGTGACTTGGTTTGGGCTGTGGGCATGTCCATCCCACTGCCATCAGCCATAAAACTCACTTCAATTGCTGTAGGAGTAGGGTTAGGGCTCCTGCTTCTGAAAATCCCGTTCATGGTACGTCACCTTTACCTTCAAAATGTAATTAAAACAATGGTTCAACCTACATACCCAACACAGGGTGGAAAGCTAAAAGCAAAAGGATATTTGCAGTGTTCGTTTCTACGTTCAAGCTTTTAGAGCACAAACTACTATCTCGATTGTTATCAAAAGGTCACTCGCACTGACTAGAGATTAAGATGAAGAAAAGGCAGCTGGTTACGAGAACTCTCCCTTGACACACATTATTTCCATCAGACAGTGTCATAAAAAGGATCGCAGGATTACGCACAAACCCCCAGCAACCCCCCAACTCCAGTGTTACTACTCAATAGCTCACATACCCAGACCCCAAAAGAAAACAGCAAATAAGGAAACAGCATTTAGTAACAAAACCTAGCCTTTAGTAACAAAACCTAGCCTTTAAGCCTGTGAGAAACAGAAACTCGCTGGCCGTACCAGAGAGGCCTATTGGTGAAGACAGTAGGTGGAACAAAGGGATGCAGGAGCAGAAAGGATGGGGTAAAGCTCTGTTCTTCTGCACAGGAGAGCTGATGAATCTACTGTTCAACTATCTGCAAACTCAGAGTGGAAAGACCACTTCCCTTGCACTCGGAGCAGTATTGTGCATTTCCCTTCAGACAACGATACCATCGAAGCCCAGTGTCCTTCCTGTGCGGCACAATGTCCCGTGGCTGAAGCGTTGTCTTTTAGAAAGACAAAATCATCCAATCTGACGTATTTTCACATGAATCATCCCTAACCCCATGTGTTTCATAGAATCATTTTAGTTGGAAGAGACCCTCATCGGGTTCAACTGTTCCCCCACCCCTGGCACTGCCCCATGTCCTGAGAACCTCATGTCCGTCTGTCCAACCCCTCCAGGGATGGTGACTCCAGCACTGCCCTGGGCAGCCTGTTCCAATGCCCCACAGCCCTTTGGGGAAGAAATTGTTACCAGTACCCAACTTCAACCTCCCCTGGTGCAACCTGAGGCCGTTTCCTCTCGTCCTGTCACTTGTTCCTTAGGAGAAAAGACCAACGAGGTGCAACGTTGCACTGTGGGGACAAGGACCCCCATAGCCCTACTTTCTGTGTTGGGAGCAGCCAGAGCATCAGGGCGTCCCTTGAGCAGCCACATTTACTGCAAGATAATGCCACAGTGTAGGTTGGAGCCTGCTGGGGGTGAGTGAGGGGAGTCAACTGCTGCCCAAGGCATTAATCCACGGGCACAGTTGAAAAGATAGACAACACAATGCATTATTGTCCCTGTTGTGTCTCAGAGTAGGAACTTACCCAGGCAATCCCCAAGGGTTTGGAATGAAGATTTTCTGATGCGCACACCCCATCACCACCGGGGGCCCACACCAGCACTATGGATTATTCCCCATTCCTAGCAGCACCCCCAGATGAGCCCAAATCCTCACTTAACACGTTCTACTCAGCATATTTCCCACCACACAGCCCCTGAAAGGCAACCTTGTCGCTCCTTGGCGCACCAGCTGCAATGGGTAAGAGTACCCAGTCCTAGTTTCAGGCGTTTTGTTTCAGAGTCTCACCGTTTCCCATCACGATGGGTGGGGGCAGAGAAAGGCCGTCAGTCTGTCTGCAGAACAGGCTGGCTCTGTTTGCCCCGTGCCCCAGCCCACAGGGGTTGTCGACTTTTAATGGAGCGCTCAGGTTTCCGCCGATGCCAGCTGCAGATAGAAGGGCCCAGCGGCAAACAAATTCAGCTCCCCGGAGGCCGCTCGGTTTCTCCTCTTATTTGTTAGTTTACCTGTAAAGTACAGTTGGGCTAATTCCTGCTGGTGTGGTTGTGAAGATACGTCTCCCTCCTCTTTTGAGTTAGCAGGGGTAAAAAAAAAAAAAAAAAAAAGAGCAAGTGCAGCAAGGCTAATGGAGTAAGAGAGTATTTCCCATGGCTTCAGCAATAGGGAATATTTTCTGCTGGGGATTGTTTGCCGAATCCCTGCCGAGAGGTGAAGTTGTGCAGCACTTTATAATAACTAAGACCTATTCGTTACACACAAAAGGTGCAGAAGGCGTCCTGATATCTGCATGTTCAGATGGGCTTAAATCCAATAGCTCCTCATAACGCCAGCTATTGAACTTATTATATGCTTACTAGAAGGCCAAGAAAGGAGCAGGAATTATCAGCAAATGTCTCATTTGATTTTTAAATATTAACAAAAAGCATTTTAATCACATCTGAAAGTATCGTGTTACTGAAATGGACCAGAATACTCACCTGCAGTTCAAATCCCCACTTATTTCCTACATGAAAATGAGCCTGAATGTCTCCTCAGGCTCTGTTTAGGATCCATCCTTGTCACCAAACTGTTGTTCAATTCAGCTGCAAAACTTGCTGCCCCAGAAGACAGACGTGCTGTGATTTGGACATGAGCCACGAGAGAGAAAGGCTGCGGCGCTGAAACTGGACCCAGCCTGGGTTCGGCCGCGAGTGTCCGATGGCAGCTCTGATTTAGGGCTGTGATTACACCACCCCTTAACGAGAAAGGCAAGGCTGTGAAGACTGAGTCTTGCAGGCCAAGATTAAAGTGCACCTACAGAACCAGGAAAACCTGCACATCACCTGTGTACAGCATATTCTGCACCAAAGTACTCCACATTCCTCAGCATCCTCCGACACATTAAAAAAAAATATATATTTTTAAATGAAAAATGGATTCAAGTAAAAACCAAAAATGAACACGTGGCTCACGGGCAGCAGGATCCACACAGGTCCAGTTTTGCAGCTGAAGCCAAATGAAAGCAGAGTGGAAAGCTCTGGAAAAGTCACCTAGAATACAGGTGCACATAGCTTCATTTTGAAAAAAACTTTTGACAGTTTTCCATAAAACATTTGTATAAGCAAGCGAGGGAGAAATCACCTGGAGAAACAAATTACAGGCTGAGCATGACGCTGCTTGGAGAACACCAAGAGAATACTTATCAATGCTATGCTGTTTGGGAGGATTTATCAACCACGGTTCAAAAGGGGTCTGTCCTACAGCTAATTCTATTCAATATTTTCACTAATGATCTTGATGACTGGATCGATCAGGTGGCAATGAGTATGCTGGAGGAAAGCATGGAATTTAAGGGATCCTGGCAAACTGGGGAAGTAGTCTGAAAAAAAAATCAAGAAACTATTTAAGAGAATGGAAAATGAAAGGCCATATAGCAGACCTATAGAGAGGCATCATGATCCTGAGCTCACACATTAAACTTAAGGCAATAAGCTCCAGATTCTGCAAAACCCACAGATGGGGAAGCACAATGGGGAGATGGCCTGAGACAGACCCAAAGTTAAAATCCTGCTTCATTCAGTCAGTGAGGTCACTTTATTCAGTCTTTATTCGTGACTTTATTCAGTCATGAGGCTCAGCCACAGAACTGCCCCGTTGAGAAATGCACTGAAGACAAGACACTGAGCATTTGGAGAAACTCAGGAACACAGAAACAACCACAGGTCCAGGAAACAGCCCCAAAGGGGAGAGACTGTCCAGACTGAAAACATCTAGTTGAGAGGAAAGAAGACAGAGCATGGACGCCATCAGTCTCCAAGTACATAAAAGAGCGATGCAAGGAGAAAAGGAATAGTCTGTTCTCTGCACCACAGTGGATAGGGATAAAAATACAAATAGGCTTCCACTGCAACACAAAAGATTCAACGAGATACCAGGAAGAAAGAACCTGTTCCCTTTTCCCTCCTAAACAACTCTAATGATAGTGAAGCCCTGTAACAAGTAATGACAAAAAAATTTCTAAAAATGAGTCAGCTGGACACCTGAAAAGGGCAACATAGATACAGTCAACCCTTCTTTTGGGTAGGGAGAGGGACGAGATGACCTCAGGATTCCTTCAAGAAGCGACAGCCCCTGTCATCCTGTACACGTCTCACAGATGACAACTCCTTACTGAAAAGGCCCAGAGATGCTTATCACTGACAGACTCAGAAGAGATCTTGCTAACGGATAGGAGAAAGGAGGGTTTGCTTGCTTAATATCTTTATATTGATCCTAAATTGGACACAGTCCCTCCAAGACTCACCGAGAAGTTTTAAAACAACAACTTCTCTTTGAAAATTGCTGCTAAGTTCACATGACAAAGTGAGGCACAGCGCTCCATGGAAAAAATCAGAGATATCACAAGCAGACTGCAAGCTCAAGAGATTCTACTTTCCATCTGATCTGGTGCAATCCTAGAATGAGACGCTACTGTATTTTCCTCCTACCTCCTCAAACCCCAGGCTGGATTTGTTATTTTGAGCTCAGAGTGACAGAAACTCTGGCAACACAAGCACAAACAGCGACATTAGCCACAAAAGCACCTCATTTGCAAGCCAGAAGCCACAGGCTGTTTACACCAGAGCGTCCAAGCCATAAACATTTAATTAAATCAGCCTTTTTCAATCAAGGCATATTTTCTACATCACTGCTCATTTTCAACTTGTTGCAAAGCCTCTCCTGATGTTCCTGTTTCGAGGCACTGAAATGCTGGGCTGGGATGCTGCTGCAATGGACAGAAGTGAGGAGTAAATGTAACGCTGGCTTTACTCACCCGCTCCTCAAGGTTTGCCTGGCTCCAGATGCGCGATAACCGCAAACGTCCTTCCAGCAACAACTCATTCCATAGGGCTTTCTGACAGTGCCGGCTTAGAGTGCAGATGAATAATCAAAACTTCAGTTCTACTAATTTAAAACAGAAGCTGCTTTCACAATCAGGTGAAGAACACAAGAATGTACGTTGATGCCCAAGCCAACTTCGTGACCAACTTTGGACTAGAACTGCTCAGCAAAAAGGGGAGAAGCTCGATAACATGCAGTAATTATCAACTCTTAATGCAGGTTATTCTACTACTGTATGGCAAAAAACCTCAACAAACAAACAAAACCCCAGGAATGTGCCTCTGAAGTACATTAAGACTCCTTTCTTTACCTTTTTTTTTTTTTTTTAAGAGTAGCCAGGGTACCCTTCCTTACTTCTGTTGACTGGCACAAGAACAGCTGAATCCCCTAAAGTAAGTGGACAACCAGCAGAAACCTTGTTAAAATGCTTTGCTGCATTATTGACAATATTATCAAACGATTCACACACTAACAGAAATACACGTCCTAACTGCGGTTAATTACCAATATTATCACTTTCTTTAAAAGAGAAGCAAAAAAACTCTCCTGGGAATTACAGACCAGCGTTAAGGTTACTTCAATGCCCAGCAAAACCATCAGCCAACAATGAAAACCAGGCTGGCTAATCATCCTGACAAACGTGATCCATTGAACACCAAAAACCAAAGGAAAATTGGGCTTCTCCACTCTGCTGGAATTATCCACACACGTTCTCAACCACCGGCTTACCAAGGACCTTCTGCAACCAACGCAAAGGAAGAAAAGGACAGGAGTAAAATAAGAGCGTGGCTTTAATGAATGATTAAAAGAGCGCTAAAAAACTCTACGCTAACCTCAGTGTTGCTTAACTTTAACGACCTTCCAGAACAGGAAGAACTATAACTGTGTAAGATTTGCAAATAGTCCAAGGTTAATTTAGCTGGCAGGATGAGGAGGAGAAAGAACTCAAGTACCACCAAAGCTGGACTGAAATTGAGTATTGACAAGTGAAAGGTAACCACAAAGCAAGTATAAATTGAACTACGCTGATACATTGACAGAAGCATCCAAGATAAAGGATTTGGGCGCCACTGAACAGCTCAACAGAACACAGACCCCGCACAGCAGGACTCTGGGGGAGAAGTGTTAAAGAAAAGCAACAGATCTTACCAAAAAGTATTAAAATGCCACTGATCAATCTTAATTTGGAAGAGCACATTGATTTAATAAAACTATTGGAAGCACGGATAGTTTTCTATACCAGAGGATGCAAAGATTCTCACTTCTGAAGACAGATGACATCTGATAAAGGCAAACTAACTAACAGCAAGAATGAAGGGAAATCGTGACTTGGGTTCCGGCAGAACGACAAATTAACCGAAAATAGCAAATTAAAACTGCAGTTTCATGAGTAGCTTGAGGGTTAGAGTGCCACAAGATATCTTGGAAAATGCACTTCAGCAATTTTTTACATGATTGGGTATTTGTTTGGATAACAGAACCCACATTTACAACTAGACAGAAAAAAAATACACATCTTCGGGCTCAAAGGACACAAGATATCCACCAAGTGTGAGAAGTCTGGGGAAACAGTTCCCTTACAAGTAACTTATTCCATAATTATCCATGGCAGAAGTTTTCGGACTTCCCAAGAGCGTGATGCTGGAAGCATTAAATGCTACTGGTTTGGAATCCATCCCTATCTTCCCACAAATCTGCTTTAAAACAGGTGTCTTTTCACCCTATGTGTGATCAGTGAATCGGTGGAATCTCCTCTAAACCCCTGGAACAGACGAAGTGCGATCAGGAAGATGAAGGGAACCTTGAAGAACATTTTCTGATGATCCAACTCAAGAAGCAAAACGTAGCTGCAGGCAGAAGGGTGCGAGTTAATCCCCGTTGTGCTACAGCCCTGCAGAGACAGCTGATCCCTCTGCAATTCCGAACTGCCAGTCAAAGCTTTAACATCTTAATACACAGCATGCTCTAATTAAAATTTCTAATTAAGGGGGGAGAAGAGAGCCGCTAACCTGCAAAACTAATGTTGCAAATTAGCAAGCCTTATGTACAAATTGAAGGCGGCCTTTGTTGCTCTTCCATAGATTAATGTTAGTATTTTAAGTAAATAATTCCGGACAAAGTCACCATGAGCTCACTTGTGCCTGTTTTAGCAGTGGGAGACCAGTAACACTTCTAGATGAGCCTCTTATGATAGGTGTATGGCACGAAACACAGAACCCATCTTATCACCTGCCTTTGGAAGACTGACCAAATCAAAAAGGACCAAGGAACAAATAAAGACAAATTCTGTCTCCATTGCCTCAGTGAAAGATGAAGTTATTTCAGACTTTCTCTTACTTTTGTCCCAGGAAAGACAGGAAATGTTCTGAGGAGTCTGGACTCGCTACCCCAAGTCTCAGCAGCCTCAGAAGGGGCCTTCACATAGCAGAGAAGTGAAATGTGGGGAGAGGAGCAGCAGGAGCTACAGGCCGAAGATTCAGCTCCACCTCCGCAACACCCCAGGACAACTCACTAAGCCCAATCTTCCACTTCTGCACCACCAATTGGGCACGAATTTACTGCAAACACATCAGTGGGAGGGAATTGTACATGATGCTTTTGAAACACATCACATACCAAGGGCAAAAACTGTCAAAAGCTGTCAGCACTTAGAGCTGATAAATCAAAAACGCTCTGCAGAGAGCTTTGTTCAATAGTGATCTTGCAACAACTTTAAAAGAAATCGTTAGGTTAAAAAACTGTGATGCTTGAACATTTATATACCCGTTATAACAACTAAAGTACAAAAGAAATATGTGCTCAGATATTGTTACTACAGCAGTTCTAGGCCTCTACAAATATTACTACACTCCAGACTAAGCCCAGGCCTCTGGTCCAGCCGTGTGCTCCTGACAGCTCTGGTTTTAATACCAAACCAGCAAACCTCTTTGCTTTTCCACTGCCCTAAACCCAGATGTCTCCCCGAAATGGCCCAGTCATGCCAGCTTTGCCAGACGGCAAACAAGATTTACAGCTCAACTTAGAACTGGATGGAGACCAAATAGCTCTCTTAGCAGGGTTTTGAGAACAGATCCATCTTCAGAGTTAAAAACAAAACAAAAAATCCCACACCGAGGTATAAAGTGATCTGGATTCATCTCCAAACAAAACGCTTCTCTTGCCAGAGCTCCTCAACTACAATTTTTAAAATTCACTGCAATAGGGGACATGAGCCCGACACTCCAAATCTTTTCCAGAGGTATAATACTCTACAGTAATACTTGTCAGGAAGCACCTGAGGATGAGACTTCAGAAAACACAGGTTTTGACGCACTGAGCAACACTCGATGGAACTCAATTATTGCCTCACTCTTCAAATAAAAGGAGCTCCAGAAGAATCAGACAAAACCAAGTAAGTGGGTAACAGAGGCAAACAAGCTTCAAAATAGATAAATACAAATTGATGCACTTGGCCAAAAAATACGTGATGCTGAGCTTAGAATTGCCAGTTCCAACTCGGGAAAGAGAATCTGGAGTATTCACTCAATTCTCTACAGTCACCGACTCAGTGTTTGGTGACAACCAAGAAGTCAATCACCAGAAAGGCTATTGTTGCCAAGACAGAAATAATTTCTATGCTACAATATAAAACTGAGTATTTCTAATGTTCTGCAGTAGTAAGAAAGGATGGGAAGTTACGGAACATGTGTAGACAATGAAAACATCTGAGATGGCCAGATTTCGGGGGAAGGAATTTTGGTTATTTCTAATTCCTGCCCAGTAAGTAATTTTTTGTGCTTCAAATGATTATCTACAGATACTCTGTTCCCATTTCCAATGTCTTCATAGACAGTATGATCCACGTTCTGCTGTAAAGAAAAATCACATGCACGTTAATGCAGGTGGGAACCAACACAGATAATCTTTGAGTAACCTGACATTGTCTACAAGAACTTCTGAAATACGTTGATCTTTCCAGGTAATAAAACAGTATTCTCATAGAAGGTGCAGAGCTCAACTTAGTTTTGGTTTAAGTAAAGCTTAAGAAAGAAAACCAGATGACAGATTGCTTGCTTTAGCTAAAAGGAAGAAATCTAGGCAAAACCAGTGTGCGGGGTCCGAGTTTTGGCTTGTCCTTATGGAATGTTGTTTTGGGGACGTATTCACCATGAGGGCACGGATTACTCCCTGTCAGCTGGAACTTACAGGCACTAAAATATCAGTTTTCAGACAAGCAGTATAAAAGAACTGGTTCCTGCATGTCTGAATGGGGGCCATATACAGCCTAATAAAAGCAATTTTGCGGTCCAAGGAGGATGGAGTCTCTCTGATTGACATGAATGAGGCCCTTGAGAAATCTAAGAATGAGCAACCAAAACACAAAAAGGCCGCATGACTTCCAGTCAAAGAAAAGGAGAAGAAAGTGTTCTAAACAGAACCTTCTAGAGCTAATGAACAGCCTAGATTTCTTAAAAGATCATACGTAAGCAGACCAGTTAAGCCAAAATGCCGACGTACTGGTGCTAGCAGGCACCTCAGTCACTGCCAGGGTTGTTTGGTTTAGTGGCTCTTGATCCAGACTTCAAATTATCCTTTGGTTAATAAACGTGAACTAGAACAGGCAAGACTGGCAAGGACTCGATAGTCAAAAAGACGGTTGTGTTTCCAAGAATAAGCCTCGGAGTGCAGGGCAGGGCTCGGATTCACCCAAGATCTTGCAAGGTTTTTCTGGTTCTGTTTGATCATCCTGAGCATAAGGTCCAAGAAGAAAAGAATGAGACGGGATTCCCTCTCCTGTCATTTATTAGGGAAGGAATAACAAACACATATCAGAAACCTGTGGCTCTCGGAAACAAAGAGAACACTTAGAGTGTTCAACCTTGACAAGCAACAGCCACGTCGAGGGGAAGACAAAGATTCCAGTCTTGCAGACCGACTGCACCATCCTGGAAAAGCACTCACACCAGGCACACAAATAAAAATACAGAACTTTAATACTTACTGAGAAATGGAAAATCCATTCTATCCTAAACTCTAAAGTCCACTTACAACCAGAACTAAAAACAGTGCTGTGTGCGCAGCCGCAGATGCGGGAAAGGCTCCGTATTCCTTCCTTCTCTTATATAGTGTATATGGTGGAGATCCAATCCTATCGAATTATGCTTTTAAGCTGTTTTTGTACAGAACAGTAGGAGAATTCGTGGGGAATCCCAGAAGGCTACTCCCCTTTCTCCCATATCTTGCTTAAACACAACCTCCCCAAGCCCTCGAATTCCTTCTGGATGCCCATCATCCGGCCTCACCGCAGACTATAATCACCCAGCTCTCCTCCGCACTCAGCAGGTTAGGCTCCCCATGCTAGGTTTTATCTTAAAATTATTCTACTTACATACTCAGCAAGTTAATTTAAAACTCACATGTTCGTAAATAAAGAGCTTTCCACCTCACTGTGGATATTCAAATAAAAGGAAAACAAAAGTTTTTAAAAGTGCTAATAAGTTGCGCTCCTTTGCTGCCTTTTGTCCCTCATTCCACCAGATCCCAGATGTAAATACAGGTGACAGCTCATTGCTTTTCCTCTGCCTCCCCGTGGCTGCTCGGACGAGCAGGTAAAGCTCCTGTACACGCCAAGAGTTCCACCAGCACGGACGGCTCGTTTTTCCACGCTCAGGTACTTGCCACGAATTAAAACAACTGGTAGGATTTGAGGAAAAGAGCTATTTCCAACTGAGCCAGAAACAGACCCAGAAAGGACGCCGGTACTTCAGAGTTTGGCCAAAAGATCAGAGTTAACGATTGCCCGAGTCGTTAAACACCCCGTAGTTTTTAACAGAAACTGTTCTTTGAGAGACAGGCTGCGAGCTCGATTCAAAATCCTCATTATCGACACCAGCACATACCACATTTTTAGGTGGGGAGCTCTAGTTTTGAGGCCAAGCAAAGGATGCCACCTACTGAATCCTGCTGCCGCGGCTCAGCACCCGGGGCAGGATCACACGCAGGCCCAAACCAAACCCCATGAAGAGCAGAAAACAGGCTTGGAAAAACAAAGCTTTCCTCGGTGCTCGTCTCCTCACAGACCCAGAGATGTATTAACTCACCAAACATCTGCACAGTCGTAATAATTCCTAGTTTGGCAACACTGACAACCTTAGCGGTATTAAAAAACCTCCTTACATCTTTATTCCATTTTGGATTCATTATAAAATGGTCTGACAATATACGCTGGTACAGTACAATCGGCAACATTTAACCCCTGCTCCCAGTTGCGTTCTTAACTTCACGGCTTAACGACACAGAGTCAGTAGATCACAATATGACCCTGTTAATATTTTTTTAATGCCATTTTTACAAATTACAGCATAATGCACTGATTACGAGGATGAAAGGAAAGTCTCTACGTCTGTCTGGAAACCAAATAAAAGAATGTTTGAACATCTGTTCATCCTACAAATGTCTTTAAAAGCTTTGATTTTCCCATAATCATTTTGTTCCACCATTTCACCCTTTTTCAAATGTGTATCCAACAGCCTCAGGACAGCAGCCAGAGATCTGCAGTAATAGCACATTATTATCAAAGTTCTTAGGCACACTTAAGTTCTCCTTTTGAAACGAAAAATGGGGAAAAAAACCCCACAAAATCAAACCCCAGGCTTCAAAAGGTACCTCTGTCCTACACAAACCTCTGCCCAGGGAGCACAGCGAATGGACGGGGCTTTGTGACAGGGGCTTTACTGAGAGGATTATTACCAAGCAGAAGGACGAGAGATGGTGGCAGGTGAAGGGACAGACACGTCCCCGCTCCTCCTGTGTCACCAGTAACCGTCCCCGAGACTCTGCCCGAGTCCCTGTACTCAGGAGTTACTCACCGCACGCAGGAGCGGGTGTAAGGAGCAGGGACTGGTCAGTCCCACCACGCTGGGCTCCCAAAACCCGCCGTGGGGGCCCTGTCAGCACCCAGACTGACATCTCCTTCTCCAGAGGCAAAACCAGAGCCTGAGCGAGGAGAAGCAACAGGCAAAGATGGGAAATCGGAGCACGGAGGAGGTGGTTATGTCTCGGAGCGAGGGGATGGAAGAAAGACGCTGAGTTAGTACCATAGTCTGGAAATTATACTTTTAAAAAACCTTTCCTCCCATTTTCCGTATGTTACAGGAGACTGGATGAGAAAGGGGTGGAGGTCCAGCTCTGCAAGCTCTGGCTGCTCCCTCCCCTGGAACAGCCCAGGCAAATAAAGCACAGAGCCTGGGCAGGAGGAGACCTCTCAGCCAGGCAGAGGCTGCAGGCCTAAGTATTTGGGACCAACGAGTTTTCAAATGGATCAGGTTCCGTAAAAACTGACTCACTGATACTGCTACGGGCAATCCACAGCGTAGAGGGGAAACCATTAACCAGGCAGCGCTTCGTAAAAACACATCCCACTGTTTACACTGACTGCCTCCCCTCCAGAACTATTCAAAAACGCCTCAGAAATGAGAAAAAGCTCTAAGTGCAAGGCTAACAGCTCCGGAGCAGCCAGCAATAGCCTACAACAGGACACCTCCACCAACAACTGCCCTTTTCTTTCCACAGCTCCAGGCAGAGTTGGCAGAATTGAGTGACCCATTTAAAATCTGACGAGGACATTAGAACTATACAGATAAAAATGTAAGTTCCTTAATATTTTTTTTTAAAAGGTTTTTTTTTATACCAATAATTCTTAAACTAACCTGGGATGGTAATAACGGCATTCCTTCTATGTCATCTGTCTCTCTAGCTTCCGTCACTGCAGTATCTTAAGCAGAGGTAACAGTGCAGGGTACAAATCAGGATTTGATAAAGGCTTAAAAGAAAGATAACATAATAAACATTCTTTCCAAAGGCTGCATTTGGGGGTGGGGAAGGAGAGGTGACAGGGGGATGAAAACACATTTTTTTTCATTACAGAAGGACACATTTTCCAGCACAAGGCACATTAAGCCATGGCTGAAGTTGCCTCCCTAATTCCTCCGGGATCGTGCTGAAAGCAAACCCCATAATCTTAAGGGATGTGCTAAAGCTTTGCTGGGACTCACTCAGCAGAAACTGTTTGGGATTATTCCACAAAGCGCTAATTCTGTTCCGATTTAAAGGGGCACCATCACCCTAGTTTAGACACCAGACTTGCCCTGTCTCTCGACTCTCCAGTTGCAAATATCCTCTCGACAGCTGATCTTTTTGCCATTTGTATCCACTTTGGTTACCTGGAAATTAAAAGGAAAAGACTGAAAAAACCAGGATCATGTTAACATGATGGACTCACACCCATCAATGGATATTTGATTAATAACACTGAGTGTTATTAATAATATAACAAAAATACGATTAATAAGAATGAGCGTAGCAATCTACTACAGTTATTTACTTCCATGTGCAACCAATGCACTTACATTATACACGTGGTCACCTTCCATGGCTGGCTTCACTGAATTTAACACCAACAAGCAGCAGATTTTTTGTTCAAAAGGCAGGAACTAACACTTTCCATGCTGCCAAGCCTGAGTCCAATTTCTGTTCCAGACTGGAGCTCTCATACCTGTGGAATCATTGTTAAGTTTTCACATTAAGGTGCCTGATGCTTCGTAAATAACACAGAAAGGATATTACCAGTGCTCACCTTTTTATGAGCCTGGGACATGAAATCAAGAGGAAGAACTAAAGCAGCCATGAAATCCCTATTAAGCAACTAATGGTTTCTAAAGCATCATGGAGATATTCATTTTACAAGGCTTATGCTGCAATCTTCTACCATTATTTTAATGAAATAAAGCCCTTGGCTATTTCCAGGGGCAACTTTTTCTTTCACACACAAAAAAACCTCTTGACTACAAAAACCCAAAACAATTCTGGAGTCAGATTCGCTGCAGAACAGACAGGGAATTCAGACAAGCTATAAAAATGTCCCTGAAAATAGGTTCTGAACCTTTGGAACAGCAAACAGGACAATTAAGACTCTCAGTTATGCACATCGTTATGTTTAATACGTAAAACATTTCTAGACAGAAATCATAGTTATAAAAAAGATCCATCCCCATCTCTCAGATAGCATCTCACACATTTGCAGCTGAAGGAAGGTGAAACATCCATTTCAGGTTTCACCTTTTATATCGTGTGCTTTCTGGACCCCAATTTGCTGGGGTAACTAAACCAAAACTAATCAGCTTCACTTTGTGGGTCACGTGAAATTCACATTTTGACCAGATTTAGATTAACATTGGTGGCAAACTTGGAAACCAAGAGAAACCTCCAAACAATTCTCCAGCAAAGCACCTCTGTTAGAACACATCCCCTGGGGGTGACGTTCTCCGAGAGGCCAGAAAGATTTAACATGGCAAAGATGACAAAATAAGCAGATTCTAACACAACAAAACCAGATTGCAGAGATCTTGGAAGGCGGCACATAGTCAGCAGGAGCTTCCAGGCTCTGTTGGTGGTGATGGAACAGGTTTAATGCGTTCAGACAAAAACCACGTTCCACCTGAATTGATTTCAGAGTTTGGTCTTTCAGGTGCAATCAGAGGCCTCGCTTGCTATCTCAGGATTGAATCATTTTCTTCTGTGTGTCAAAGACATATCTTTTAAAGAGAAGAGAGATGGTGATAGGTTGGGCTGGATCATTCTTGCTGTTTTCCTCCTCTTTGGTTGCATCTCCCTTCCCCGCCTTTGATTTCTTCTTGGAGGCAACAGTAAGAAGTGTCTTGGTCTCCGGCTTTAGCCCATCTGTAAAAAACAAGACGACGTGTGACAAACACGCTCAACATCACATTTCAGTATAACTGGAAAAAAAACCCCCAAAATAGGCAAGTTTACTTCTGAAATCAACCAAAGAAAATAAGTATTTAAAATAAATCAATCAATGCATCAGCTGCTTTAGGAAAGTCACATTCCTACATCTTCTGGAATATGGTAACTCGTATGAAAAACAAAAGAAACCTTCAAACACAGCTCAACAAAAGTGATACCCCAAACCTGGTGCAGTATCCTGGCTGTATCACCCTACAGCTTTGAAAATATTAAATCCAGGTGAAAGTTGAAACAAGCCTCGGCAGACCATTCCTACTACTTACACACAACTCCCGAAGTTTCTTCTCATCACTAAGAATATTTATAAAGATATAAGTTATGAACAAAAAACAACTGGCAAACCACTAAAATGATATTCTGTCCTAAGAGTCAGAAGGTTCTTGAATGTCTTTAGTCTGCTTCCCAGACCTGCTAGAAGCAGATTGCCAAGGCTGGAACAAATCGTACCATTTTGGGTTTGTTTGTTGGGTTTTGTTGTTGCTTTTGCTAAAACAGAGTATTTGTTAAGGGTTTCAACTGTCACCTTTTAAGGGAGCCAGAATTAGGCTGCGCAGGATTCTGAGGATCTAATTTTAGTCTTTCTCCAGGCATTAGTGCCAAAAACCAGTATTTGTCCTTTTCTTCTGAAATGGCTACAGTTTATTACACTTTTATATTTTCTTTTAACTTGACACATCGGTGACATTTTAGATAAGAAACGCAAGACAGCAAAGTCCAAAGAAATGCTGTAAAACAAGAGACGCAGCTCCCAAAAGGCGGCTCCTGAAGAATTGATTTTTTAAAGCAGACGACAGCAAACTCCTCGGAAGCTCATTCAGCACCACCCCAGTCCCTGCGAGGCGGATCTCGGGCGCTGGGCCAAACTCACTTCAGGTATTTTTAACCTGTGGTGTCACATAACCTTATCTCAAACACTTAATCAGCTTCCCTCCCCCTCGTATCGAAATTCAGCTGCGGATTCTCGTATCACGGCCCGACAAAAAGATCGAGACGCTTATGATTTCCTGGAGACAGGAGGTCTGCGGCACCGGCGCTCGGCTCCGGCGCAGCCGCACCCATCGGGGGACGCAGCCCCAGAGACACCTTCTCATCTTCCTCCCGTGGGTCGCAAATCGTTCCCGGAGGCGGCATCGCCACCGTACGGCAACGGTGAAGGAAAACCAGGGAACTGCCCGTTTGCCGTTTCATAAGCAGGGTTATGATGCAGCCCTAAGGCCCCACGGTGCGGTCACGGGGAGACTTTTGGAGATAGAGGGCTCTGCTTGAAAAAATAAACTAATAAGTGAGTAAAAATAATTTAACAAAACAAAACACACACAACAACCCCCCCCCGCCCAGATGCACAACAAAACAAACAAGCAAAATAAACCCTACCCCAACCGACAAACACAACCCCACCGACATACACAACCCAACCGACAAACACAACCCAACCGACAAACACAACCCAACCAAAACAAATAAAAATACCCAAACCAAGCAAAAAATAACAAAGCCAAACAAAAAACCCAACAACAAAACAACCCCCCCCCCCCAATAGATGCACAACAAAACAAACAAGCAAAATAAACCCTACCCCAACCGACAAACACAACCCCACCGACATACACAACCCAACCGACAAACACAACCCAACCGACAAACACAACCCAACCAAAACAAATAAAAATACCCAAACCAAGCAAAAAATAACAAAGCCAAACAAAAAACCCAACAACAAAACAACCCCCCCCAAAAAAGCAAGAGCACAAGAAAGGTGAAAAGCAACACGACGCGTGTAACTCCATAAACTCCAATTCACACGGAGGCTGCAGAAGCCCAGGCTCAAGTAGAATCAGCTTTACAGAGTTCTGCAAAATCTTGGATTTCCCACCCAAGGCAGCAGCCGTTCTCTCTTTTCAGATGGCAGAACACACCAAAAAAAGCCATGATTATTTCACTGGGAAAATAATCGAGACTGTTTTTTCTCGGTGGTTGAGAAGCCTGACAATGACTATCTTCACATGTGCAAGGTTCAATTAACCAAACTGGATAATATGGTGCGACTTGACCACATATTTATTACGTGGTTTTATTACATTGTACAGTCATGTTCGATGCAGCTGGTTTGATTTTTTTAATTGGATGCTTTCACATAAATCCCATTAATATCATGAGCCTTACAATCACTCCATCTCCATTATGAAAAATAATTGATCATTACATGAAAAGCAGCTCATTTCCTATTTGGAAAGCTCAAGAACATCTTGGGTGTTGCCAGAAAAAAAAAAAAAGCAACAGTTAAAAATGAAGAAAACAAAATAAAAACAGCAAAAAGAGTGATTTCATGTAGTCCTGCTCTCTACTTTTGCAGGATTTCTCTTACATTGTACGTTTTCTGCTGTTTTGACCTACCTAAGCGTCCCTGAACAGAGTTCCCACTACTTCCCTGGGAATACCATTTATTTTTTGCGCAAAGAAACATTTCGTTTTCCGTTCTAGTTGGTTTCCCTTTCTGGGTCTTATCACAATCACTAATGTTGCTGTTACTGGCACATCACTGTTTAAGAAAAATGTTTAACTAAATCCTCTCCGAAAGACACGCTTTAAATTAATTAAAGCAAACAAATCCTAAAACACTTCTATTTATGTTCGTAGGCTTCGTGAGACCCTAATTTCCAAAAAAATGCTAATCGGCGGAAAGGAGAGAGGAAGGGAGGAGACGTGGCATTAAAATCACAGCCAAAATTTTCATTTTCACTCTCGCAGCCCGAGGACGAAATAAACCGAGATTCAGAACCTTTCCGGGACATCGGGGAGGTCTTGGAATGGCCAACACATCTCAGACCCGGATCATCACCTGTAGTGTTTAAACTGAGAATCTCACATTTGAAAGGATTTTGGTTTTGAGAAAAAAAAAAAGGATACGCTGCACATGGAGCTGTACTGGGGAAAATGTATTTAAACCTGCGCAGCCTCAGCCTGTCATTAACTTGCATATATGGAGAAGTAAAGCCGCACCTCACCTGCAGCCCTGAACACCTATTTGCATTTAAATATGGTATATTATGGGTAACAAGTTTACAGAGAAATAGCCAAAGGGGGTAGTTCCCAGCAGGGCGATGAGGGACAGGCAGCTCGGGTAGCGTTAAATTCACAAGGTATCGAAACGACCCGATCGAAACCCACGGCACAGAGGCTGGGGGGCTGGCAGGGCCCCCGTTCCACACGGGGGCTGGGGGGCTGGCAGGGCCCCCGTTCCACACGGGGGCTGGGGGGCTGGCAGGGCCCCCCCAAAGGCCCGCCCTGGTTTGGGGCGCCGGTGCCGGGAGGTCTCGGGGCTGCGGAGGCTCCGCCGTCGGGAGCGGCGCAATCGGGGGTCCATCAACCCCGGCGGGTTTCTCGCGTTACACACAACGCATACTTTACATTTTACAACACCGAGGAAATGAAGGGAAATATATCTGTCACCGAAGAAGACATCAGACCTTTAATAGCTGAAATGACGGGTATTTTTAGATGGAGGTCTAGTTTAACTTACTTACATTAAGGGTCTAATCTCTCCCGAACAATAGCTATGTTAGCTTGAATACATAGCGAGAAATCTGTTCCGTTAATTAAGTGCTGCCTGTACGACTCGGATTTGTAGCAAATGTTAATAGATTTTTTTTTTCTTCGTCTGTTGGACAATTACTTTATTTTGCCAAGTTGCTAATGGATTACAGTGAAAAGGATGGTGTGTTTAAAAAAAAGACTTTAACTTCAAGGATCTAAGAAATGCCTTGCATACAACAGTGGGAAATACCTATATATTAATGTTATTAATGGGCAGTCCTCAGAGGCACAAAAGATATTTGAAAGCTTAGCAAATTCATTCCCATCCATCACAACCATGTCTGTAACAAGAAGTGCCCAGATAGGTCTTACATAAAAGGTACTTGCAGTATCAACTAACCCAGGTTAAATGTTAAAATCTAGTTGTAAAATAGTTTAATCCACTTCATTCTTTTAGTTTCAACTATTGTTAATAACTAACATATAAGAATACACACTATTAACATAATATCCTTTGTCTCGCCAAGAATTTAATTCAAACTGGGCCATTTATAAATGCAAAAAAAAGAAAAGGTGAATTTTCAAATTCAAATGAAAAGCGATACCTCGTCAGGAAAAATATTTTCCAAGTCTAAGTACAGTTTCACATGCACAAAATAAAGGATAAACACAATATTTTAGCCAATTTTCACCAAAAAAGCCACCAGCTGCTTACTGATTTGCAGTAGTTAAATGCATTGCAGCCTGGAGTTTTACAAATACACAAAGCACAGTGTCCATTACCAGCACATTTTACTTTTGCTTTGCTTCTATTATTACTGCTTCAGCTGGAATGAGGACAAAAGCTGATAAAATATCTGCTCTTCTAACTCCTTTGGCTAATCCAACGGCAGGGTGACAGAGCACTACTCTGCTTTTTCCCCATATACATTTTTATTTCAACTGTTACCTGTAAGCTTGGCTCTTTCTTTACTTTTTACGTAACTGCCCTACTTCACGTACTTCTTAATTTTTTTAATTGCTCATTAGTCTTCTGCTCCTGGAAAAGGTCTCCAAGGGTGGCCTCTGCTCTTCCTCCTCAATTCCAGCTCCGTTTCCTTGACTCCCAATTCCACCTGCTATTCTGCCCTTCACGACTTTTCTCCCTCTGTTTCCTAATCCAACTTCATTTTTCAGATTTCCCCATCTCACATTTTTTTTTAATTTCCTATTTCCACAGATCTCTTCAATATTTAAGAACTGTCCTGTCTCTTCCAAACCTAACGACACATTGCGTTTGAATGGAATATCTTCAAGACTGAGCACCAGACACAGTGTAGATGCAAATCAAGCTACTACAGCATCTCCTTGTAGCCCAGCCAGAGACGGGAGTCATTTTTAAGCAAGTGATAAACACATCATTGAAAACAGGTGTAATAATAGAGGTGCAGGGCCGGTTTCCAGCACAGCCAAGAGAATAATTTATTTTGCTGAACTTCAACAACTCCCTTCTCACATGCACACTTGTAAAAAAAGTCAACTGGTAACTAACCCAACCAGCGCTGATGAACATGGAGGTGTTTGCATGGGTGATTACACAGTTTTCTTACAGCACTAAAAACTGTTACAAAGGGGAAAAAAGTTAAACGATTTCAGGTCTACTGATTTGTAAGAACTTTGCTGTTGGGTAGAAATTAAAAGTTCATCCTACCTATAAAAAATCAGCAACCACATTACACTGGCCATCTGCAGCGGTACCTGCCGTGGTTTGCTGGGAAAGCGCTGGCTCAGGGTTCTTGTCCCTGTCTTAGGTAAAAAACACATTAAGGCTACACCAGCAGCTCTTGCTGGCATAGAAAATATTCCTTTTTGCACTCGATATCAAGAAATTCCTAGACTACTCTTCACCTGCTGCTATTATCTCCAAGCCTCTCATTCCATTCAGGAATTTCTGAGCAGAGATTCAGTGGGATCCTGAACTTGGTTTTCCCCTCCTCTAAACAAAATACCCTGTTCACTTGCTCTGAACAGGTAGAAGACTCAGCCACCTGAAATTTCTTGTTTCCTGTCAACATTCAAATGTTAAAAATCGACTGAACATCAGAAAACAAGTTATCATAGCACAGTTGATACACTGGAAATAATTTCTATCCAAGGCAAACGTAACCTTTTAATATGACAAGCAGACTCTTTCTTTTTGAGTGAAGGAAAAAAAAAGAGCAAAACTTGAAAGAGGCAAAGGGCTGGGGACAATCCTTGCTCACAATGGATTATTCCTCACAGCTGGTTTTCACAATTTCAGGATTTCCTTAAATTTAACCCTCGGAGCCTGAACTCTCATTACACAGTTAAGTGTTCGCATCAACTCTCCTGCTAACGCAGAGAACAAGAGCTGGTTGACCTGAAAATCAGAAATAACGAGAGCCCTGGATGGAGACGTCCCTGTCAGAGTCTGATGCTGATGTTATATCAGTTATAAACTGATTTTTTTGTTCTGTTTTGTTTTGCAACAGCTATATATATTCATCCAAGGCTTTAAAGACCCTCGTATTTACCTATGTTGAAAGCGGGGTACAAGGTTCAAATACAGCACCCATTTCAGATTCTGACCAACTTTAAAACAATAAATCTATCACTGGCTTGGGGAAAATTAATAGAAATGCCAGTGGTACAAGTGTTGGCTCTCCGATTACCGCAACACACGAGCAAGCACATGCTTTCCTAGTCCCAAAACACGCCAGCAGTTCTACAAAAAAAAAAATTAGCATTAATCTGTGCCCTGAAAACATGAAAAGCTCATGCAATTATCCCTAAAGTGACATTCTGGATTTTTGATTCAAACAAAAAGCAGAAGCATCCCAAAAAATCAGAGGATCGATTCGCCTGACCCCTCCTGTTATCTTCTACAGTCAGACAGAAAGGCCAAGAACAAGAGAAAACGTAACATCCTGATGCTTGAATTCTCTACATTAAGTTACTACGGTAATAACTCCACTTTTCTCCTCCTCTGCTAAAGATACTCCAAAATCCCACCTCTTGATTTTATTAAGGTGGTCATTGTTCTCCTTCAATATCCCAGTAAAAAAACAAACAAACCCTGAGCTGATGATCAAAAAGCAGCTCTTGGTAACCTCCCAAGAACAACAGCACCATATGACTCTGCCCGCCAACACCGCAGGAGGAACATCAGCCGTGTCCCACCACATCCAGCGGAGCGGGCCCTGCCCTGCCCGCCATCGCTGGCCCTTTAAAACTCGGCCATTCCTCGTCTGCCCTTAGCACGAGGAGCTTCAGCCAGAGCAGCGATGAGGCCCGCGGCCTGGGCTGACCCTGGATCACGGAGGGAGTCTCTACCTGACACCGGGGTCAATATGTCAACATCTACCAGTCTTTCTAGGCCAAAGATTTAAGCACAGGGTGCCTGCGGGAGCCGATCCACTCTGCTCCCATCGCCGTGATAACAAGCATAATGTGATTACCCAGACAATTTCAGTGTAATGGTTGATGAGAGATCCACTCAAGAAACAAGGGATACTCCCTTCCTCGCGACCCTCAGGAGCTCAGGATTTGAACTTCCGTTACTTTCACAGATCAGGCAATCATTTTTACTTATGTAAATCCCTTCACAATTCTCCAGTAATTCTATTCTGAATTCACACCACCTTTTCCTTCATCTCTTCTCAGCTCTCTCAAATATTTCAAACTCCAGAGCAGATGTGGTTTTCTCTTCCAGCTGGTACAAGATCCGCTCTTATCAGATCTTATCTTGCCCGGTTTGGGAGCACTAACAGGGCTACAGCTTGAAGTTGGCCAAGGAGAGGGATCGACCTCCACAGAGACGGGAAAACAGACTCTGTCCTCCAAATGAGAATCACGCTAACGCCTTGGTGTGGCACTTGGGATCTACACAAAATAGCCGCAACTCATTGCTTGATGACAGAGAGCAGAAAACAAACTTCTTAAAGCCACTTTTGAACAGCAGCAGACTGTCCCACATCCTGACCAAACACCACCAGAGGAACTGCCACAGTCCCAGCTTGGTAGACTCTGTTTGGAAATCCTTAACTACTACAACGCTTTCCCATAAACTGGGGAACGGCTGCCCCAGACCACAGCACAGAAGGCGGCAGTTCAGCAATGAACTGAATTGAGTCTCGTGTATTGATTCGTTAAGTTTATAAAGGCTTTTGGACTGAAAGCCATCGCTACGAGAGGTGGCACTACTGGAAATAACGTGGATTTCATTACGAGCTCCTACTTAGCAGGGAAAGGGCTGCTCCTCCTTGATGAGGAAGACAGAAGCGGTTTGAATTCAGGAGGCTGACCTGGGTGAAGTTCAGGCCAAGGCAGGATTTGGAAAACTCTCACATCAAGCCGGACACGACCCTTTCAAGCTCGGTGCCAATTCCACACAATGGCTTGAACCGCGCTCTCCGGCAGCCCTTAAAGGCACATTTTGTATCTTGGCTTTTGCTGCAAGCAATCAAGCAAGAATGCAAGAAAACAAAACTGTTTCCCAAGCACTGTTTGCTGGTGCCATAATTAATATAATCAAACAATTCCACAAATTGCTTCCAATTGCTGGCGTCACTTTCATGTGCATAGCCAGACTTTCAAAGAAGGGCCCTTCTTGTCCTCCATCCTCACACTGGCAACCCTCGCTTCACACAATAGTAAACAAGGCCTCGCTAAATACTATAGGGTAATTTGTACTGTAATAGGTCCCCAAGGCACCATGGACACAATTTGAAATGCCATCTAATTTTTCTTTTTAATTAAAAAAGCAGTTACTATATTTAAACAACAACACAAAGAAGTTCAGAGGGGACAGACTGGAGTTTCCCACAGCTCCCTGGGAGTTTTCTCAAGGTCAGGAAGAGTTTTATAGGCTCAATTGGTACACATTTTTTTCTTTAATTAGTCTGCCATACCCTCTGCATGAAGTCAGCGTCTTGATTTTCAGTCTGATATTTTTCATATTGCTAAACGGAGCACAGACTGCAGGACCACGCCATATCTATTGGTGCTACTGAGCGGTTATCGATGCCAGATTTTCCTATACGTACCTCACCTGCCCCTAAACCCGTCACCTGCACCAACGACACCCAGGCTGCCACATGGCATTGAGAGTGTGCCATTGTGTTTTATACTCCCCAGTTTCCAGCAAGATGACCAGGATGTATTATCCAGATTCCCAAATCTACATAACTACCACATTTTAACTTTTTTTTTTGGCATTAACATAATGTAATAATTGAACACCAGACACAAAAGGACTGCTGTCATCTGAAGCCACGTAGCAGGATGGATTTCTCCACTTGACACATCCCCACTGCCTATCACACCATCGCTCTGCAACCACCTCGTTATTGAAGCAGCCGACACAAACCCACACACACTTCAGAAGATTTTTGCAGTTCCCGCAGTGGGTTTTCCAAAGCGCACCCCGACCCAACACACCCGTCAGCCCCAAATAACATCTTCATTTCTTGGCTGGCCGGCCATGCTGCAGCAGAAATCGGTTGAAAGTACCAACCCTGACTTTGTTTTATAGGCCACCGTAAATCTCAAGTTGCCGATACGATTTGTGCCACCATCATTTGTTGGCTGAGCCCTCCCAGGGCAAACCCTCCTAAAGATGATGGCTTCACACTTTGTACAAGTCAGAGTTGTGTTTGGGAGAGCAATCCACCCAATTTTTTGTTTCTGTTCGCCAGAGATCAGCTCGAACCCCGGTTCCATGGGAGAATCCAGCGCACCGTGATCATCAGGTCTGGGCTACACAAATTAATTGTACACACAATCCAATGGATCCGCTCGCAGAGCTACAAGATAATCACTAACGTAATCTTTTTGGCCTCAAATCCAACACTGTCTCATTAGCCTAAAGGAAAAGATTTTCTAATTAACTTCTGCACGGGCAGAAAGGAGAGAAGGAAAGAAACATACAGACATAATCAACATGATGAGTAAAATTCAGGAGAGCCTACGACGAATGTTGTACAAGACAAAATTCCCCAAGTTTTAGTGCTGAGGAGGGTCCTTGCTGATCCAATCCTCAAATCAAGAGGAACAAAATTACCAAAATGACACAAAGATCACAGTTAGGTATGGAAAAACACATCAAGGAACCACAAAGCACAGGAGCTTCCATAATTTTAAAGCCTATAGAATATTTCCTTGGGACTAAATCTATATCTAGTGCGGCAGTTCTCAGCCCAGAGACACTCAGCATAGGCCAGAAAACACTTTTGATTATGTTTTTGTCAGCACCCCGGTACCTATAAAATAGTAAATACACAAAACCAACAATCCTCATGGTCTGTGCACTAAGGTGAGAAGAAACAACTGAAAACACGTCTCAAACTCAACACAAGGGACTAAAATTTCATCGGCCTAGCGAAAGGGCAACCGCAACAAGACCAGTGCCCGCACACTGTGTCTCTTAGGGCGGCCCCTCAGAAACGCATGCAACGCGGAAAAAAGTTCAGGTTTGCAGATCTGACACAGAATCAAAGGCAATTTCTCACAAAGCAGCTTCAAATCGAAGCGCAGGATCCATGGGCCCGTCTCTAATCCTCCCATCGCGCCCGAGACTCTCGATGGTGCCGCACAAGCCAGTTAAGCTGGACCAACTCCGCTGGTCCGGAGTTGGAGTTTGGCGATATTCATCTTCCCCCGGCTGCCTTTAGAAAGCAATCCTCAACAATGGGACTTCAGAATAAAGAATAAAACATTGCTGCTTTTTTTTTTTCCTTTTTAAAACTTCTAGGCAAGGGCCTTTAATGCGATTAGAAGGGGGAGGGGGATTGGATAGCAGCTTTTTCTTTTTTATGCTATGTATATTGTGTGTAAACAAATATGCAATTTGCTTTAAAAAGATAAGGTGATTAAATTTTTATCGGGCTTGTACTCTGTTGTCACCACAACAAAGAGAATTAGGAGGAGGAAAGAAAGGCCTTTTTATTTGAATTATGCTCTTACCAGAGGTTCTCTACAGCACAGCTGTAAAGCCACTCAATGTTCTCCAAACAGGCCCTTTGATTGCGTTTTATTCAACTTGTTTGCATTTGGAGCAATCGAAAGGAAAAGAACGCTCCACATTTTGATGTCTTAATGTTCCTTAATACCTTCTTTAATTTATATTAAGCTTCTTAACTAGGGTGATGAATTCTTCAAAAACAATAAAGACCTAGTGCAGAAATCTTTCACGCACCATGAAAATTGAAATTATAATGTATTCATGGCTTCTTTTTTTTTGGTTATGAAAAAAACATTATTTAGAAGAAAGATTTAAAGCATACAAAAAAAATCCTGAAGTTATACGAAAATTACTTGATCCACAGAAACAGACGAAAGTTCAAACTAATTATTACAAGGGAAATAAAATCTTGTCGGAGGTGGAGGCAAAGAAACAGTAGGAGAATGTTGGGTTACTATGAAGCTTTTCATAACCGATAAATTCCTTCTCCATGCCTTTCCACAAAAGGAGCCTGCACATTTTTATAATTTTGTTTTCTCAAGATAAAAGAGGGAGAACTGGTAAACATTTGAATTCATTATTAATTTACCTCTTCCCTAAAACCAGCTCCTCAGGTGCACAGCTCCACAGCGCATTTCCCTCCCAAGGCCTTCCTCAGTCTGCCAAGACCAGCAGCACCCATGGAAATGGGGGGACACCAAAAGCGGGAACACAAACACCCACAGATGCAGCAGCTTCGCGTGTTCCCGGGCAGGTTCCCAGATGGAAACACCATTCCCAGATGGAAACACCATTCCCAGGCGGATCTCGCTCAAACGGGAACACCAAGGGTTGTGGACTAAGAAGTCCAGGAGGCCGCCCGAGGGACAAGGCTGGCCGGGCGTGTTTCTGCAGGCACTGCGTGTGTTCTAGTTCCAGTTACAGGATGCTCAGCCTGGTTGAGCTTCAAACACTAATTATCTGGCAAATGGAAAACAAAAACCCTCACTCTAAACTATTGCACTGGTTTTAAAAATCCCTCCTGCAACAAACGAACACAGCTTGCAGTGAAAGTCCATCACGGTACAAACCAGCCTTAGCAACAAACATCCAAAAGAGCATATTCTTGCTTTCCTTCCCTATTTGTCTGCTATTTTACCTTTTTTTATTTGACTTAACGTTCCAACACAACATCTTTAATTCTCAGCAATACATATGCACGTGTATAGCAACAAACACCTCACCTTGCTCCCCCATCTTCCTCTGCAAAGAAAGCCCAGAGCAGAAACCAGCCTGAACGGCTGGAAATTCTCCTCTCAACACCAATTGTGGGTATTACAGCAACGAGCTTCCTAAATGAATCCTAAACCACGCTGAATCATTTCAAATAGCCTCGAAATAACGCATTTGAAAAAGAACGCGTATTTTCACGCGGAATGATAATTTTCTGTCGACTGCTCACGTACCTTCCCTAAGCCACATTTTTAAGCAAACCCCAGGAAAGCTCAAATTAAAACATCACGATAAAGCCTGCCACACGTGTACAAAACCCTTGTGAAAAAGCTCGCTTAGCTGTACCACCAATCAACTGGCCACAATAATTAAAACAATTTACAAAGTTCACGTGCTGCATTTACCATAGAGGAAAACAACGCTGATCTGAATCTAATCCCCGCGTCCCGCGGTGAAACGACACCTCCCGCTCCGAGCGCGGTCACAGCGCAGGAGCAGAGGCATCAGAAACGAAGAGTTGAAGAGCAAATATAGATTGCTCCAGCAACACTGAAAAACCTGCAGTACCGAGGGGTTACAGGCTGCGTCCAAAGCGGCAGAAACAGCTTTACGCGGCGTGCCGCTGCCCTCTGCCACGGGATCGTGTTTTCTTCACGCCTCTCCTACAAACTCACCAGAGAGGCAAAGCAACGCCAAACCACGCAGTTATTCAAGCACAATAATTACAGCAGGTAACGCTTACTGTATCCCATCTATTAGAACTTCCATCTGCGTTTTTTTAAGGGAGCAAGTACAAAATTCACACGTCCAAAACTGTATTTAGGTACCTAACCAGTCAGAAGCCTTAACTGTTACATCCATGAGAGCTTGTGCCTTTAAGCAGAAATGATTCATGAATTCTGTTCTAAATGTTGAAAAATTCCATCCAAGTGAATTGAGTCAATAAGCCAGCAAAGGATGAAGACATGTACGTGGTTTTTATTTAAAAAATAAAAAGCCCAAGTCTATACATTTCTCAGTCACCCACAAATCCTTTGCAAATGCTTTGCAATAAGTAAGTTTCCTGCATTTCTTTTAATGAAGACACTACACTTCTCCCCATTCAGCACATGCTGTTTGAACAGTATCGAGCCTTAACTGATTCTTTTTGTATTATTTAACTATTACTATTTTAAAATGTTTTTATAGAAATAAATCTGCCAATGATTTGGGAATTTGGGAAAGGGGGGAAGGATTTGCAGAGTGGGACTCTTTCTGTAAGCTGCTTCAATATCATTAATCTCAAAAATGTAAAGTCATCAGCCCACTCTCCATGTAAAAACATTTGAAGTTAATATAATTAATCTATTTTTGAAGGCATAACTTAAAATATTTCCCATCTCCGCATCAAGAGTTTCAGTTCAAACTCTTCATGCTTTTTCTCAGTAACCACAAAGACCAGGAATAAACCTTTGAATCCAAAGTTAACGTTTTCTGATAACTACTTTACAGGACTTTGGTTCAGTGAAACGTTTCTAAAGGGGCAGGCCCACTAAGTCTGACTTTAAATAAGCTCGCACGACTTGCGGGGATCCCGTGACGCAGACCCAGCACACGTTAATAACTTAATACCTCTATCCATCCACCGCAATACTTCCATTTTTCTAGGCAAGCACCCAAGGGCTGGGTTTCCTTCCCCATCACACTCTTCCTGGGCACAGATTGTTCTAAAATCCGGGCAAGTAAAATACCAGAAAGCGCAGGTACAGCCTCTGCGCACGGGAACCGGACCATGTTTAAGGCTAAAAGAGATGAATTTTCCTGAGCCATCCCCCCAAAAAGACCCTCTCTTCATCCCTCTGAGACTCCCAGGTGCTGATACGGTTTAGCAATAACATACAGGCAAAGCAACGATGCTGAGATGTAGAAATTAATACCCAGCGTCCGGATGCCACTCGGCTGGCTGCACGAGAACGCATTACAGCAACCTAATTTAGAATATTCCCACCAGTTTGTTTGATTGTCCAGCTCCAAATCCGGCAGCGAGAGGCAGAAGGTCCAAAATTAGTATTTCAGGGTGTTACGACAGCCAACCCAGCGCTGGGGACCGAGGACCTGGGTTGAAGAGTCACTGCACATCCCAAAACACCAATTTGACTCGCACTGCAAAAAATCCAAGCCCCACAAATAAATTCAGCGTTTCTAGGGAGCACAGTACAAGGCAGAATTGGAGGAGAGGAAAATTAGATTACAGAAGATGTAATATAACCAGCCAAAACACACAAACAAGTTAAAAATAAATTAGCCCTGTTACCAAAACCACAAAGGCAGCATCTCGTGTGATGACTGCTGATTTCTTTAAGTTTGGGCTCTAGGACAGTCCGTTACAGTTCTCACATCTCAAGATTTATTTTTCTTGACAAATAACTGTTAAACATTTGCCTTGTACCAACAGACCAGTGTTTATGAGATCCTAACCTACCCAAAGACAACATGGGAATATAGTTCAGCCTATCAACCTAAATGACTTGAGAGTGACCCTACCAAAGCATGGAATATCTTTTGCCCAGCGAGTTTTGCTAGAATGCTGGATTTTTGGAGGCAGGGGGAGGAATAAAAGACAAATTCACACTCAAATGACATTTTCTCTGAAACGTCTTCTACGTCTCCATCTCCCGCTGCTCACATTGCGATACTGCTCCAGTCAACTCCGCGCTTCCCGGGTCTAAAAAGACATCCAACAAAAGGAAACACAGTGTCCCTTCCAATCCCCATCTGCGCCTGTGTTCTCTGCTCAGGCCCCTGCCCCAGGGGTTTAATTCCCTCCATCCTCCCTCTCTCGTCAGCCCCAGCGGTCCCGATGTCTCCACTTACTGCTCAGGGCAGAGCTGATCAACTGCAGGTTCTGTGACGGCAACCGAGAAGCCGCTCGCAGTTCCGACAGCTGGTCCTGATTTTGCAGCAGAATCGTGGCAAATCTGCGGTTCAAACCCTCCCCTCCTTACGAGGAGGGAGAAAACAACAAGAACAATCATAACAAAAAAACCCTAAGAAAAGGGAAGGACTGGGAAAGCGCCACGGATGAAGGACGCAGCCCCGGCCGATAACCATTTTGCCAGTAACGCAGAGATTATCGCACCACGTTAAGTCAAGCCTGAGCCGCGTCTTATCCAGGTTCCTCCCTTAGCAGCAGACACCGGAGGAGAAGGAAGCCTGCCATGAACCACTAGAGTAGGGCATGTTCTCCTTTTAAAGATCTGTGTGCCCGCAGACAGCATCGAGGTGCAGAGATAACTCGGGTACCGGGGGGGACGCACACCCGGGGGTGGGTAAAGCATCAGCTCCATCCCCTGCTTCAGGTATTTCCTCCTGCATCTTGATGACGAGGGAACTCATAAAATACGTGCTTGTTTTACACGCAGTTCATCAAGGCTATGGATCTACAGAAAGTTTACGTTAATACTTAGGCTGCTAAAATCAAAGCTCTAGTAAAAACTCTGAGGCAAAAGAAAAGTCTTTACAAAATCTACCAGACGCACTCCCTTCCAAATACATTTAAACATAAGTCTTAACATGATTTTCCTCAGGAAAAGCCATTCTTTTATCCATTGGAAGAAATACGGGATACTACGGGGAAGATAAGAGCCTGACGCTTTGGAAGGAACCCAGGTAGTTTGCCCAAGAGACAGGCGGGTGGTTCGAATGAAGCAGCATCTTCAATTTCTTCTCAAAGCAAAAAGATCCTGGGCAATGAGCACATCGAGATAACTCCTGTCAGAAGCGAGAAGTACGTAGCAATTACTTTTAGGATTTTATTTCATATTTACACGCATCATCTTCAACCTGTGTTTTATTAAAAAAGATGGCAGACATTAACACCAACTTGCAACTCCAAAGTACACTTTTAGTGACTGTTATTGGAACAAAAAAGAAAAAAAGGCCTTAACGTGAGAAGAGCCTCTCGGTCGGCTGTGCTGACTTCTAATGGCGGTTAGTTTGTGCTCTGCAATCTAAAATTACAATGAACAGACCACTCTATTCCCACCTTTTATTCAAGTCCTATTTTACTACTCCAAATATATACTACCTAAATTTGTATACTCTTTAACAGTAGTTAATCTTCAATTAAAATACCTAGAGCAGAAACTAAGATAACTGGTTTAAAAGGTAAAAGCTTATTGACAAAAATGTATTCTTCATATTGCCCTTTTTTTTTAATTCTGCATATTAAAAATGTCATTTTTATGACTTGGAAAAAAAATCTTCAGGA
The DNA here is from genome assembly GCA_013399365.1 of Pampusana beccarii. NCBI lineage: Eukaryota > Metazoa > Chordata > Aves > Columbiformes > Columbidae > Pampusana > Pampusana beccarii. The sequence goes on from VWYH01006499.1 coordinate 443,286, forward strand.
ATAATGAAGGCTAACAAAAGACTGAAGAGCAGTAATTTAAAAAGCTCCATATGTAGCATCCTGATTACTGTATCAGTCCCATTTCCATAACGAAGGGAGAAGTCGCCAAACTGCTGCTTGTCCTTTCTGGTGACAAGGGAAGGGCAAAGAGGACGCAGCGTTTTCGAGGCACCATCCTCCGGGCTCCCGGGGAAGAACACCAAGTCTCCGGCACTACGATACGTGGGTGTCAGTGTCCGGCGCTTTTCTGCAAGGCGGTAACCCCGGCCCCGGTGGTCCCTGCACATGGCCTTAATTTGGAAGCAGCTGGGTTCAAAAGTTTATCCTCACTTTTTGACCTGCAAAGGTTTCTGCGTGTGGGCAGGAGCGCGCGCCGCACCGCGCAGGCTGGGGATGCGCACGGTTTTGCATGCAGAACATATTTCATATTTTTAAACAGCAAAACATTACCCGGTAATCCACCAGCGATGTGCGCTGTGCGAGCGCTCAGCCAAACAAGCCAGTCTGCGTTCTAAGATCCGGCAAACTTCTGGATTTTTACGGTGTAACTTCTAAAGGACGCACCAATGAAATAATTTGTTAACTACGGCAGCACCTATGCAGATAGAATAGAAAGTACAACGACCAAACCCGCAAGTTTGACCAGATTAATGCCGTTAACACACCTACCACAGGTACGCCTACGTAATAGATACAACGGCCAGAGAGTTATCTCCACATTTTAGTGTTTTTCATCACAGAAGCAGCGAGCTAAAAATGTCAGCGAGTCAGGGGGAAGAGAGGCAGGAAAACTAAAAAGCCCAAGGAGGCTGGAACCTCTGAGCACAGTTCGTTTATTAATACCAGGGGCAAAAGTACAACCCCAGACCGGTGGGGTAGTCAGAACTCGGGAGAATTAACGTCTTCTCCGGCCAACATCTCAATATTTTCCTGAATTGCTCTAAAGCGCTCTCCCGTTGCAGGCAGAAATCCCTGATCTTAGCATAAAAGGATCTATTTTTCCAACCGTTTTAGGCTCAGACACAGCAGCAGGTTTAGTGCCGAGCAGCCGAGCTCGGAACCGCAAACCTCAGCACATCCCAACATCTTCCCCGGGTCTGGAAGGGAGATTCAGGTTAGGAATTTACACCGTGTTTGTGATGGGTTTGAACGTTCAGCCGCTATCGCCGGGTAACAAACAGCAACCCATTAATCCACGGAAACGTGGCAGTCGAGTTGAGCACAACACTTTCGTCGGCACTTGCGTTATTTTGAAATCTCGACTCAATTGTTTACAGAAGCTCTTCACTTGTGTTCACAGCACTAAGTGCTCGACATACCAGTGAACCTTTAATAATTCCTAATGTGTACGGAATAGCGGTTTGTTTTATTTAAACGATAAAAACCAGCACACAAAGTGGATAAATAGTTCGCGATGAGTGGAAAGCACGAATTTTCAAACAGAACAAGCACTTTGTGTTTGTTGATAAAGTTGTAACTTTCAGTCCAAATTACACAACAGTAACTCTATTACAAACCAGTTCCAAGCACAACAGGGGGGAAAAAACACTTTGTATGCAAGACAAATCAAGGCAAGTATGTAGGCATAATGGCATAGAAAAGTTATTTAACAGAAGAGCTCATACATCAGCAACTGAAACTGTGAATTAAAACAGAAGATGGTGCCTCGGGGGGAACCACGAGCACAAAGACACCACAGACTGCAGTCTATGAAGACCAGACGACTCGACCAACGCCAAAAAATGCGAGTCTCCCTTCAAAAGTTCCAGGGACACAAAGTGAAAAGCGAATGTGCAGGGCCATTGTGCATTGCGAACTGGCTCGTGACCTGAAAACCTACCCAGCTTTCCAGGGAAACTTCCGGATTTCCACGGAAATGTTTTACGCATCGCACCAGCTTCTGACCCGATCCCCCGAGAGGGGAAAAACCCTCCAAGAAAATGAAATTGTACTCTCATTGTTAGACAGTCACCACGACATCTAGTGCAACAGGCAATGGAAACGCTTCCTAGTTTAGTTTCAGCACAGTAGCACCCAACTACTTTCTCTTAAAAAAGACAAACAAAATAATAATTCTAATGTATTACTAAAGCAAAGGAAATAAAATTCCTCGAGCAATAAAGGCGCAATGAGGGAAGCACAGGCTCTTCTCCCGGGCTGACAGCCCCGGGCAAGGGATACCCGCATCGCACCTTCATTCTCGCCTAAGTAAATCGGATTCTACTTGTTTCATACGCATAAATCGGGAGTAACTCTAAACATTCAACGGTTCAAATGAGGATACAATTGAACCGATAACTATTGCTCAGAGCAAAGATGACTGAGGAACAAGCACTGCCTTACTTAGCCCAAAAACTGTAACACAACTTGCAAGCAAGTTATTACAGCCCTAAGAGACATTTGGATTGGAAATTAAGAAAGCCAAGCCTGGGCAGTTTTGCTCGCTCGGCTTCTATCAGTTCAGGGTATTATTTAGTCTCTGTCTCAGCTTCCCCACTTACAAAATAGGGTTAATGACGCTACAATTCTTTACACAACACCTCGAAATACACAGCCCTTTCTTAATCTGAAGAAAAGCTGCGTGTTATTTATTACGTTTACAAATTGTCATTGTTGACGCAACAGCCTGTTCCTTTTCATTTCACATTTAAACCACCGCACTGCGGGCTGAAGATCTTGATTCATTTCTGATTTCACAAATTATTTTAAAAAGGCTTTTCGCGGAGATGTAATTCATGAGTTTAACGTTTCATCAAATGTGCTTTTGTTAAGTGCAGTTGAGCGGGCACATTACTCAGGGTCATAAACTTTTAAGTCAAATCGCAGGCAACTGAGCGGCTCCTGTCCCTTCCTACGGCCCCCACGCCTGCCACAGAAGCCTAATTATTTCACAACTAAACTTGAGAAGTGTATTTTTTCCCCTAAAGCCATATTTGTTCATTGTTTCACTGTTTCTGCCTCCGGAGCATGAATTCATGTCTGCAGTTCATATTTTTCCCATCGGAACCACAGTCAGGCACTAACAGGAGGATTCGCGCCACAAAAAGTCAGGGACAAGGACTTGAAATGGTCACTATCCATCATACATACTTAATTAATATAGCAATAAAATTCACGTATGAACGTATAAGAATTGCACCTGTGCCCAGAACGATGCCAGACAAGAACTCTGAGATGCATCCATGGCCAGAGCTCAGAATTCTACAAAACCTGGGGCTATACCTTGTTCCCTGCACTCAGACTGGGGCGAGTTATTTAAACATCTAAGCTGTTCGAATTAATTCTTACATTCAACATATTCCTTCTGTCACTCTTATGTTTTTTTTTCTTTTATTATCAGTGTAATATTTGCAGAATAAACAGTCCTGCAAAAGTAGTTTCGCCATATAAGTAGAAAATGGGATGGTTATGAGGAGCGAGGATCTAGATGTCCAGAAAGCTGTGATTATTGCATCAGCTCCATTTCTAGGACAAGTCCCAAGATGTGCTGACATAGAAAACAGAAGTCCTGGAAATAGAGAAACAAAAGTCTCAGGGTAGTGTTTTGTCCCAAAATAGATATTTCTATTTTTAGGGAAAAATAAAAATCTCCACAAACGAGCAAATGTATTGCTGAGCTGTGACCGGTCTGGAAAAGGGAGCTCCTAACTGTAGAAGATTTGTCAGCCTCACCCAAAATAAAGCAAGTGGGGTTGGTTTTTTCTAAAACCTGTCAGGACCAAGTGACCCCGCTGAGGAAGCTGCCGTTCATTCTAACTTCTTCTGTTGGCTGGAAGCTCCTATTTTATCTCAGTCACTTCTACAGCCTGGTTGTTCACAACCACCTCTGAATCCAACCTCTCTTATTTCCTACCCCGTACTCTCTTTTCTGAGTCCGTCTGTGGGACCAGCGCTCACAGACTGGAAAAATAATTCCTGTGCAGAAAAAGCCTCATCGCCCACGACACCTGGGATGAGACAAAGGAACAAATGACAATACAACACCATATGACAGAAGTTTGCCGTTTGGGAATTGGTGATCAGAAGTTTTAATATACAGCTGAGCAAATTAAAAAAGTACTCTTTCCTTCTAAATATTATAATTATTTCTGATAAGAAAGGAGAGTAGATGAGCAACCGCACCGGGATACAAAGAGCCAGGAACACGGAGCAGTGTTCCAGGTGCTAAAAACATTCATTTTTTCAGGACCTGGAACACACAGCCACAGGCAGCCCTCCCGAGAGCAGCCAAACGCACGTGTTGTCTGGGGTCGCTGCTGAGCAAAACCCTGCACTGGAATTCGCGAAAGGCCTTTGGATGCACCACAGCGAAATCACAAGGCGCGGATGTCAGATCGGCGGCCCCGTCCCCCTCCGAGCGCCGCATTCACCACCAGCCTGTTCCGCCTTAAAAAAAACCACACGCAACGTGAAGATCGATAATTAAGTACGCAAATAAAACGGGTCTAACAAAGCCAATTTAATAAAGGAAATAAATTTATAGCCACTGCAATCTTTCTCCTTTCGCGATGACCAAATACAGCACACGCTGGATCAGCTCTCAGCAAGGCTGGGGGAATGGGAACGACTCGTTTAACACTTGGGCCCATTTAGTCATACAAAGCTGGAAGGAGGTAAAAAGGTAATAATTTAGTGATGAAAAAACTCAAAAGACCCAGCAAAGCATGGCAGGCTCCAGAGATGGGCTTTGCCAAAAGGCTATTTTGGGGACGGATAGCGCTACAAAGCTGCTGTTAAGCTTCAGTCCTTAAAATAAGCCCATAAACTCAGAAAATATTTATCTGGAAGGGTGGCAGCCCAATAAAAGTTTTACGAATGTTTTAAAGCCGCCCTGTCAAGGGAATAGTTGCTCGGTCACCTCCCTCCCTCCTAAAAAAGCACATCTAGAAAAAGCAGGGCCGCGGGTCAGGTTCCCAAGTGGGAACAACAGGGGAGCCTGGAAAACGGCTCCCACCGCCCCTCACAAACACCCTGTCAGGTATCATATAATCAGTATACATCATATAATAATAATATAACCAGTATAGATAAATAAGGGACACCATAGAGAAATACAAAACCTACCTGGTTTTAAGGTTTGTATTTCTAAAAGCATCGTGGACCAAGAGGTTGTAAGATCACATGTTTCGGGCTCCTCAAGTGAGCTGGTCACTGTGAATTTGGGACTGGCTTACGGAGATGGACACCAGGCCGAGCATAAAGGGACAAGAAAAGTCCACTTCGGACATCCCTGCATCCCATTTGTGTTAACACTTAAGAGGAAAATCAAGCCGGAGTAATGCAGACAGCGAGTTTAAAAGAACATAAAATTCATTTCTGAAACTGTGCAAAGCCTGGAAACGACAGACAGAGGAGGGATGCTGCTCCTCCAGCCCGCCACACATTTTTTCCTTTCCTATCTCCCCACCATCACCGAATCTACAACTCCACACAAAGCTCGGCCAAAAGGAGCTTGGCACCTTCCGCAAAATCCAGGGAGAAATAATCACAAGCAGCAAAATCAAAAGGGGAGGGAAGATAAGAGTCAACAATGAATGAAAACCTGTTTGCAGCCAGCCAAACTCACCGCTCACATGCAGAACTGTTTCCACAAAAAAATCTGCTCTGATTATTAGGAACAACTTTCAGAAAAATGAACTTCAATACGTTCGCAGTCATTCCACTCTTCCCAGGCAGCGCCACCCTACGTGGCTCCTTTAGTTTCTTTTTTCCCAAGTAAAACACCTATAGACTTCAAACCAAGGCAAACACCCAAATAAAACTACACCAGCAGAACAGGCTGAGGCTCCTCCGCGCCGGCCCACGAGGCCGCGCTGGTTGGCAGGACAGATGTTTCCTCTCCCCACTGTCATGTTTGTGTTTTTAGAGATTTTTTTTTTGGTCTTTTTTTTTAATGTATTGCGTTACTCCATCAATCTTAGTGAATTGTCCATCTTGTAAAACTCTTTTAATTATGTTATTTTCTTCTTGTTATCTGTGTTATCTAAAATCATTTATGCTGTTATAATCTGGGTTTCAAACTCTGGTTATAAACATTGTCACAACAGTTATTAGATGGGGACTCGCATACGTACACACAGACGAAGGATTCACTTCACAACTGCTCGGAAATGCTGTAACGTGATTTTGTTTCCCCAACACGCTTCTCTACCAAAAATGAAAATAAAAAAGACTAGAGGGACAAGATGTAATCTGCCTTCCCCCGGGACCTGAAAACAGCCGTTTTCCTGAGGATGGTACAACACCGTCCTGTATTTGAAACCTCCTTGGCCACTTTTTTCCGGGGGAGCGGAGCAGCGCCTGAGCCAGAGTTCGGCAGGAGTAAGGGCTCTGTTAGATTAAATTTCAGCGTAATGCTCTCGATAGGAATCGCAGCACCATCCCTAAAGTGCAACGGGAGGGTAAAACGCCAACCGTCAAGATGGATGGTTTGTTTTTATTTTTATAGAGATTTTCTAAACCTCAACTTTCACCTCCTCGCCCCCTCCCCCTCCTGTTCTCAGTCACCTCCAATAGCCCATCTGTCTGCTTCATTTAATAGAAACCTATATTTCCTAGCTAATGGATACATTTGGCTAAGAAGATAATCTCTTTGTGTTCGCTTCAGTTGTCACATTCCTGTTATCATATTAATACTGATTAAACACAAAACCCAACATTCAAGTCGGACCCCACACATCATTTAAAAAAGCGACACAACGTCCGTATTTTGGCACAGGGAAACCTCAGTCGCAACGGAAGGGGCCTCCCCCCGAACACCTCACCCTTCAGCCGGGATGCCACCCATGGGGATTTTTACGGGACGGGATTATTTCAATAGCTCTGTCTTATTTGAGACCATCGGCCAAAGTTCAAGTTTCCTGAGGAGCTCTAGGGCTGGTACAAACCCCTCGCATCCCAAGCAAACCGTGACGATGCAGGTCAAGCAGCGCGACGGCGGGAGCTACAACACAGGAGGGGTCGGGACAGAGCTCAGCACACTCAGAAACGTCCAGAGACGATTCACAGCCCACTCTCGTGCCTCGGTTTCCCCCATCTGTACGCGAGGATATTTCACGAGCTGCGTGTGGTGAGTTTATCAACCCCTGTTTGGGTCTGCACGCTGCAGACTGGAGGTGCAGCAGGAAAACGAAGCACAAACCGCCAGACATCAAATCAGCAAAAACTAATTCAACAAACGCTGGGATTTAAGCCAGCTCCGTAACACGGCACATTTTCAAAGCAGCCGGTCACACGTGTTATACAGCACACTGCCAGCCCTGCCCAAAGCCATCCCCAAACCCCAGAACGAGTGCACTCACCACAACTGCCTTGCATCAAGACCCCGAGGAACTGACACCGTTCCTTTCTCGCTCCTCATGTGACCATCGCCTGCCTCTGTGGAGAGGGAAGAGCGGGACACGACAGCCATGGAAACGAACCTCACGAGACACTTGAGTTCACTCCTCAGTACCTTGCCAGCGCTCATTTTTAAATAAAAATTATTAATAGAGCTACTCATTGATTTAGGGTTTATCCTATTCCAGTTAATGGACTGACACTGCCATTCAATAGAAGCACTAATTAGTAAGACTTAGCCTCAAAGTTCTGCTCAAATTAATTGTGTAGGCCATTGATTTTTCAAAACTGCCATTCGATAGAATCACAGAATGTCCTGAGTTGGAAGGACCCCCAAGGCTCATGGAGTCCAACTCCCATCCCTGCACAGGACACCCCACAGTTCACACCATATGTCTGAGGCTGTTGTCCAGTCTCTTCTTGAACACTGCCAGGTTGGGGCTGTGACCCCTCCCTGGGGAGCCTGGTCCAGTGTCCAGCACCTCTGGGTGAAGAACCTTTTCTGAATGTCCAACTGACCCTCCCCAGCACATCTTCTGCCATTCCCTGGGGTAAGAACCTAAGCAAATATCAAGACTGAGAATGGAAGCACAGTAATTAGTTACATATACTACACACGCAGATTATTTATTAGTTACTGAAGATGGACCCAGCGTTACTGCACATTCCCCCCACCTTCCCTAGAGAGGAGGCACGAGCTGCAGACGCTCCGCTCAGCCCGTACCTTCCCTGAAAAAAAAAAAGGGATGCGACACCTCCCGAGCAACTCCGGAGCAGATGAGGTTATCCCATGGTCAGGAAAGCTCCCCGGGGACGTCAGAAAGGCCAACCTAACCTTCTGAGATCCGTACAAACAAACAACTGAACACGGAGAGCCTTGAACCGAGGGGCTGCTGTTTACCTAACCCCTGAACCGCACAAGACATCAATCCCTGCCTTATTAAAGAACCGCGTCCAGCGGGCAGGCACGCCGGCCTCCGCGGCATCGCCCGTTCGCGGCTTCGCCGGGGTCGGAGGAAGTTCCAACAGGCCCCGCTCCGTAAATAAAATCCTTCTGGCCTGCGATAACTAAATTGTATTAAGACCGGCTCAGACAGCTTCAATTAGAAATAAGCGGCAGGGGTGGGTTGAAATACCCACCGTCAATTCGCTGACAGCTGGTCTTTTCCACCCCGAACCAATTCTAACTACCTGGATCAATGAAAGTAGCAGAGAATCCATACCATGCTTCCACTTATTATATGTGTAATCCATATGTACATGTGTCCTGAAAGCAAAACCATGTCTACGTAATAAAAGAGTAAAAGCTTTAAGTAGAGAGAAAAAAATAATCAACAGGTCTTTAACAGGAGATTCCCAACCATCAGCAAGCAAAACAAAGGAACTTCAGATGCTGAATAACACAGACCCTTCCCCACGCTTTCAGCATTTTTCTCTCTCCTTAACCAGCCTGAAAGCAACTATTTGTATATATTACAAATCCATCCTTTCTTTATGAAAATTAGCAAAAGCGAGGTCATTCAAATAAACTCATTTGCAACAGGCCAGGACTAAGGATTGTTAATACCATTTTTTCCTCGGAACCCAAACTTCAATCTTCCTCTGAATGTGCACAATTTAAAGACAGAAAAATAAAAACACAACTAAAACCAATTACCTGATGTCTACACTACTTGCTTAGAGCACAGCAAAGAAAACACAAAGGAAAACTAGGGAAAAGAGTCAGGGAATGGTGAATCAGGCATCAATTTCCACATGAGCTCCAGAGGGACCATAATCTCCGTCCATCTTCTGAGGCGGTACTTGTGAGAACAGGCGATTCTAATGGGCCATGAAAAGAAAATCCCCACTTGATGATCTACAGCCTGCTCCTGTCAGCAGGAACTCGCATTCTTCAGCACATTTTCGGTCCTTGGAAACGTCTTCTTTCCCCCTGCCGCTGGTGGTACCTGGCACATGCCGCTTGGCACAGCCCACGGACCACTGTGCCAGCTTGAAAACATAATTCATCGCAATCATAAAGAAAACAAGCGCATATTCTTCATGTCGTATTCATATTGTAATACCAATCCCGATGAGCTGATACTTGAGGAACAGGCAGACAAGCAGTCCTTAGCCTAACACATCCCTACGTTAACTGGTCAAAATAGAAATTTGGAATGGTATTATTCTTCTTACACAGACAGAAAGCTGAGAAGGTAAGCAAATGTATTCAGAAGTAAATATGTACCTGGCAGCAAAACCACATACTGAATGAAAAAATCTTCAGATGCACAGCAAAAGACTGCACCATACAAATATTCTTCATTTATATACAAAGAGACAGTATAGGATGAAACAGAGTAATTGAAGGGATGGCACGGGTCCATTTTCCTGGTTCGGGGTTCTGTAGCTGTTCATGTATTTACTTTATAAAAGCAAAAGGCAGCTGAGGCTGCTCAGGGTTGGGTGAGCAAGGATGGGGCTGAGGAGGGAGAAAAGGTAAACGGCCAAAGGGAACTGAAAGCGTTGGGCATGGGGAAGATAAGAAATAGATTAGGGTAAAACACTGGAAAAACGAAACTGGGGAGCTAATCAGTTTTTGCAGGGAAGAATGGGTTCTCTGAATTACCAAATTATCTTAATTTCCTAATCTGGAATAGTTGGGGGGATAAAGGGGAAAAGTTTAAAAAACTGTCACTATAAAACCCACAGGACAGGAGGAAACAACATGGAATTCTTGTGATTGAAGTTACAACCCCAGATATAGGATGAAAGACTTTTGTAAGCGGGATGACAGTTTTCTCTACTTTACCTGTAACTTCTAATCAATATATTAACTACTTCCAAAGTATTTTCTGCAGCTTTTTTAAATGCAGTAATACTCTAGTTACAGGCAGGAAACACTTTTGTTGCTTACATATAATATTTTACAAAACCACGTTACAGCAGAGCCCTCCCCCATCAAAACAGCTCTATTGAAGCTCCAGTTATTTCCTATTCTTTATTAAACACTGAAATCCCTTTGTGAAAACACAAACCAAGGGCTGCTTTACACCGACTTCCTTCAAATCAATGCACGCTATTAAGAACGTCTCTTTCTTTTGTCCCCAAACTCAAACCACGGCTCGCTCTCCCAAGGTTAACGCCGCTGGCACACGGCAGCCATCGGATGCACTGCGCACCGGCCCCCGTCGCCAGTCAACGCTTCAAACAACCTGCAATTCGCAAACCACAAAGCCCTGCGCCTCCAGGAAACCCCCACGGTGCCTGGTTTTCCACTCAGGCTTCAAAAAGATTCGAGAACAAACACCGGTGGAAAGGGAAGGTGAGAGGCCTGAGGGATGGACGATCAAAATCGAGTAAATATGCACAAACAGTTTAGAGAAAGGTAGAGAAATTCCAGTGCGAGAATGGAACCTCGCAACCTGAAGGCACGAGCCACCCGCGTGGGGACATTTAACACCATCAGAGCGAAATTATACGAAGGTTCGGAATATAAATATTTCCTACCCAAATACTGCCAAGGCAGAGGGAGGACTGTAAGATCCAAACGTGGCACCATCCCATTTTGCACACACGAAAGCAAAACTAAAGGTGAGGGGAAATAATCCCTCCTTCGGTAACGCATAAATAAGCTACAGAGCCAAGAACACAATTTCAATTGCATGGTTTCCACTGCCTCGCTCCAAGTAAAACAATAAGAGGGCTCTTGGAGGGGGCTCCCCACGGGAAGGGGGACACAAACCCCAAAACCCACTCGACCATCACCCCTCACCAAAACGAGCAGCCTGTTCACATCAAACTCCACCTTAAACATCTAAAGAAGTAGAGGTAGCGATTACAGAACCTGCAAGTCCCCAGCACATTTTTTGGAGCATTTAATCATCACTTTTAAAAGTCCCGTAACCGAATCCACGGGGATCCCCCAAATCCTCAGCATTTAGCTGCGCTGACATCAGATAAGTTCTTAGCAGGAAAAAAGGTCTTTCTGTCCCAGAAGGACCACACTTAACTGAGCAGCAGTGAACTTCACCAAAACTGACAGAAATGCTGATTTTCCTTTTATCAGACATGCACATTTTGTTATTCTTCAGAAAAAGAAACCTGTTCTTGTTCCCTTCAGTATTTTGTTTTTAAGGCACGTGCTTAAGCGGCCCAAACCACAGTGGAAAGTATAAGAGCTCTTACGTTGAACTAGGTGAGAATTAAACCAAAATGGATATTCCTGTTAGCTCGAGGAGATAAGGTATTACACACTACTCTATTCTCTTGTGTTGTAAGTTGCCTAGCCAATCTGTATAGACACATAATAAAAAACACCGTTAGCTGCATTCTTTCTCAAGAGAAAACATAACATGTTTTAACACTTGAAAGTACAGCGAGAGCGTATTGAATTTGCAAAATGAAACACCTAAAAATGACAACAAAAAATCCCCAGCAGAAGGTAGCACATGCACCCTGCGAACAGCACACCGCCACAATGAACCGCGGGTGGCAGAGCGAGAGCCGGCGTCTCGTTCCGTGCCGCGTCCCCATCCAAACTGTTTGCAATTTCAGCAGCAGAAAAACCAGTGAGGTCACAATTAAATGCAGGATTTGGTCTATAAGGAAGAGGATATTTGGTCTGTAGGGACTGTAGCAAGGCATCTCTACTTAAAGGGAAAAAGATCCTGAATGACAATGCAGTGAAAATTGTAAAACTTGAATACAGTTCTATTCTGCATTTGTATGACTGGAGAGCTTTGCAACTATCACACACGTAAAACAGGGTCGGATCACTTTTCTAGGCAAATAAACTTCTTCATTGCCTCATTCTGAGTATTTAATTTTACTACCCACCATCACAGTTGTTTTTTTCCCCCTCTTTTTTCCTTCTCAAAGGTAACTTAGAGTAACAGAACCCCATTCGACACGGGATCTCCTGAGCAGGTTAGGAAGGCTTACAACAGTCTGATGGGGCAGGTTCACACAACAGCAGCACGAAGCCAAAGGACATTAGATGACTTGGAAAAGGGTCTGTGTTTGCAGTGATGTGATGGCAAAGACGAGCTCAGAACGCAGCAGCTTCTCAGCTCCATCAATCCCCGACGTGTCCTGCACCGATCTGGGACCTACAGTGCCTCTTGGAATTATTCAACAATCTGGAACTGTTCAACGATCAGCAAAGTAGCCCCTAAAATACAAATTATGCCTCTTTTCTCCCAGGGAATGCAACATTCCGCAATACCTACATTCCCCCCAAATAACAAAGCCAGGGTTAACTGGAAAGACTTACGACCACAAGAGACCCCTTGCAGAAGTGAGGTTCTAATACTGGTTTTACCACCAATCTCCAGATCAGCACACTCGTCAAATCCTAAAAACATGCACCCGAGCGCAAATCTCCATTCGTTTAATTTATGGATCTAGCTCTGGTGGCTTAGGAGAATCTTATATATACGACCCGAGTTTATCTAAGAAAAGAAACAATCTTTACAGATATTTTCTTTTTCTTTAAAAAAGAAAAACCATTCTTTGGGGGTTTACCACTGTGAGTACTTTGGGCAGCTGACTACCAGCATCACTGCCAACTGAAATAACAACTGCTGGGTTTCAAAATACCTGTGAAAACCCACAGTCAATCTCCTGAGCTCTCCCCACGCTATGAGATCCACAGCTTATCCTCCAATTAAGATAAACAAATTCCATCTAGAGCATCTTTCTGTTTTGCAAGATGGATCTGAAACTTAACTGGAGGACAGTAGTAGTGTGATTGCTGCTCTTGGAGGTAAAAAAGGAAGCTGATAATCATCATGCACTTGGAAAAAAGACTATTTTGGCAGCTAAATTCTCCATCTGTAGAGGGCAACACGGAGCTCAGAGCTGGATTGGATTTTCCCTTTAGCCCTTCATTTCAAGACCTCACAAAAATGTTATTTTTTGAAGCTCACCAGAGCATCCTCAGATCAGAAACAAACCCCCCTGCCCTGCCCTGAAACTGCTGGCAGAAATATCTAAGGGCAAAAACAGAGATTGGAAGACAATATTAAGAGAAAAAAATGTGAGTGATCTCCAGGTGGGGCTTTGGGGATTCCCCACCGAGTGGTACAAGTTCCGCAGAGATACCCACGCTATGGGCAAACCGATCTCATCCACTGGAATTATTTTTCCTTTCGTAATAGGATTTTTTTTTCCTTAAACTGCACAAATAATTGATTTCATATTTACAGCGGGACTCCAGTGAAGTGCAAAAAATAGGGTTGATTACTCACCCAGGAGAAAAAAAATAGTACAGGACATGAGGTTAAATATGAAGCATCATCCAAACCAGCAACATTTTGTGTCAGCGTGGGGAAGGCAATCACATAATTGCTATCAGAACACAGCTGCACAATGCAGAGCTAACTATTTTTTTTAATATTCTTAAGTTTTAAACACTCAGTATCACCACCTTTATAGTCTTGTCTTTTCAAAGTAATATTTTTTAGATTGAGGCAGTGCTTACATCTTTACTGCTTTCAAAATACAAACAAAAACCTCACAAAAACACACCCCATGGAGTAGAAATAATAGAAAAAATAACCTAATCACAAACACAAAAGCCCGGAGTTAAAAACGGGTTTCTTTGAGGCTAAGCTCAGGCTATAGCGAGTATCAGGTGCTTTGCTATTGAGGGCGGGGAAAGGGGTTCAGCATACGTTGCTGAACCACCACAAAGTGATGGGGCACAGAGCAACGGGGCTTTCCTGACGAGCACCCCGAGCTCTGGCTTCAAGTCACCGGTGTACACGATGAGTAGGGAAGAAACACAGAAACTCCATCATCTGGTGCAGAACCACCAATGGTCTTTCCATCCACGACACTTTCCCGCAGCTCCTCTTGCACAGAAATAAAAAGGATGTGTAAGAGGAAAAAAAAACAAAAAAAGGCTCAGTCTAATTTTTTTTCCATTACCCAATGCAGACTCTACTGTACCCAGCACAAGGGCTTCTACAGGAGCTGGACCCTTTTCTTCCCCAGCAGCACTCAAACATTGCAGTGTCACATAGGGTCTGATGATTTATCACCCGTTTCTGCTCAATCCCAGAAGAGCAACCTGCTCAACAGATGCTCCAGCGGCAACTCCATGTCCAAAGAAAGAGTCCCCACCTCCCCGGGCACAAACCACCCACCCCAGTGTGCAATGAGCAGCTGCCTTTGCAACCAGTCTTACAATCATCATCTGAGATCGGAATTTGGAGACTTAGCCCCGCAATTCCATCATTGAAGTCAAGACCAGGATCTGCTGGTACTCACGTGAACGAGGCAGACAGGCAGTTAATAAATTAACACCTCCCTGCCTTCTGTTTTCATTCAGAAAGAACGAGCATAAACCGTGACTTTGACTCCACAAAAAGAACACTGCGAGGTCACCAAGTCTGGATATTCAGCTCCAGAGGTCAATAGGATGTCACCGCTTACAAGGTAGGTTTGATTCCTTCATCCTGTACAAACGCAGCACAAACTCCCGGTTCCTACGTGCTCGCCGGGACTTTCGCATCGCTCCAGCCTAACCCGCTCAAAGGGGCTCCCACAGCGATGCCTCCCCGGCCAGAACCGTCCCTGCTGCACCGGCCAAGCGCCGCACGACGGACAGGAGCAGAGTTACGCCTGGAGCACCCCGAAGGATTCGGGGTTTTGTTTGGTTTAGAGGGTAGGGGAAGAGCGACTGTGGAAGAACAAGCAGAGCTAATCTCCAGCTTTTAAATAAACCCCAGCCACGCACATTTCCTTGCCCTTGGGCTTTTGTTTTTCCTCTTGACTGAAAATCCTGCTCAGCCTCACCTGATCCCGACAGGGATGGCAACTCCCCAGCGCCTTGCAGCCAACCAGTTTCTACATTTTCTTTTATTAAACGAGGAGCCCGGCTGGGCAAACACGGACATTAAACATGCCTAAATTTCATTTGGCCTTAGAAAGGAAGATTATCCTATTCTAACGCAACACAAAGAATTCCAAGTATCAAGATCTTCCACCAAAAAAGAAAAAGTGTGCTGCTCAGGGACAGGATGTTCAATTATTCTCAGTGCAATGAGAAGGTTTAGACTGCCCCAATCCTGCTGATGTCAGTAGGGACTGCCCTCCACATTACACAGTGGGGAATACGACATTTATCTACAGTCGACTATTTCAAGCTTGTCTCCCATAATTGTTTTTAAAAATAACCCTGTAACTAAGATTCCACAAGCGCCAGCTACATTGGTGCATTGAGAGCTACCTGAAGTGAGACACCTCTTCATCAATAGTAAAAAAAGATATATCCAAAAAATAATATAATTAAGATACCTCTGAAGGGGAAAGTTATAAAAAACAACGGGATACACACATTATTTTCCTGTTATGTTCTTCTATCTTTGCATAACTCTAATTCCCCTCATACCATTTAACCTCGATTCAACTTCCTCGCTTAAGTGGAGTGCTAAAAAATAAATTCCTTGAATCTCAATGTTAAATCTGCAATTTTAACTGGAATTGCAATGATGCAGCCCAGCGCTGTTCACCTGCCGCTCTTACAGCAAAGCTCTCCCACCACACCATTCCCCACTTCCAAACTGGTGTGGGATCCCACCCAATGAAACAAGTATAAAAACACCAGACTACAAAGACAAATTATCTCCACGATAATTCACATATTCAGCATTTCTACCCTTTAATTTGACACGCAAACCATGACAGACTCTCAAGAATAAGGCACGTTGGTTAATTCTTGGCACTGCAGGATCCAGCCCAGAGGTGCCGTGTCCCCTGGACCGGGGAGCAAATTCGGGCTACTCCTTCCGAACAGACTTTTAGGGTGCATTCAACCCCTCTACCACGGTAAGAAGCGGAATCAGTGAAAATGGACTCGCTCTCTCATATGCAATAACGCTTCTAAACGTAAAGCAGAAAGTTCCCAGCAACAAAAGACAAGGTCACAATCAAGTTTGGCTTCACCTGTTGTAAGAAACCTAAAACTACTGTTATGCCATACAGGGAAAAAGTACAGCAAAGTAAAAGAAAGCTTGTATTCTAATATTCTCATTTGTATCTCTTCTTATGAAAAGTGTGCCTTTTAGTACATTTAAATTTGCTCAATTCAGAGCCGCGTTCCGCTGTTATGGAGTGTTAGACACGTGCTGCTTCTTTCGCATTAAGAAATAAGGTAGCTCTTAACTCACACCACATACGGCGATTTTCACTGTATTGAGTCAAAAAGAGAAGAACAGAATTCCAGACAAATACACGGTGGTGGCTCAGAAAGGACAAACACTTCAGTAGCAACCAGACAGTAATGACAGAGACAGAAAGGAAAGGGAACTATGCCTGAGATAACACATACGCTCCAATCAGATTTTAAAAGTCACTATAGTTTACAATAATTAAGCACAAGACAAATGCAACATGGCCAAACCAATGAAGCAGGCACATCCAGAGCTAATCGTTTAAAAGATGTTCTGAGACATACGAGCAAATAATGATTTTGCAAACTAAGCGGAGTTTAACAGGGTCAGTTCTTGGGGGAGAGACAGTTAAACAAACCCCACAATCAGGACTAAGTTATTCAAATGATTCGCTGAACTTTCCTCTGAATCTCTTACCAACCGGCACGACGTTCCGAGGCGACACCTATGTTGAAATAAGCATTTTCCAAAGGCTGTCATTGTTAGCTTTTGTCTTTTTTACAATGAGACACTTAAACACACAGTCCCTGCCTCCCCAAACTTGGTCTTGATTTCCAAGGTGCACAATACTTTTCACTCATTTACCTTGACTATACAAGGCAGTGTTTTCCCATCACAACTAAACAGCTGCCACATCACCCACCGCAGCAAGCAGCTCTTCATCGGGAGCTCATACGCACATTAACGTGACTCTAGTTTAAATTGCCTTGCAAATCCTGTTTGTTTTTTAAGCGGCTCGGTGAACTGAGCAAAACTCTCGTGTGAGTTTAGAGATTATGTCCCCCTTCTTATGTATTTGATCACACAACCAGACTGGAAAATAAGCACCATCCTGCCCATTAACGCGCCTTGAAACGTTTTCCTCAGCTGAAACACAAACAGCTCCACAACCCAGCCCCACAGAATGGCAGACCTGCCAGCACATACTTCTGGTTTTCTTTTCATAG
The DNA here is from genome assembly GCA_013399365.1 of Pampusana beccarii. NCBI lineage: Eukaryota > Metazoa > Chordata > Aves > Columbiformes > Columbidae > Pampusana > Pampusana beccarii. Next base: position 460,732 of record VWYH01006499.1, read on the forward strand.
AATCATTTCAGTTGGAAGAGACCCTCAGGATCATCGAGTCCAACCATAACCCAGCTCTAGCACTAAACCATGTCCCTAAAAACCTGGTCTAAACACCTTTTAAACCCCTCCAGGGATGGTGACTCCACACTGGGCAGCCTCTTCCAACCAGATACTGCTGCAAACAGTCCACAAAGCAGGTGATACCTCGTTATTCAAGCAATAAAACTGTGCCCGAACACAAAACCAGAAACAAGATGAAAAATACATTGTTCTCCTACTAAAAAACCCAGACACCAGCAAACATCCAGGCCAACGACACATGAGTGTTCTCAAAATGGAACCACGTCTTCCCTGCAAAGAGGATCTGGCACTGCCAGGAGTCTCTGCTAAATAACAGCTCTCAATAGTCGAGCTACACTTTGCTTTATTTCATGTTATTAACTTTACTTCTACCTCCCTGGACCACCCTAAGGGATCCTTCTCCATTATGTTCTTCAAATTCTTGCAGATAATCATATCTCCCACTTAGACACCATTTAGCCAAGTCTCATACATTTCTTTTCATCTTCTTTCCCTCATAAATCAAATCCCTTCAGCCTCTCCAGCATTCTTGCTGCTCTTCCCTGAATTTCTTCCAAATTGCTGACATCTTTCAGCGACCAAGAAACTTCCAATTGCATGCTGTACTCTAGATGTGTTTTTTGTACTCTAAAGAAAGATAATTAAGCCTTTTCAAGAAATATGCTCCAAGTCTGGAATAAATCTAAATCAGAGATTTATTTTTTTTTTTCCCTCTTCTTCTTCTCTCCAGAATGGATAGTAATTATCCCCATTTCACGGAGCAGAAGAGCAGCGAGAAGTATCTGAATTATTGCCGCACACAAACGGTGCCAGAATAAGAAACAGAGCCGTGTTCTGCCAAGTCTGAGCCCACAGCCGCCGTTCCCAGGCTGCGATGGACCCGCGGGCAAACCGAGCCACGTCCAGGTGGCCACCAACGACCCCCGGGGAGCCCAGGGCCTGCCGGGCTGAGCCAGCACGATGGAGGCTGCTGGGATCAGTGGGGCCACAAAACCCCCCCCAACGCGCCACAGGCTGCTACTGCCAGCAACACAACACAATGATGCATCTACCCGGTGTTTATCGCTACGCAGAAGTTTGTTCCTAAAACCAGTCCTTAGCTGTCATCAGGTTAACTACGGGATCAAGCGATTCGATTCCAGAGGTTAAGACCGGTTTTAAATTCAAGAGGATTGACTGATTAAGACAGCCCAATGGCACTTTTCAACTTGCACGTTTGCTTCCCTTCCCTCCCACTCACTGATAAGTTTGTGAAGGAATCGTGGGGAAATAACTTGAGAAAAATTACAAATTGCTCTTCACAAAATAAATCTGTAAGAGAGACTATACAAGGGGAAGCAAGGCTGAAGAATGGGAGGGGAGAGAGAGAAGAGTCCGATCAGTTAAATTTAATAATAATTTTAAAAAAAACCCTAAAAACCCACAAACAGGATGCAGACACATTAAAAAAGCAACACTGACCTAACACAGGAATGTGAACTGCAGTTGACTTAAACAGCGCTACAGCAATAGCCCTCCCCCTACACACAAATCTCGGCAGCTCTTAAAGACACAGCTTCTCAGGCCCTTCTGAATTCCGTGGGTTTGGCCCCGCTGGCCACACTTTGTTCGATACTCTCAGCTTGAGCTGATTTAGCTTTTCGCCCCTTCTTTCCAGATAGCAAGAGTACCCAGATTTGACCCAGACTAAAGCAAACTAAGTTGTATTATTCTGCCTGCCTTAGAGAGGTATTAAATTCTACTATTCTGCTACATATTATTCTCATTGAAAGAGCAAACTATAAAGGGTCCTCTGTTTCACGGGCTGCTGTTAAACATCAGCAGAGTATACCCGAGATTAGATAATGAACACCTTGGTGAAAGGTATCATTTCTTCCCACTACCTCACTATACAGAGCAAAAAGCAATTTTCTAAATCTGCCTACGATTTTCTTAATGTGACTGTGGTTCGCAATTATAGCTCCTGCTTACATCCACACTGGTGACAAAGGTTCCTTATTGGACTTCTCCCCATCCCATGAAGAACCGTTTGCTCCATCCAAACATGGAAACAGCAGCCTAAATGCCATCCTCCTGTCATTCTTCTCTGTCATCATATTTTTGCCTCCGAGAGATAAAAGCTACTAAGAACACTACATTTTTAAGCAAGACATCATCTTGATTTTCAGCGCTAAGGTCATTTACACATCATTTCACCACCTACCTAAAGGTACCTATCTTAGTGAACACTTAAAAGCTTTTCTATAATATAAAACACAAAACAGACGTATACCTGGTGCAAATTCTTTTTTTTGTTTGTTTCTAAATACGCACGGTCCTTGCTAATCAGGCTCTCAGACCTGGCCGCAAAGTTTAGCATTTGGTACCAGCTAGGAAAGAATACAGGAGGTTTTGTGTCTGGTCAGAAATTCTTGTCTTATGATAGAAAGAAGAAATTTGCTGTGGGTCAAAATTAGTGCACTTGCATCAAGCCTTAAGTTAAATGGAAAAGAGTCCAGAAATCAGGAAACTTTATTTTTTTTCTGTAGATCAATCACTATGTGATTGTTCGCTGTCATAGAACATCACGATTTCTTTTCTCCACTTGTACAACAGAAATAATCTTGCTCATCTCCCTAAAGAGGGCAGAAGATTAACTAGTGACACATGGGCTGAAGACACTACAGAAATACAAAGTACTACTGGAATCATTAAAAACTTATCCCATAATCTGAGTTCAATGCAGCACCTGCTATTGCCTATTGAAAAGGCTCAGAACTACCTTCCTACCTTAAAAGGAGTAAAAACGCAGTAATGACACACTTATAAGCTCTAGTACCCATCATTCCCCATGATCTAACCTAAGGAGGCATAAAATCCTTGCTGTAATTCACCAAGGATGAAAAAAAATACAGTAATATACAATATCATAAAACCAAGAGGCAGAAGCAATAAAACAAATTTTCAAGATCTCCAAAAACTCATCTGTCAAGCAGTTTTTGCTCGGAGGCGAGTTAGGTAATAACACGCACAACAGAGCCAATTTAAGGAACTTGCATCTACTATACTATATTTAATAAATAGCTACAGGTAAAAATGATCACAGGTTTATTTTCCTTTATTTGTTCAGAAGGGCTCTGGTACAAATCATATGCATATTAAGAGAGAAGAGATATCCACAGACCTTTCTGGGCAGAGTGTGATTTCGATACTACTGACACTTAACAATAAGTCGTTTTGAGACCAGAGCTTGTTGACACAGGAGATGTGGCTTCAGGCCATTCAGTCACGCAATATAAGTTACAGCCGCCATCACTTAATCAGAAGAGGTACAATCCACCAAATAATCAGTGGTCCGACTGACTACGAGCTGATTTCAAGATTTCTAAAAACTACTGGTAAGGTTCAGACTGGCAATATGGAAAGATCATCATCTACACTTGACAGAAAACTGAAGGAGGGTTGATTCAGACTAGATAAGGAAAAAACCATTGTGCTGAGGGTGGTGAGAGCCTGGCCCAGGTTCCCAGAGAGGTGGTGGATGAACCATCCCTGGAGACATCCCAGGCCAGGCTGGACGGGGATCTGAGCAACCTGAGCTGCTGAAGATGTCCCTGTCATGGCAGGGGGGGCACTGGGGGAGCTGGGAAGGTCCCTTCCAACCCAAACTACTCTATGATTCCACAATTAGCACTTGTTGGCTGACAAGCACCTACCTGGAATTCGGATTTTAAATTTGCCGCTTTGTCCAAACCCACTGTCTATTATTCCATCTTCTCCCGTAGATAGTTTGACTTTTAGACCCACGAAAATCTGGATGTTTGTTTCCTTTTTGAACAAGGAGCGGCCGATCACGCTGTAATCGTCCATCACCTGTAAAAGAAATAGGGCTTTGTGAGCCTACAATCTGAAGCGACAAAAAAAGTTATACCTGTGAGATACACTGAGTCTGGTGACTTCCACCACCCTGCCCTTGGCAAACTATTCGCCCCCAAAATGAACAAAACTCTAGATGGATCATCTAAACCGCTGAGGTTAGGGCGGTTCGTGTCAAAAACTGTAGAAAAATAAGTGAACTAATACATTTCTGCTTTTACCTCCTTTGTACTAATATAGATAGAACAAAACCTGCACCAGAAAATGCTTTAAAGATCAGTCAATTAAACTCTCTTTTCTGTTTTGAAACCTCTCCATGAAAGCCATTCAAGCAGCTATGCTCACAAAAAGTTCATTCCATTACTTATCCTACAGCTAAGTATATTATCACCTACAGAAAACACCCTGTCTCTTAGCTCCAGAACTGCCCTCCAACAGCTACACTTCAAAAAAAACAAAACCAGACAGAATTACTTAGAATTTCTAACTAGAGACTTTTAGATATTCACCTTTACATACGTATTTGATTTGTTTAACTGAAAGCCTTATGACCATTGTATCCAATTTTAATTTCAAGGTTTGTAACCCAGTGGGAAGAGCCATTCCAAGTTGAATTCTTAATTAAGCTATCAGGAACAAGAGGCACCAGGGCGGTGGGTAAGGCGAGATAAACAACCCTCCCTTCGGCATTACAAAGTATGAGGTGCAGTCAAGTGAGCCTAATCCTGTAGGTGTGAATATCCTTGTACACCTAACGCCTGGAGTTACTCTACCTCATAGCCATAGCAAGAGCATCTATTTATTTGTCAGAAGAAATAAGGGGATATTACTTTAAATCTTTTCAAGTTTTGGTCGGTTTTTTTTTAGTGGCAAAAGTCACAGCTCTTCTTCATATTTTAAGAGCTATTTTTATAATAGATAAACCTAAGGGTTTCAAAGAACGAAGTGACTTAGAATGGTAAAGAATTATAACCAATTTCGAACACTCGCCTTTATTCAGTTTAACTGATGGCTCAAAGTATTGCAGGTTTATTGAGCTACTCTCCTTCCCCAAAGCCTCTTCCATGAACAGGAGTACCTTCTTGTTTAGTATTGTGTTGCACAGGTATGCCTCTATTTTCATGCCAATGGCAGTATGGTGGTAGAGGCAGGATGAGAAACCTCCACAGCCCCTTTTCCACATGGAAATGAGAACAACCACTCACCTTTTCCCAAAAGGTCACACGTTTCTGGTGGTGGTTGTGGTGGCGGTTTATTGTGTTTGGTTTTGTTTGTGTGTGTTCTGTGTTTTTTTTGTTTGTTTGGGGTTTTTTTTGGGTGCCTGTCCTCTCCCACCCCCAATAACACACGCTTCAAAATAGCTTGTGGACCATTAACAGTAATATTAATACCACTGCTTGGCAACCTCTGGCTTAAATTTAAAACTTAATGTCTTTTACTAGAGCCACTGATAATAGGTGGTGGTAAAGGGGGAAGATAAGCTTTCAGGCACACTTGCCTTTCTTTGGGTCTGAAATCAAAGACTAGCTGTTACTTCCAACTGAAGACGCACTTAAAATAATAATAATAATCATCATCATCCCTCCTTTAGCTGATTTATATGTTCTGCCGATATCACCATTATTCCTTTGGCACCTCTATTGGCCATTAGGAAAACAACTGCTTTAGCAGTGTTGAGATAATAAAGTGATCAGTGACTTGCCTGAGTGGCTGTTTGGAATAAAACCTTTATGACCTGAAGTCTCAGTCTTGTACACTAAATACTATACATCCCATCCTGTGTCACCCATGTCCCTTCCTCCCCCAATTACCCTATCACCAATTTATTCCTAAAGACTAAATAATGAGAGAGTGTCTGATGTAACAAAAACTAAGTGGCCAGCCTTTGCAGTAAAATACATGGGTGAAGAAGAGAAACTTCATTTTCTCAACTTCGAGACCATTTTACAAAAATAAAAATTTTTTGTTGTTTTAGTCTTGCTTTGTAAAAAGCCACAGAAACGCATGTTGTTCTCTCCAACTGAAACTCAACACTTCCAATTACTTTACCAGCAATTTACCTCCAATCGTTGGATTTTAAGTTAATCCCCTTTGAGTTCTCAGAACATCTACAATGGCAATCACTTTGCCTATTAGCTGAACAGCCTTTTGAGAGATCTTTCTGCTTTTCTCTCAAACACTTTTTTTTTTGTTGTTATAAAATATTATTAACTTAAAAAGCTGAATGCCGCAAAGACAGTAAGGGATACGCGGTCTGCTCTGAAGCAGCAGCAAGGGGCCTAGCAATGAGGGCAGACTAATTTTATTAACTTCAGGGAAACTTCAAAAAGCTTTAGGGCTTTAATGCCAGACAGAGACGACCCCAAAAGTCAGTTTAAGTGCTGCATAAACAAAGGATTAGGGCAAGAAAAAGCTGAAGGCTCCTTGCATTTCTTGTTTATATTGTCATACGACCTAGTGGGAGTGGGAGAGGCCTGCGCCTCGCTGACTTTAATCCCCCATGGTGTACAGTGGCGTTTCAGTTCACTGACCTACATTACGATAATATTTTTTTAAATTTATGGGCAGAGGTGCAGCATCAAACTCACTTAAGGACCTTAAAAAAAGAAAATGGGGGCGGGAGGGGGAGAAATACCCAGAAGAGAAAAATTTTCTGTCTGGTAGAGTCTCCCCCTCTCACTTCGGTTAGATCAGCAGCTTAGAAAGGGATTTCAAGTTCAAAGGGAATGTCTCTGTTACTCTTGTTTTATGGCTCAGACCAGAGGACACAATAGCAATGAGTTTATGAAATATCCCTTCCCACTTGGCTTTTGTGTTTGCAGGAAAAAAGTAAACAGCACTTTATAACTGTAGGTGAAGTATGTGCATCGCCAGCACATGGCGCTTGCACTTATCCCAAGAAGTTCACAGAAAAAATTAACCATCTCACACTCCCCATCTAAGCAGCACTTATGCTACTGCATATTGTTTGTAAAACTGCAGTTAATGTTACACATGTTGGCATTCGGTGCAAACTATAGTATAATTTCAAGGAAAAATAACTCTGGGATTTCCCTTTGAGTTGGGGTAGCCAGCTATACCGCCCAGCCTGTTAAACCACCCTCATTTTCAAGGTAACTTAGAAATTACTGTCATCTGAACACCTCTCAAACAATCCATCACACATTTTGAGAGCAAATAACTCCATGTCTTAACATATGTGTGGAAAAAAAAAATAAGGGGACCAGAAGAGAAACACGCAGGAGGAAACTAAGCAGTTCCAGAATGAGACTGGTAACAAGAAAAGATTTGAGAAAGAAAAAGCACTGAATATTCAACAGTAGGAAGAGACAGAGAGAGAAAAGAGAAGCCCTCTCTGATTTAATCTAAAATTATATCATTTTAAACAGAAATAAAACAACTTTTAAAAAAGGATAAAAATGGGTCTGAAGAGTAATCTCAGCAAACTGAAAAATGGCCCATTGAAACTAAAGCAGAAAACAACAGGAGGGGAAAAAGAACAAAAAGAACCTATGACTAACACTGAAAATACCAAGTATTTTTATTGCTTTTTTGTACTTCAGAAAAAGTACACTTGGGACACCTTCATCATGATCAGTGACAGCTCATTTATTTCTAGAAAACAGTTTTGAGCTCTTTCCATTTCTGTGTCAGATATGGGAATATTTTGGAGGCTGCAAATTCCTATTCTTTTTTAAAACGTGGCTTCATGCATTGAAAAATGATGGTACATGAGGCTGCAAAGGGGTGAAGGAGAAAGGAACCCAGAAGATTTTCAGTGACAATTGGGTTTGTGGCTTTGTGGATTCTCCAAAGACTGTTCCGGCTTTTAGTTTGTCATTGAGAACTAAGTGAACAACGTGGTACAAAGAAACAATTATTCAGTCAGCAACAGTTGTTTCTGCAAGAGCTTACACCAGCATAAAATACTAAAGACTCTTCTTTCTGCAATCATCCCCAGCACTAGAAGCTTTGGCTGTGTGCTGGGCTCTAAAGACCTTCTTCTCACCACCCTCCAAGCAAACAAGCTAAACTTCTGCCTTTGAACACCCATCCAGAAGGAAGGAACGGGGATGAGAAGTTCATCTCCTTCAGCACGTCATGTCTCATTATTGATGTTTTAATATAACAAGAAGCCATCACACAAACATCTCTGCATGTCCACTAACTTTGGTTTTTAGAGGTTTGTCCATCTCCAGACCAGCCAGCCCTGGCGTGAAGCACTATAAAGATTAAATCCCCTGTAATGCTTACTGTGCAAGCAGAAACCAAGGAAGAAGGTGTTCAGTAGAGCAGAAGATCTGGAGATGCAGAAGTCTTGACCTGGCCTTGTAAGCCAGACACAGAAAGGATTGCCAAGCTGGAGCAACCAGAAAGACTCCGGTGGTATCTCCATGACTTAAGAACACTCACGCACTTTCTTAAAGTATTTCAAGTGTGGCGTTCTCAGGTTCTGAGACATCAAACATTCAAAAGGAAACATCAGTGAGACCTGGCAAGCTGCTTCTGGACCAGCGCATAGATCTGGCACATAGTGGTAGGTCAAGTATACTGACAATAATTTATTTTCTAAAGGAAACTGTCCACAAATAGCTTGAGGAGGGCAGAGAGGAACAAAGAACAGAGGGTTATACAATCCTCACTGGAAATTAAGCAGACAGCAAGGACAGGCCTGCAAAGAGCTGCCTGAAGCAAATGATGCCAATTTGTCGATATCAACTTGCATCCCCTTCTGAAGGCATCCCATGGACAGACAGACATCCCACGGACCGACAGACATCCCGAGTCTATATCTAACTCCTCTGCCCAAAGCCCAACAGTGCATCATCTCTCTTGGATAACAGTTTCTTTCTGCTATTTGGTTGTTCACAGGGTGTGTGCTACACTGCTGGATATTTCTAACTCAATCCTAAGTCAAGGTGTACGGTAGAGGGATGGTTACGGGTCAACAATATGTAGGTTTAGTTTTACTTTACCTTCCTACTTTAAAAATTGCCTAGGAAATTACGTTTATATAAACCCCAAGTTATTTAAGTTGCAGAATTGGGCACTTAAGAACTTAAGAAATGCCAGATATATTTACAACTTTATTCCTGTCCCTCTTTGATATGCCCCATGATATATTCTTTACATGACCACATCCTCAAACATTTCACAGGAACCCTGCCTTATTGAGTGCACGGGGTAGAGGCACAGGGGAACAGAATTAATGTTGCATAGGCAACTGTAAATCTGGTATTTCCCAACTTTCAAGTGCTTGATTTTGCAACATAAGAAAGATTCTTAATTTATTTTTGTATCCAATAAATAAAATGGTGTATTGGTTGCCTTGCTGACAAACCGATTCCCCCACAGGTGACTCTTACACAACCTCAGAAAAATCAAGACCAGCTGTCCACACACTTGTAAGACTCAAAAGCATGTCTGCATTTTAAATTTAATAATATAAATAATAACCATAGGTGTTATTCAAACCTTGCAAAACTCTACTACCCAGTTATGTGGAGCAGGCCACTCTTTTCTTGGTGAGTGAACAAAATACCAACCTTTTCGTATGAGTAAGCAAGCAGATTCTGCGACTTAGCTGGTACACTTTTACGACAAGTTTATTCTATTGCGTTAATCCATATGTTGTGTCAGTCACTAAACATCACCACTCTTTGCTCAGTACTCTTTAACAGGAATGGTATTTGTTTAATGAGCATACAGCCCTTGCTTCCCCTTCCCCCACTAAGCTCCTCAAACCCTTTTACTCAAAAACTAAACAGGAACCAGTAAATAAATGCATCTTTTTATATTCCTACTTTACAGTGCATTTTAACTAGTGAATGTGCTGTGCACTTTTATTCACCTGATTGCCTTCATCTCTGTATTATTGCTGTATTTAGCATACCATCAGCAGCCAAGCAGAACCAAACAAACTCATGTTCAGACTTCAAAGCAGGGAAAATATTAATTGTGGCGTCTGCACGTTTACGGTAGCTGAGTGACACCCAGCACTTGTCCCGCTGGAGCCCCGGCAGGTTCCGCAGGCCCAGCCCTGCTCACCACAGCCAGCCCCCAACCACCTTCCACTGCACAGCTGGGCCTCGTTACTCACTTTGTGCCCCTATTAGCCTGTATCAGTCACCCAGAAAGCATCATTGCCTGCTTCATGCTGTGTGTTACTTGCTGTCCTGCTCGAACTACAGTGCCGCTATATGAAAAGAGCAGAAGAACCATTAGCCCAAGCCAACGAAACATCACCTAGGAATAAATTATATAGAAGAATCTAACTATCTGAACAGGTAACGTATTTGTCTTTGTTCCTAGAGGCACTGCAACCGTGCAACAGAAAACTCAAGGAACAGTGTTTCTGTGGCAAATATTTTAAGTACAGCACACAGACATAACTCTGCAAAATGAATTCTGGTACTACTGATATCTGGAAAGGATTCGGAGGGAATAAAAGTACCAATGTTACTCACACACAATCCACGACTCAAGAATCTTCCCAGACAGGAACACTCTGGCCCTCCCATGTGAATTTACCACCTCACCAAGCAAAGAAAACCTCCCCAGAAGTCCAACTCAACCACACTGGATGTTCCTATTTTCTCATGGGCAAGTTCGTTTTTCCTCCTTCAGCACTTTGGTTAAATGTGTGGCTGAGCTACCACAAACTTGACACATAGTCTGGAAACCAAACGTTGGTGTTTTCACTCATATAAAGCCATGAGGAATTAAAAGACAAAATATGGTTGATAAATTTTAAAATAAAGTCATTTTCACAACTGCTGCTTTTGAAAACATCTAGCTCCCTAAAGGATACTCTGGGTCATTGCTGGTCATCAACAAATTTAAATACTACTTTCTCAGGCTTCCTGCAGTTACTCACTAGCGCTGATCTCCACAATATCTCATCTTTCTTCTGAAAAGCCAGAAGGACCTGTTGAGCAATGGTGCCAAAGACCCTCCATCTGAACACCCAGGTAACGCACTTGCTCTCACACAGCTCTTGTTATCCTACTGTAAGAGAAAAGAAGAGTTTTAAAAGATGCTGAAAGATAAGCTTTTTCTCTTCCATTCAGGCTTCAGAAGAGATAAGAATCTTGATAACCTGCCCTGCTTTCACACCTTGCTCCTGCAACAATACTTGTCTCCTTGGGGACACCTGGATCACACTGGTATCCAAACAATTAGTAACACCTTGTTACTAAGCATCCTCCAGAAGCTAAACATGCTACGTGATGGCCTCGGTCCCCATGAGAACCAGTTCAACAAGAAAACTCACGATCCAGCAACCCACCAAACTTGGGGACAGGGCTATGACCGAAACCAGGCCATCTCACCGCTGTGACACACAAACTGCTGAAGAAACAAGCACAACGGGATAACCACCGAATAAGCAAAGCCTAAGAGCAAGGTAAACAACGAGAAAAATACATTAAGAAGTCTGAAACACACAGAGAAAATTCACTCTTCTTAGTGTCAGAGGAACACGGAGAAAGCATCTTTAGGAAGGACAAGCCCATTCTCATAGGAAAACATTCTGCTGTGCTTAAAATGGGAAACAATCACAGCTGAGACACACAGATATTTTTTCACTACACAAGTTTGAAAGTGCAGAAGGTGCAACTTGTGCCATGCGAGCAAGGCAGAGTTTTCCTTCTCCTTTTGTTTCAGCCACAGAGCTACTGATTTACGAGCATCCTTGACAATAGGACCCTGTGACAACCATCCCAAGATAAATCCTGCTTGTGCAAACACTTTCAAAACAGGCAGAACATCTGAGTCACGCAGGAAAGAATGATGCGCTTCTACGGTCTGACTTTTCGGTTGAAAGTTACTGTGCTCAACCTCTATGCCCATAGAGGCCTAAGAGCAAATAATGTGACAAATGTAAAGGATTTATCCCAGGAACTGACTACTGACTTTGTGAGTCAGACTGGAATTAATCTGCAATGCTGCACAGAGGTAAAACTCAGAGAGGAAGATGTTTCGGAGATGGTGTGAGGATTAATAAGAGTCTCTCTGCCCACAAACGAAGAGCTGACTGGGGTCAGCCCATCCCCAGGAGCACAACACCATGGACAACAGTTGCTCTTTATCTCCATAATTTGTTTGTCCCCCACTCCAGGGGCTGCTGACCCGCAAACCCACATTGACGGCCGCCACACACCGATTCGCAGGGATGAACTTTCTTCACAGCACCTCGTCTGCCTGTTTTTCACCCAGACTCCCACATCACACTCCTTCAAGCGACGCTGGCGCTCACAATAGCGCTCTCAGCCCTGCTTTTACCTTTTTATCAGTACAAGTCACTTGTTGCCAGCCGAGCGCTTTTTCCTACCCAAAGAACATTTGTCAGGCAGCCAAGGTTTTACAAAAATAAAGTGTCTGGAGGGCAACAGCCTCTGCCTCCACGTAACCACACCAAAAGATGCTTTTGACAGAAACTTCCTTCCACTGAACTTTCTCTCCTGTCTCGAGTCCTTTCTGCAAGAGAAAACTAGAGTTGTATTTCACATCATTTTTAAATCATCAAGTCAAGCAAATACAAACCCTTGCCAGCGCCCTCTTGGTTCTGTGGGAATGGCAGATTTTGATTTTCCTTAAAACTAACCCCCTAAAGACTTGAACCCCCAACCAAATCTGGTCTAAAGCATAACAGGTGCATCCATAGGCTCCCACAACAGTTCAAAGACACAACATAAAATCCTCACTCCAGTTTGAATCGTGCAACTTTCTCATAACCAAGGGGCAATCCCCGCACAGGTACGGACTCCAAAAGGCCCCATCCTGGTTAGAAGCAAGTTCCCTCAGACAATGCCAGCTTAACCAAGAAAAGCAGATGATAAATGGTTTAAAGTCAAATTTATCATATACTACAGTAATGCATCACTAAAAAGAAAAATAACCAGCAGCTAAATAAGCAAGGATATGAAAAGAGGCTCGAGGATACGCTGCAGACAGGGAAATTTAAGGATCCGGGTGGACAGCAGCACTAAGGTTCCGATTCTTTCTCTCCCAGAGCTCCACGTTAAAGATGAAGATACCAAAGGGAAACAGTGAGCAATACAAAAGCACAAGGGTGCTCGAATTTCTGTAGAAAATTTACCATCGCTGAGCAAACAAGAAAAACCAGGATGCTTGGGTGTGACTTTCCACTAAAATGTACTAATTCAGGACCATTTGCTACTTTAAGTATGATTCTTTTTACCTTTTAAAAATACGGTGTTTACCCAGTTCATCGATTCAATTTCTACGTGAAACAGTAAAAATGTCACACTTGCTCCTAGAGAGCCAAAAAGTCTTTGAGAACAAATGTTCTTTTATTAGAAAAAAAAAAAAAAGAAATCAACCTTAAAATCCAGGGGGGTGCTGTACACAAGGGGCACAGAAGTACCGTGATGCTGAAATGTAATGACTTTACGATTCCTACTATTCCATCAGCGCTCTGAAATTAATCAGAATAGGAACAAAAAGCCAAACTGGTAAATGCCTGATTTCTCCTGGGTAAACTGGTAGTTAAACTGCAGGGAATTTATCCTAATTCTAGCGGCAAGCTGGGGGGGCCTTGGGAGAGCCCCCAGCAGATGAGCTGCGATGTTTTACGGGCAGGTACTATGGGATTGCACCGCATCCCAGACCCGAGAGCGTCTCCAGCCCGTGCCGAAGCCGGACGGCGGCCGTTCCCTGCCCGTTTCCCTCTCTCCCAGCCTTTCAGGAAACCACAAAGCCGATTTTCCTCAGCAGTTTTCTCCAGAGGAGAAGTTCACTCCTCCTGAAGGTACCATGTATTTTTTAATTATCACTATTTTTTATGCCTCCCCAGGGAAGGTGAGGAGGGGGGAGTTTCCTTGCTCAACAGAGAAAGAAATTTTCCTGTCCCGGTGCCAAGCACAGACACCCTAACTGCAGCGATCCTAATCTCCAGCCATCCAGCAGCAGCAGGGTGGGACCAGCTGAGTCACATTTTCTATTAGCTGGCGACTTTGTGTGCTAAAATAAGTCACCGTACCACCCAATTGTTCCTGCTGCTCTGGGCTCTGCAAGGCACAGACTCCATAGAGGTACCTCAATTGGTGCTGTAATCTGTTCCCGATGGGCACAACCCTCTTGCCACCAACTCTCCGTGCGCCCCCGTGATTTTACACCATCGGATTTTCTTACCACGTTTGCTCCGCTTTCGGAAAACCATCGTGGAAAATGCCAGTTCGGAACATCTACAGGACCACAGGAGGCAGAATCCGAGAAAAACCTGCCCTGCAGACAGTCTGTTCAATGGCAACCGTTCATTCGCAGGCAATTAGCGCTAATACAGAAAGGGATCAAGGCTCGCACCCAGGACACGCTGTGGGATGGATGAAGACGGCATAAAATAATAAAAACGCCCAGCTCTGTAGTTTAAAAGGCACGGGAAGATACCAAAACAGTTCACCAACACATCAGCCTCATTAATTACTCTGTGTGCCAAATACTAAATAACCCATATTCCTGGGTTATTTTCTGGGCCAGAAAAGAAAACATATGTAATTTGATTAACATTACTCCATTATTTACACAGTAAAATCAATAGCAGAATAAGTAAACTGGCACAGGATTTGAAAATAACACTAAATAAAAATAATTTAAAATGTATGACCAAGGCTAAGAGCAAACTGTGTTATCCCAGTCAGACCACTCACACAACTGGTACTCTGCATGTTTCCAACCCCCACAGACCAGTGCCGTGCACTGGGAGCAAAAATACAGAGTAATAAAGACAGCAACGTAATAACGCCAACCACTATAGACAGTGTATCTATCCGTGCGGAAGGGATGATACAAAAAAGAGCTGATTAATTTTTCCTGTAGCTGCTAACTCCTCCAGAGATCACCTTTCTTTTCTGCCACAATGAGGTGGGTCAGTACATACACTGTAGCAGATCAACACCTGTGCAACATGGAAATAACACTTGATCCCAACTTCAGGTTCTACGGCTCTGTAAGGCATCTCGTGGGAGATCCTTTTTGCCTACTAAAATATGTGTTAATAATTAAGGTTCTTACATAATAAAATGTGAAAACGCATAAAAGAATTAATAGTATTCTCTGTGCTATTTACTCTAATGCTAGTTCCTATCTGTCTTTACGCTGCCTCTGCATTTCCAGTGTGCTGCAGAATCGCTGTGCAATAAATGTCAATGGAAAGCTGGAAGTTTTGTCAACTGGGAACAGATGAGCTGCTTGGGAAGGTGAACAAACAAAACCAGTTTGCAGGAAGAACAGAGTTGCTACACATCAAAACCATCAGCGGAAAAAACGGCATCAAATTGCTCAACGCTGCACTGAACTGAATAAACTGGTCACTTTTAAGCAGCAATTTCTGACTGTTTGCAAACAGATGAGATGTAATACACCAGGTATACAAACATAAGAAAAACATGTATGAACTCCGCAACACAACAGTGAAAATTCTGTAGCCCACCAGCATGTGTCCTTAACACAGAACAAATATTTCCTTTTCCCACATATAGCACCAAAGTGACACCTTACCCTTTCCACCTGTCCTTCTTTGTGCTTCAGTTTGTACACCTTCAGCTTCGGCAGGAAAGTCTCCGTGTAGTTCTTGTCCTCCATGCCTTGGAGCAGCACCCCGTGGAACGCCAACCTGCAGGTGTTTGCGTGAATATCGGTGTCCAGCTTGGAGCCGATCACAAGGCAGAGTTTAGGACAAGTGACGGGTTTTTCAAACTCCAGCAAAGCCCACTGTTGTCTTGGGAGCTGGACTTCTCCCGCCTGCTCGTTTCCTTTGTCCTCCTTGGAAGAATTTGAGTCCTTGGACAAATATTCCTCTTGATAAAGATAATCTTTGTCAAAATCAAAAGCATTTTCTTGAATTTCTTCGTTGAAATCAGCAGGGGCTGGACTGAAAAACATCACTCTGCCCATAACTGTTTCATGGCCAACTGTGATATGGAACTTGGCCTTAGTCTGAAGAGCTCCTCGAAAATACTGGATTTTCTTCAGGGAAATTATCGCCGCGTGGATGGTGTGAAGCGATTCTGGGGTGCAAATGAGGCCTCGTTCTAGCAGTTTGGGATCAAACTGGGTTACACAGATACCTACTCTGTCACCCTGCATAGCATAAGTCACTGGAGTATGGAACATCTGCATGGACTTGACTTTCTTTGTCACCTAATAATGAAAAAGCAAGGAAAAAAGTGATTAATTGCACGAGTGCATCACAAGCCCAAAGCCACATATCACACTCTGCTCTTTTGTAAAGATGATCTAGAAGAGTTCACAATTCAAAAAGCAGCAAGTGAACAGACTGAGAACATACCCCATTATTTAGAACTCCCACATAGTTGAGTTTTACCTTATTCTTCTGTTCAGGAGGCTGTGAGATTACCATGGGCACAATCACATTGATACGTATATAATCTGTGCTGTGATACCTACATACTATCTGCCAACCAACAGCTACACCTACACCACGGAGTAGTTCACTTCATGTCCTCCCCCTAAGCACCTGCACCACCAGGATGGCTCCTGTTGGGGCCTTTCCTGACGGTCCCCAAAGTCTCCAGCACGACTTCAAGAAAAGTCTTGTATCCTGACTAATTCTCTTTCAGACAACAGTATCCTAATTAAAAGCCACCCCAAAAATTTACAGAATCATGGCTGTGCTCACCCGGAGCGTTAAGCATCACACAATCTCTTTGTAGCTGGGTCTGGCTGTCAGACAGGTCTGTTTGTCCTCAGACATGCAAAGGGAAAGATCCCGCATTCCTGAACCTATGGAAAAATCAGTGCTTCGTGCTGATGTATCCAGTACCTTGCAGGCAATTTAATCAGCCCATCTCTATCTGTTTTAAATATAAACAGGCCTTCCCGTTATATTCACAGTATCTATTAACGCATCCAAAGTTCCCATAAACAAATGCAAGGAGGGAAGAAAAGCAAACTGGAAGAACGTATTCAAGACCGTTCTTTTTTTCCTATGTGTTCTCAGTACTGGAATCAGCTCTCAGAGGAGCGTGCAGCACAGCGTCTTAACCGACCGTGTGCTCTCTACCAAGAGCACAACCTATGCAGGGATTAGAACGTGACCAGAACAACGCTACGAGTGCACTCAGGTGATGGGGGGTGGGTTAGAGCACACGAGAAGCCAGTTGGAACTGCACCTCCCTCCACAAGGTCAGACGTGGAACCAGCGGAGAAGGGAACCGGGAGCTGAGCTGCACCCATCGCATCGAGTAACAGGAGCCAGAGCAGCTTTAAATCACCAGCGTCCTGTTTGCCGAGCAGACCACGAACATCAGCCCAGTATTTCATCCCTTTTCACTGACCCCGACTGACAGAGACATTCATCTGTATTTTAAAACACTCCAAACGTAGGGTTTTTCTTCAAGAGACTGAAGCACGTAACTAAAATTCATCTTTGTTTTGTCTGGCACCCAAAAGGATGCAACTGGCCCCCACTATCAGATTTCTCTTACACATACTCAGTTTCCTGCACAAGGGATCCCCCCAAGTTACAGCTCTAAACTTTCACACATTAACTTTCCAGCACTAGAAATTTCACGTAGGGAGTTGGGTCTGGATCACTCAAGTCCGCCCATCTACCAAAAGAATGCTGTTAAATAATTTGGGAGCATTCTGTCCTGGGCAATAGGAATTCCTAATCAAGACCAGCTACCACCAATATTTTTGTCATTTCTTTGCGTTTATTTCGAGCACCCAATTTTTGTCCTCAAAATGCTGGCTGTGAAACAACTACCATCTCGCCCATGAAAACAGTGCAAGGCCCATTTTAGCAATCCGCTAAACAGAGACACATTTTGTTCTTATTTTGAGGAATTAGGCATTTAGACACAGAAAGAAATTGAACAATATTGAGTGCAATTTTAAAGAGACGGACTTTACTGCACACAAACCATACAGGTAAACATGGATAACTTGGATGCCATTATAAAACTTGCTACAAACTTCACAAAGAAATTCACTCACATTTTCTTTTCTAATAATGGCACAAAGGAACTGATTCTATCTCATCATATAAATCAAGAGGCATGTGTTGAAATCTTACATCACTTGCAAATGTATTTGCTTCACTTTTTAAATTCTATTTGTATAATCACATTAATGTTCCTAAAGCATTATGTGCAGGTCTATAAAAACAGTGAGAAAAAAATAAGTTTGTGTTCAAATGCAGATTAAAAAAAATGCAAAACAGAAATCAAAGGCACCCAAACAGTTCAGCCCTTGAAATAAACAAACGTATTCAATATAAGAAGAGAACCTGCTATTCAAAGACCAAAGGAAAAGCCCACTAAGATTTTAAAAGCAGTTTCGTATGGACTAACAGAAAACAGGATACAGAAAGAGTCCACTAATGACTTTTTCCCCTGATATGTCAGAGCTTCTTTTTCTTCATTTATCCAATTCCATTAAATTATCAACCATATGTCATTGCTCAGAGCTCCTCCAGATAAGAACCCAGCCACCCTGCCGTCTCCCAATGCTGCGAGCGCATCTTTCCGATCGGGAAGATACAGCAACCAAACTTCCCCGTAACACTGAGGAGAAACTGCAAACTTAGAATAATTAGTCTCAATAATCTAATAGAGAAAATACTGATTATAAATGCAGTATTTATAAAAGGAGCATTACATACGTATTACAAAAAGAGACCCCCACAAATGGATTTTACTCCAACCGGTTTAAAATAAAGATCACATCTCAGAGCCGAGCTGCGAAGCAACGCATCTTTAAACTTGCATCCAAAGGAGGACGAGGAACTGAGGTGAAGAAAACGCGATTTCAGCCCCGAGGTTTAGAAATACCCCAAGAGCAAACCTGCCTGAACCTGCACCCAAACAAAAACCACCCTGAGAGGCACAAACTGACCACACATTGCGGCAAAGCATCAAATACAAGAAACGACATCTTAATATCCTCCAGTCAAAGCGCTGCCCTTCTGCTAGAGGGGCACCAAACTCAGGCCCAACTGCACGACCAAAGTGCACCCCAGACAGGCTTTGGAAAGCCAGGACTCCTTTCCTCCCTGTTACTCTACTACAAAGCCAAAAATCAAGACCAAGGTCTCTCATCTCCCCGCCTCCAGCACCATCTCTGGGCCAGCAGCAGACGTCAAGCGACGCTGCCAAAAGCTGCAGCCCACTCACCTGAAAGGCACCACTAGCTTTAGTTTTCAGCCAACCCGTGTCCAAGCACACAGAGACAAAGCAAAGCTCTAATTCAGATACATGTAAGCTTCTAGACATGCATGTTGAATTCTTTGCTTTATGACGGATGACTATTCACAAGCAAAACTTGACTCCTACATACGAGTGTTTAGTGAAGACGGCAAACCACTGCTGCTTAAAAGCATCCAAAGGAGCACTTGGCATAAAACAGCAACAATGAGCACTAAGAAACCATGAGTCAATCCTCCACCCAAATTAAAAAATCTTTTCGTTTTTAAAAACTCATATATAGAATATTTTCTTACTTCTCCAACACGTCTTTGCAGTTCATAGAATCTTTTTGGTTGGAAGAGACCCTTAAGATCAAGTCCAACCATAACCTAAATCTAGCACCAAGCCACATCCCTCAGAGCCTCATCTACGTGCCTTTTGAACAGCTCCAGGGACGATGACTCCACGTCACATCTCAATGAACATCGAGAAACGTTAGTTCCAGTTCTTCAACCAGGATTTCAGGACAGCATCCAACGGAGATAAGACCAGAGCTGTCAACAGTACGTTGTTGAACAGGAGCCACATGATGAAAACCGCCCATGGCTCAGGTTGTGGAAACCCATCTCTTCCGAGGCAACATCACAACAGCAGCCAGACCAACTACAAAGAGTAGAAGCCTCAAAGAGTCAGAAATAATTCCAAGTTTGTGGGTGCCACCAAGGTCACGGGGCTGCGTAACAATTTTCTGAAAGCTCTTGAATATTTCTAGAAGCCGTTATTTGTCCACGGCATCACTTCGCCTCCGGGGGGAAAGGAACACAGCGTCTGGAGAAAAAACTATTTCACATAGAATGATTCTTTTAACTTTTAAGTGCTGTTTATAAGGCCATTCACCACATGACCACTGTGGTGCCCACGTAATGGCACACACGTTCTATCAGATTTTATTCAATATATTCATCCTCCTGATAAAATAACACCATAGCCTGAAGAGCCTGCATTGTACCACGGGAATAAAGCAACATAAAAGGGGTTATTATAAAATCCCTTTAGCTTATTTCCTTTCACAGCACCTAAAATATGGCTCCGCACCCAGTAAATAAAGCAGCATGTCAACGATCTTACTCTCACGCTGCTCTGCTTTAACACCGTAATTTTAATTTAAATTACTTGCATGCTATATTTATGCACACAATCACAAATCAAAAATTAGCGAGTGTAAAAATGAAGATTTTGCACATAAAGTTAAGTGACCTTCTGTGCCTGTGCATCCTCCTGTAACCTTTACACATATAATCTCAGATTTTTCCAACATAACCTAAATCCATCCCATGCACAGGCTGGACAAAGTTCACTGAATGACAAAACTATCCTCTACTTATTTTATTCTTGTGACTGAACTGACTTGAACTCACTATTTACTGTAAACCCTCAAACTGACACTGCATTGCTTGTATGCTTACTGCAGTATTTCTTTGGTAAACTCCAGCAATCTTGTCACCCTTGTGACATAACATGGCACCACACCTCACTGCCGATCAGAAACTCAACTGCTTCCCTTGTCACAATCCAAATTCTCAAGAAGGACCCAGTGCTCACTTGTTGAAAACAAAAGGCTGATTTTCCCGAATATTTATCATAGAATCGTAAAATCATAGAATCATTCGCTTGGAAAAAGACCCTCAAGTCTGAGCCCAACCGTCAACCCAACACTGTCACTAAACTACATCCTTAAGAACCTCATCTAGCATTTCACAGCAATTTCCTCCTTCACAGCAGAGTTTCCAACAGCCTCAACCACTTCAGCCGATTTTCAGCTCACACCAAAATCCCCCAAGTCCAACCCAAACCCCAGCTTCCACACGAGGGTGCTGGGAGAGATGATCCCCAAGCCTTCCTAAAGCCACGACTCTTCCCATCTCCACGTTTTGCCATAGAAGACAATCAGGCCACTCAGTTGTGATTGACCCTCGCTGTATTTCCCAGTAAGTACACATTTTTACACACTTTTTGGCTTCCACCCCTTCCATCTCCTCCTCTGCCTGGGATTCGCAAGGGGAACACCAAGAACACCGAGTTCCACTGCACCGTGATCACCCTCTTGTAGATCTGGGCAATCTTCTGATGTAGGGGAAGGACCACGTGCCCTTTTTGTCCTCTGGCCAACACAGCACGAGAGCCGGAGACGTTGAATGCTTGGGGTGAGGAAGAGACGCCCACAGCCCAAGGATGCACGGAACGAAGCAGAAGCCGGACATGTACTCAATATCCTTTCACCTTCAAATAACTAAAATCTCTCATTTTTTTGTAACCAAAACAAGAATCTCAAGATGTCAAGTACCCTCACATTAAGCGGCACCGCTTGTGCCATCCCATCACTACAGATGAAGTGTGTATCTTAAAAGCGTAACATAATAATGACGAGTTTAGCCAGCAAGTATCTAGGCAGAGAATGCCAGACCCGTAGTAAAACCATGACATAGAATAAGCTCAATGTTTACGAGTTAATTAAAATTTCTGCAACTTATCAAAAAATATTTCAATTAAACATTTTCAAAGGAAAAAAAAATCCAAAAAAGGAGTCAAACCAATGCAAAACAATAGGTTAAAGCACAGTCATCTGGAATTTTGTTCTTCCAACAGAATAAAGTGAATTATTTTTTCCAAATAGATTTAGGTTTAGAACAATAAGAATACTTTTATCTGAAGACTTCAAAGTCACATGCAAAAGAATATATCACAGTAAACACAGGGTTGAAGGTTTTATAGAAGAACTTCTACTGGGATTTTTTTTTTCCTCCTCTTTAAAAGAAATTTGTTTACTACCAGCCTTTGAAAAGCACAAAAAGGAGGAAACTATAGAGTAAAGAAGTAAAACTTTTACATGTAACGAACATTCGGAGCTTTGTGAGAAGCCTGGTTTGGGTAGAATGTGCGACATGTAGCCCAATGCGAGTAATATTATATCTCAAATAAAAATCAGCCCATGAATATACATAATCCAAAAGGTAATTCTCCCAATCTCTGAAATGTAATGGAGCCACTCTAGATCACTGAGGCATGAATATTTGCCATATTCAGGCTTTACTGCTCTCGATCTGGGTTCAATTTTGCAAATTAAAATGAAGGCTCTGTGGATAGAGAGATTAAAGAAGAGCATCCCCAAGCCTGCTCGTTTCCTTGGTGTGGTAGCACTGATCTGGTTACCCTTCTGTTAGGTTATTTCTTTTTACTTAATGGAGTAGGTCAAAAGCAATTGAGAGTGGAAAGAGAAGGTCATTACTGGGTCATAACCTTGGAGTTAAAGGCTCACTAAGGAAAACAAACACAGAGTGAACATAAAGCTGCATTTAAAAATAAAACCTGTAATGAAAAATAATATTTTCAGCTCTTTCCGCTTCTATTTTCACAGGTCAAGAGGAAAAAGAAGAAGAAAGTTCTTTTGCTCGTGTCTTTCTCTTGAACAAAATTCTTCTGTCTCTTCTCTAAAACAAACTTGCTATATAGAAGCCACGATTTACACTAAATGAAACAAAGGTGATGAATAATAACTGAGAGATTTGGTAGGCTTCATTAGCTATGGCAAATGTTAACATTAATCGCGATGATTTGTACATTTTCTAGGAAATACTTGGAATATAAACGAAAAGGCACCTCAGTACCATGCAGCAAACACGAGTACGCACGTCAGTACAGATGAAATGATACGGTACCTACCAGTGAATTCCTTGCACTAATTACAATCAAAACAAAGGCTACCTCTGCTATGAGGAGAGCAAAAAAAATATCATCCATTATTATCACACACGTATTTTTGCAATAATCCTTCTTATGAAATAAGAAACAATTGGTGTAAAAATCTTCATAGATTGTTCCTTGAGGTAGGATTTTTGGTGGCAAACTGGGAGTTCAACTGGTAAGCAACTTCTAATATTCGCAACAGTGATAAAGATGAGAAGAATAAATGTATATCCTCTGCACTGTATATTTTCCAAATCTCAGCAGTTGAGTCTAAGGAACAAATGGATTTATCCCAACCACCTTGGCCAACACAGCACAGTGCAAAGTTTGGTAGAGCAAAACCACATTCTAATGCACAAACACACTGTAAAAAAAACAAGTCACATTTATAGTAATGATTCCAACTCATCCATTCACATGCAGCCGGGGATAGAAGGGACAAAAAAATGGAGGAGAAAAGTTGAGGGAAGAATTAAGAGACTGCATCTTTTAAAACTGGAAATAGAGCCAAAACGTAGCGGCCATCAGCTGGCAAAACCATTTCCCATCTAGAGGTGCCACAAGCTCTCTTATGAAATAAGAAATTCACACTTTTTTGCCTCTGAGCTACACCCTGGTACCAAAGGGTTACTGTGCTTTGAAATGTTCACCAACAGCCTTGCTAAACATTTAATATTTTTCTTTCTGCTTTCTTCAAGGCCCCAGATGTGTTCTTGCAGATCAAAAGAGACCAACTTATAAAGTTAAACGAAATCAAGGGCTTTTGTTCCGAGGCATCGTTGCTGAACTAATTATTCCTGGATGTTGTTTAATGAAATAGCGGTGCCATATATTAAAACAGTTAACAGGATGAGTTGCTTGAGTTATAGGAAAGGTCTGATCTGGGATTATAAATTTAAGGTTTTCTTCAAAGGAGATGAAACAAACTACTCAAAACTCCCCAGTCCTTTCTGTCACTGCAAGACTGAAATAAAGGAACCCAAAAATGTAGGAAAGCTGAAATATCATTCTACATATTTACCCTTCCCTGAATGATAGAGAACTAAAGATGGGGGAGTTCAAAAAAACTCCAGAGATCCTTTGAGGTGGGGAAATGAAGATCTAAGTTATCCCATCTATTCCCCAAAGGCTACAAAGCTCAAGTTAAAGTAAATATCGGTAAAGTCCGAGGAGAAACTTC
This sequence comes from Pampusana beccarii, assembly GCA_013399365.1. Classification (NCBI taxonomy): domain Eukaryota; kingdom Metazoa; phylum Chordata; class Aves; order Columbiformes; family Columbidae; genus Pampusana; species Pampusana beccarii. Next base: position 484,744 of record VWYH01006499.1, read on the forward strand.
ATTTTACACGTACATAGGCAAAACAAGAAAGGACTCGCGTCTTAAACAACCCAACACAAATAGTTAGCAGAGTCATTCTTAAGCATTTTTAATAACGGGGAAAAAAAACGAAAAAAGCAGGGGGAAGGCAAGCAAAGAGCTATTCCAACATCAAAGTCTTAGTAGAATTAGATCTTTTACACTATTCCGCAGCCCCCAACCACACCAATGTTTTTAGTAAAATGCTTATTTAACTATACAATTACCTTACTGAGAGAAACAAAAGACTCTCAAAATCCCTACGGACATCTCAGACTAGGAAGGCAACTTTTCAGAACCGGGGCTCTTATACATTCAGACAATAAACACTTCACTTCCCCACTGATAGTCTCTCCTGTGTTTGTATTTTACAGCCTGACACCAGCCTACCCAACACTTGACACCTAATTAACAGACTGAGGAGCTGGAGGTCCATATATTGATCACACTAAATGGGATTAGTGCGAAATAAAAAGTTCAAAGGGTCCTGACCAAACTTCACCGCGGCCCAGCTGTGACAGCTGCTCTGAATTTGTGGATCCAGCGCCCCGCGTTGTTATTAAGCCGGGTCTGGCGCTCCAGAGCGTGCGGTAGCCGGCGAGATCACCGAGGTTCACCCAACAACGTCGGGCTCTGTAACTGCAGTGACCGACCACGGAAAAAATCCCCGGGCTTGTTTGCATAGGTCTTTTTGATTAACTCCCCCAAAGGGTCCCTTCACCTCCGATACAACGTGCACTTACAACAGACGTAGAGTTGTGACTCCTTTGCCTCTCAAGGATTTGTTAACTTGCTACGGGAGAGCTGCCCAATTTGGAAAAAAAAAAATTAGGTTTGATTATAGAAGAAATAATTTCCAACACATGCTGCAAGCATAGCTGGTATATTCTGAAAACAACAGCCAGGAGCTGTATTCAAACAACAGAACCCCAAACTATTATCTCCTAAACACGTTTTCTATTTGCCAAAACCCCTCAGCTGTCAGCAGGCGAATAAATATTTCTACATTTTAACACACACTCCCACCCTTTTTAGTGGCAGCCCTGCTGACGTGTTTTAAACCCTCATCAAGCTCCAAAGAAATTACAACAAGCACCAACATATTTCAGGGTTTCTAAGTACCTGCGCAAACCCATTTCTCATTTAAAACAAGTTGCCCATTTTCCGGTATCCAGCACCAGGCACCTGCGGGGAGGGAAGGAGCAGAGCTGCACAGGTACCACTGACACAGTGAATATTCAACAGGATTCTATCAGCAAGATATTCAGAATGAACTATGAACAAAATGCAATTTTGCTTTTGTTGGTGCTCTTATTTCTCAACACTCTTCTCAAAAAACAGCCCAGCATTTGCTCTCATCTCTAAGGGTAAAGTTACGCAGATATCAGCATTAACCTCAGTGCAAATTGATGCTGAACCTGGACTGTGTATCCAGAATTCTCTTAAATACAGCAAAAAGCACTCGTCTGCCTGTGTCACAAGCTTACGTTCCCTTTATTCTAAAAGATGTATCAATAATCTTCTACCGTAAGTATAAATATAAAAGTTACTCATTGCAGTGAGACTGCAAGATTCGGTTACTTGCAGTTTCAGGAGACTGAACTAAGATGTAATTTGGGATGTACCCTCCAGTCCTGTATTTTACACGTTGTTTTGGTACAATTCAAATAGGTTGAAAAGAAAATATAATTTTATTGGAAATGGCTGGGTACTTTTATTTAGGAAGAAAAATGTCCAACTAGAAAAGCCTACAGTAAGTGAGAAGTGAAGCTGAAACGAAGAACTGCTCATATTCAAAAGAAAAACGTCAATGTTAGAAACTCGTGCTGCCACAGCCAGTGTTGATCAGAGGAAATTAAGTCAGCTGGTACAACTGCTTCAAGTTTTCTCACTGTGTTTCAACAGGAGCAGGAGAAAGATAATTTAAACACGGATAAAGCCAAAGATAGACAGAAAAAATAAGAAAAGCTTTTAACTTGGCCAGTAAGCCAAGTAGATGCTCTGAACTAAAGAGACTTTGCTTCAAGAATCAGTAAAACAAAAGTGAGGAAAAAAAATATACATGCAATACTTAAGCTACATTTTTATACCACCGACTGTATTCTATGTGTGACATATGCACATTTCATAATCCTTCATAATATTCGATTTAGAGGAAAAAGCATTTTTAAAATGAAGTTTAATAGACAAAGCAGCTGCCATTAGTAACTTAACATTTTCATTTTTCTGCCTTTGCTAAAAGGCAAAACAGTATTGTATCACTGGCATATTCTCTGTTCAGCCAGCATCATAATTTCTCACCTCCCTTTTGTATATCACAACTACGGCAGATTTTCCTCCTTTTTATGCAAAAGGCAGGTACCGCTTACTGCCTACGTTATTTTTATTTTATTAAAGTGGGATAAATTGCACACTGTTTGGAAAACATTCCACCCCCTTATTTTTCTAAAGATATTCTTTTCAATCCCCAAAGATGTTAATATTTAACAAAAGCATAGGGTTAGCCCATGAGAATATCAAGTCTGACACGGTATCTAAGGCAAAGGCTTATTTCAGTTGCTTCAGAAGAAAACCATGAAACCCCAGTACCTCACCAAGTGTGCAATAAAGAAAGTAAAATTGTAATTAATTCCAATCAAACCCTCCATAGCGGATTCCAATTACTGTGCGCACAGGAGAAGTGAAAACATTGACAAGATAGAACACCATTTTTTCTGATGAAGCGGTGAACAACGCTGCAGAAACCGTTTCGCAGATGTAAATCTACAAAGAAAACCAGCTTCCCACCCAAACTTCAGTCTTTTTAGTCTCATTAGACTCCCAGGTATACGAAGGGCTGAGCTCTCGCTCTGCACAGAGACAAGGGCACAAAAAGGGACCTTAATATGAGGCTTAGCAGCAAATAAATAGCTTTGCCGTTATAAATTTCAGTAGAAACACCAGCAGTTAAACTTAGCGGGCTTTGTGGTTTAATATCCATTCAGCGCAAGTAATTTTTCTACAAGCCTTTAGCTCCATCTGCTGACTTTTAATATTAAAAATAATTGATGAGAGTAAAAACTTTGATGCTTTTGGAACACTTAAGTCTTCTCCATTTATTGTAAGTGTGGTTCAAAATGTATCACTAAATACCCCAAGTGTGCGGTCTGGTAATTTTGTCAGTTCAAATTATCTTGGAGCAACAACACCAGCTCGGAGAAGGCACCCGAGCGAGCCTGGGATGCACACGGGTAAACTGGTCCTACTGGGGAGACTGGCTGGAGTCGGGTTTAAGCAACAGGTACAATTATGGATGTTTAGGTCACAGAATCACACCGCAGTTCGTCCAAATCTGAGAAGGGAGATGCCGAACAGATTCATAAAAAGAGCTGAAGATCCGGAACGCGACCCTGTGTGTTCAGCACCTGCTGCTGGTTCCAGCTTCTCCCATTTTCACCAGGGCGTTTGCTTCACAGAAACTGAAGCTGCTTGTATTTATGAACAAAAACACAATAAAAAAATTACTCTGAAGGTTCAAAAGCCCCAAGATTTTTTGGCTGTTCCAGCTCTGATTTATTTTTTTATTCTTGCAGAATTCTGATCGTTATCAGAGCACCACGAACCTAAACTAGATAGAATTTCCACACAAGAAATTACATATGAGAAATGTATCTAATATGCTCTTTAAACATAGCAGGGGAAAGTCTTAGATTCAAAAATAAAATTAAAAAAAATTCTAGTACTTCATTAACCATTTTTTTACAGTTGAACAATTGAATCCATCACTAAAGGCAGCCTGATTTACATGGACACTGAGTTCTCGTGGCTGCAAATTAATTGGGATAATCAGCATCTCTGACAACCTCTTTTCCTTTACGATGTCAACTTTCAGTACCTGTGCTAGAAAAACCTAACAGAAAAAACCTTCCCCCCCAAAAAACCCCAACAGACCTGGTTTCCAAACCTTCCCGTGTCACCTCTCTGTGTACAAACCGAATCCTACTTGCTACAATTGCTACTTAAGGGGAAGATTTATTTTTTTCTAAACAAGCCATTCATAGATTTTGTATCAACTTACTGAAGTCTTAATATTTTACTTACAAACACGGGTTTAAAAAAAACCCAACAACAACAACAAAACAAACCACCACACAATAAATGGAAACAATTATTTTGCAAAGGGATTTAAACATGAAGTCTTAACTGTGTTAAAGCTGAGATTAAACAGAATCTGAACAAGACCCTAAGCTCGCTCTTTAGCACAAAGATGTGAAAAAAGCTCATCTTCAGAGCTCTGTAGAACAAAAAAACCCCACTTTTCTGAAAGGAAAATATAAAAAACTTGCATATATAGCACATACCACAGATCCTGTAGTTTCCCAAAAGCTTATTTGAAAGCTATTAAATGTTTACCACATCTCCTTCAGAGCTGAGACTAAGCTAAGGAACCCATTACAAAAGCCATTACTTTTAAAAACACACACTTCTGAACAGAGATTCCTATGAAATTTTAACAGTCTATGACACATCAGGGAGACATAAGATTCATTTCTACACGGTCATGCTCAGATATAGGTACAGGTCAAATAGGTTCAAAATTATACCTATGCAAATGTTCATGTCGGGACAAACTATCACCACACAATTTGAGTTTTAGAGACACATTAAGGAAAACTTACAAATATAATCACATTTAAACATAAATATAACCTTCTGAAAATTTGATTTGCCATATAGAGGAAAAAAAGCAAGAAATCAAGCATGAATATTGCAAAGCACTGCGTATAATTATCAAAAACTTAATCACATCAATGTATTTTCTCTGTTGAAGTTTATCTAAATCCCAGCCCAAGTAAAAAGCGCTGGTTGGTGCCAGCGGAGCTGGATGACACTGAATAAACGAAAGGGAGGATTAAAATTTCACTGCTGAGCTGATCAAACGGGACCTCTGGCCATCATCGGGCACAAGGACGTAACGGAAAACAAAGAGCAACATCACGTTTGATTTGCGGAGTTGTGCCAGAAAAACTTTAACGTTATGGATTCAAAATAACATTAACTCAGCCCACTCCACACTGCGGATCTCTAATGGTATGTTTTCACAACTGTTTGTAATGTACACGTCAGACGGCCTAAGTCTTTCTTGTGAGTCACAGCATAACCACAAAACTAGGCCCAAATGTTCGTTTTCCTTTCTCCGCCACCCCATTTAATCTGACGTAAAAATTTCTTTGCCCATCTCTTTCCATATATGAACGTTCAAAACATCTTTTCAATCATAATGAGCTTCACGCAACCCTCACAGGCAAGAATTATAATAACTCTTAAAAAAAAAAAAAACAACAAACAAACAGATATTTATCATGTTTTCTTTTTTCTAATAAAAGAGAAAAGAAAAGTTATGGGGGAAAAAGGGCAAAAAAGCACCCCCAAACGCCAAATTTTTTGACCTTTTTGTACTACAAAAGCGTTTGGCTACAAATAAATCTTCGAACTGCTGACAAATGTGTTAGCACGTGCTGCAGGAAAAGCAGACACGTCATGATTTCTACTAACTTCAAGATTTCTACCGGTTTCCCGTTATTTCGGGAGCTGCCTGCCAGAGAAATATTAACACATCAGAATAAATTACGTTGAACTTCAACCTTGTGTAGCATCTCAGGCATTAAGGACCTACCCAAGATACTTCAGAACTTCTAAACCCAAGTCATCAAGCAGCCTTTGACAAGACTGGAATCAAGAATTAATTTGAGGGTCGTCACCATCTTTATGTAAATATATATATATATATATAGTACAATCGTTTCTCCCCAAACAAGAGCATCACATCAACAACAGAAAATGAATATTTGAAATAGAAACACGTCATACAAAACATTGTTCTTATTTCATCTCCACCTGACTCTTATTCCCTCCTAAAACTCAACACAAAATAGTCCAGGGTGGGATTTTGCGTTTTATTTTTACAAAGATTTGTATACTTCCTTGCATTTAGATTAAACTAACTGCTGTTGCTTTGTGTTGACTCAAGGCCAAGCCGGGCATTTACTTTAATCTTATTGAGCATTCACTTCAATCCTTTACTAAAAACACAAACTTTCAAATGTCCCCGACAATCCTCTTGTCTGTGGTTTTGTTCTGAGCATTTGTGGTTCACCTGCACATTCCTCACTCCCTGAAGACTTCAAATTACTGTCACCTAATCTGCACAAGCAGGATCAATGGCTTCAACTATGTAAAGAAAATACCACACTGATAATAATTTTGAAATCGAAGCGATTTATAGTAGCACATATTTTTTCCTTAAGCCATCATTTAGCTTGTTGCAGTCCTACGTATCGGGTGTTGCCCGAGACAAAAAACCTCTTCTAGGGATGATTAGTATAAAAGTCTATTGAGATTCATTACATAATGAATATAACATTAAGCAAAAGGAACTACAACATAGTGACTAAAAAGAAGAAAACGAAACCAAAGTAGTTAGATGAATACTGAGGAAGAGCAGAAGAAACGTTAAAAGTTTCTGAAACCTCACGCAAAACTTAAGAGACAAACTTCTGAATTATTTTTAGTACCTCTATTTCTTTTCCGTTGAACAAAATAAAAATTATGCCTATCTAGAGAACAGCATCGCTGCTTCCATTGAGTTAACCTGTTCTCACGGCCGATTTCTGCCACCTAAACCGAACAAGGAACGAGTCCATCTCTGCTGTTCTTTAGTAGAAGCTATTACCCTATATATAGAATATAACTTAAAAACAGGTTGCCCATATAAACACAGGTCAACTACTAAATCTAACTTTTAAACCTAACCTTTACAAAGGCCTGATAGTTTTTAAGTCTACAATTTAGGCATTTAAAGATGTAGTAGCTATGGTGACACTTTAAAAAGGCTATTTGACCTTTCCTTGTGATTTCTAAAGTGTGAAACATTTATTCTCAATCACATATTCATTAGAGAAGAAAGAAGCCAACTGCATTTTATGGCATACACTTTCAAGCTCATCTTTACAACCACAAAGAGCGTGGAAGTTTATACTTTTCATTTCAGTTGCAAAAGAAAATCTGTATCCAGGTATCTGTATCATGTTCAGAGTTCTATGTGGGCAGATACATAATTATATTTCTCCAGCTGATACTGTAAATATTGGCTCTCTCTAGTACTACTTTTTCTTTCATTTCAAGCTGTGCCAGCTATTATAATATAAAGTAATGGGAACGCTCTCGTGAAGAGGTGTATCTTACATTTAGTTTCAACAACACATCTGTGATTTGACGTTCCTGTCACAGGGACACGACAACAGGTTCAGGTGATGAGCTGAACAAACATTTTGAGAGCAAAGTCAGCTCTTATAGAATTTTCATAGCAGCAACAAAGAATCAAACTTTATAGAGTTTTATAGACGGGGTCATCTCAGGAACACACAGCACACGGCATGAAATCCAGAGAACTTGCTATAGTGTTACAGTAATATTCAGGAAAGTATTCACTTAATAGACTAATTAGAGATTCCTGGGGACTTCTGCACTAGCCCATTTTCTTCTGCCTTTCGGTCCAAATAAAAAGCTTATCCTCAACAGTCTTGGTTAATTTGTCAACATTGAGGGGTTTTTTTGCTAATGCCTGGATCTGAGCAGAACTTTATAATATATGGACTGTGGCTTAGTTAAAGCAGCACTTGCTGAATTGTTCTGCTTCTTAAAAGCCTGATCAAATGAGAAATTCTGCTGTATATGGATGACCAAGGAAGAACAGAAAGTGACATTCCCTTCCTTCTTTCTGGTTACTGAAATTTTGCCAAAGCCTCCAGCACTTAAACTTAAATATTTAAAACACGCTAGTTACTCACTGCCCTAACTAAGCCTACTCATACTAAAGTTACATTCACAACAGGAATGCAATGTGAAAGTATGTTTACCATACAGGAATCTACCTTCCCAATTACTATTCAAGCGTTCCACTGAGATTCCTGCTCAAACAGTATGTGTACGTGCATGTGGGTCTGTTTTCAATTGAACTGAACTGAGAACAACTCTACCTGATAAATTAAAAGAAATAAAAATAAAGTCGATGACCTGGCAGCAGCAACGCTTAAGCAAACAAGTTGCGCAAACACAAACCAGCCATCCTTTGCTTTCAAAAGTTATCATAAACTTTAAACAAAAAGGCATTTGGATGGAGGTTTGTGATTACTATAGCGATGTCCATTAACTTAAGTTTCAAACTGATGTTGAACCCCAGGGTACACAAACCCAAGAATGCAACTCTGGGTCACTGGGGCAGCAACTGCTTGATGGGAAACACGTTACCTACCGAGTCCCACGATAACACGCACGGGTTTCTGCAGTTGGACTCAGTCTTGGTCCAAGTCACCTTAAAACCTTTCTCCTCCCATTGCTTAGAGTACCTGCTTTAGATGGCTCCAGGATTCCTTTTCTAACTCTAAATACAAGGGCATTTAGCCCTAGGAAAACAACAGCTGCGATATCCTGTAGAGGAGGTACTGGAACCTGCTGCTCCATCTTCAGAAACTGCCCTTGCGAGGATAACACCACTCAATGATCATCAGGTCTTGTCCTGCCTCATCAGCCCCTCTCCAGCTTCAGCCTACGGAAATAAGTTCAAAAATACAACCCCAAGGTTCCTCATTTGACTCCGGTGCTAGTTCCGAGCAGCAGGGCTCCCAAGCCAAGATGTCCAAGGGGAAGGAAGGATACACAACTGCATCGTTACTCAAAATTGCAACAGCAGCTCAGAAAAAGCAGGGAGAGAAAAAGTTCCTTGGATCTATGGTGTTAGTAGAAAAGATCTTTGAGAGCAGATCTTGACACTGGGGAAGAAGCTAGAAATAAAGAAAGATGGAAACGGACAGGAGAAGTAGAATGAGAAGATGAGGGAAGTTAAAGCAATAGAGAGAAATCTAAATGTCAGATATATTAATTTTTTATCTGATGATTGGTTTTCTTTTCAACTTTGTTTTGGAGTCACAAACCTACACATTGCTTTATTTTTAAATATGTCACTGTATTCAAGCCAAATTGTTCACTAATAACGTACAAGAACACGCTCCATTTCTCCAGTTGTGGCAGCTCTTTGGTCCTGGGATCCTGAGCTTTTCCATCAGATCCAGCAACCCAGTACATTGGGAATTCCCAAAGAGCTACGGAACACGGAGCATCGTAGACTATGCATGGAAGTGACATCTGCCAGGATACACGAGTCAGAACACGGGAATGCGCCACACCAGTGGGGAGAAACCCTACGGACAGGGGGGAGCACACGTGGTCACGAGTGAAACTGCCACACCGCAGCGCCAGGACCAAGCTCAGGACAACTCTACCTGTCCATTTCTCCTGCTGGCCCATCGCTTCCCTCTTTTTTCAGCTCAGTTTCTTTCCTGCCTTGTATTTCTGTAACAACTTCCTTCAGCTTTTCTAACAGTTCTCATGAGACAAACGATTTACTGAAATCTGGCCGGAAAAGATGTAATTTGATTTACCTAAAGAAAAATAAAAATAAATCTTATCAAATAAAAAATACGATGTCCATCTCATAGTATTTTCATCTGCTCAGAGCTGACATGATCCTGTATTTCTTTTTGATTTGGAACTCCATTGATTTGGGTACCACTTCTCAGGCAACAACAACTCTCTGTGCTTTCTAACTAACAAGGAAAAATTGTCTGCATGGCAATAGCACAAAATACACACTTAGAATTATTTCACGCCTTCACCACAGCCAGTCAGCATCGCAGGTAACCCTGGCCAGGCAATGGGCACCACAGAAATCCTGCAGAAGTGAGTCTGCCTTGGGGGACAGTCCTGTTTCCAGCAACGCTGCACTGCCACGTGGAGCCTGGACCCCAAACAGCCCCCTAACCATGGTTTAAGTGAATAGAATTAACACAGAAATTACACACAAATCTCTTTTCAGGCCCACTATAAGAAACCTGTACACTTATCATTCTTCTAGTCCATGAGAAGTCAATCTCCAGCTGGCTGGGAGCACAGGCTACATCCAGACCTCCATGAATTTTAGTATCTGAAGAGTTAATTGGCCAGCACTGACTAGGCCACTTCTCTGCCCCCAGAGATCACATCAGACACACAAGCTCCCAAAAGGCAGTGGATGGTTTGGATTAGCACCGCTCAGGTTGGCCGCCGGCCCTCCTGCTCTGACCAAGGAGGAAAACATTTAAAACCCCGTGATATATTTCCAGCTGCCTTTCTATTACGTCTTATCCCTGGTCCTGAATACAACAAACCTCAACGCACAAAGTCCTTTATCTTGCTCCCTCTTTTTACCGTCCCTATGTGATGCTCAATAAAAAAATTGCAAGCGATATGAACTAAACCACTGGACTTCTAACAAGTAGTGAGAAAAAAAGCAACACACAAATCTCCTCCTGAGCTTTTTTTATACCTGAGCCCTTTTAAAGTGTAAAGTTAACTAGATTTTTTTTTTTTTAAACTACAAAAATTAAAATGGATTCTACTCTTTGGAGTCTTGGTGTGGGGTGGTTTTGGTTCATTGGTTGGTTGTGGGTTTTTTATTTTTTCCTAAGGGCCAGATATTGGTTTGTTTGGGGGTTTTTTGGTGTGTTTTTTGGTTGGTTGGGTTTGTTTTTTTTTTTAAGTGTGAACTTAAACAGATAAGAAAAACATAACCAAAAAAAAAAAAGCCACACAGTACAAAGTTACAAACCCATACATTGAAAATGAGGGAACTGGTCTTTAGAAAGAGCTCAGCATCTGCTACTATTATTCTCTCAAGAGATCGGAGCCAAAAAGACTTGAGAAGTTTTTATTGCCAGATCTAAATTTCATTCCACAGGCACTGGATCAGGCCTTTAATCCTTTACTTAACCACAAAGAACTGTGCTGAGGAGTTTAATTCTTCCAAAACAACTGATAATATCCTAAACGTTGAAAGCAGAGTAGTTTCCAGTATAAGCCAAATCCTGCATGTTTTGCTTTTAAGTAAATGCCACAGCAGATGCAAAACCAGTCGGATTCATACGGATGTTTTCTAGGAAAGGAGAAAATCTTCAAAAAACACAACCCGTGCTTTAGAAGTGGCAGACAATTAAAGAAACAGTTTAATACTTGTACTGAATTAAACCGCATGTATAACATTATGTGTATATGTTTAATTTATTGATTTAGGATTTAAGATTCTTGTATTTTATCACCCACATATTTTAATATGTATTTTGAACTGCCTTTTCATTACTTTATCTGTTGCACTTAATTGATTCTTACCCCTCACCACAGTTTTCTGAACTGCTTTTTCTTCCCAGCATTTCAAGAAAAGAATTTGTTCAAGGCGAGCTGGACTCCTTCCCCTGCAGATGAACTGTAGCACTTTAAAGGCTCTTTATAGCAGTATTGGGCAGGAAAAATCCAAAAAGCAGTGGAACAAACAGCATTCAGCCATACCCCGAAAAGTTAGCAAGTGTTCTATCTATCTGCAGTGCAAAAACAGTCAAGATATCCTGAAATCTGGAAGGGCTTTATTATAAGGTTCATCATCATAGTGATAGTGACACCTTATTAAAGATTTCACTATAAAAGTCCATATACAAGTGTCTTTGTGACCCCATTCAGTGGGGTTTGATTCAACTTCATTTTCTGAGATTCAAATGTTCTCTGACAAGACTTAACGGTGCAAATCTGCAAAAAGTCCTTAAATAGCCTGAAATTAGTTCTTACTACATTTTGATACTAAAAGTCAATAATCAGAGGCCTCGCAACATCAGATTGGCTGAACTACTCACGTGGGCAAAAGCAGATATGTTACAACATGGAAACCTATGGTGGTTTGAAGGAAATAGTCTGGCAAGTAATATTTGGGTTATTCTATCAGACACTGAAGACTTTTTTTTTTGGTTGGATGAGCCATGAAAGCTAGAGAAGGTTTGCTAAAAAACAGACCAAGGTTATCTAGCCAATAAAAAAGCTTAAAAAACCCCACCTCTTTTTATATGTTGGAAGGACATGAAGCTTCTCAGTATCACACTCACAAAACGATGCTTCTTAAAGGTTCATAAAAATCAATATGATTTGACAGCAAACAGGCCCTTGCCAAGACAGAATCTGCTAGTGGCTTAAACCGACACTCTCATTTATAGGGCACCTGACTTGGAGAAACAGAAGCAAGATTCTCCCATTTTTCATATTTGATGTCTCAGGTGACCTCTTGAAAGTCCGAGGACTGGCACACCCGGGTCTGCTCTCCAACTACAAGAGAAGCACCTCAAACACTTCCAGCCTTTGAGATTGAAATGCCCAACATGAACAACAGCAATTGTCTACTGCAAACCACAGGGATGGTGAAGGCTGGACCAGGCACAAACAAACATTCTTGTTCTGTTTTAACAGAATCACAGAACAG
>VWYH01006501.1:0-60000 GCA_013399365.1 Pampusana beccarii
GTGGTGTGGTGTTTTGGTTTTTTCTCTCCTCTATGGAAGCCTGGTCCAATAAGCCCATGTATGAAGTCAGAGAATGTTCACTCTTGTATGGAGGGGTTTTTTTTGTTTTTAAACAAAGTGGTGGGCTTATTCACAAGGAGACAAATACCAGCTTTATTGAAAAAGTGAGGATTACAGGAAAAAAACCCACTCATAATTAGCAGAGGAAAAGGTTAGGTTTTTCAGAAAAAAATTATTTATTTGCCGGAGTGTGAAATGGCGTACATGATCTGACTAGATCAGCCCAAGATAGTATTTAGGCAGTTACTGGTTACCTAAATAAAACCACAGTTTTGTGTTTCGAGGGAATATGAAACTGTATTGAGAGAAGTAAATGATTTGGTTTTATTTGGCATTTCAACTTCTATGTGATTAGCTATGGCTGCTTAAGATGATTGTAGTATTTTTTATGTTTTGTTTCTGAGTGGTATGGTGGTGGTCTGCCTATACTTGAAAACACACAGGATCTGTAATGTTACTGTAGTCTGGGGGAGATGCTGTTATTGGCATAGGGGAGGAGGGACAAAGAAAAAGTTTATTTATAGAGGAAACAAAATATAGGAATATTTTAAAGGAATCCAGTAAGGAAATCAATTTTAAACTGATTGATCTTTTGCTGTGAAAAATAATTAACCTTATTTTTGCTGATGTGATCAATTTGTCATGGTATAGCAGTAACATCCAAAATGAGAATGTAAGGATTTTGTATGTCTTAATTAGTTAACTAGCAAGGCAGCGTCACAGAACTTAGGTAGCAGTGACCCTTCACTTCCTAAAAATTTTTCAGAGACCTTGTTTGAAACTGTACGTGCTTTGAGTTTAATTAGTCCAGCTACTGATGTGTAGTAATATCTAATACATATACGTGGATGTACATCATGTGGCACTTTTAAGTGTTCTTAGCTGCCAAAACTATAAATTGGTCAGGATGTGGTCATCCTATCTGTCGTTTTTTATTTTGTTCAGACCCATCTCTCTCTAAATTTGTTTTGCTCGATTAGACACGTTGAGGACCCTTCTTTAGTGGCAAGGTGGGGCTTTAATCATGAACTTGCCTGGCAGTTTATGCAATATGTTAAACCTCAAGATAAACTGAAGAAGCTTAACGTTCTGTGAATATGAAATTTTGAGACTCGATCTTTCAAGCACTCCCAACATGTTTGCTGCTTTATTTGCATGAGGAATGTCACAGTGTTGAGTTAAAGGGCTGAGAGTCAGAAAAGCAGAGTCTAGTTGTAGTTTTGCCATCCTGACTGTAAAATGCAGTTGATAGTATTTTATCTCAACTAAAAAACTACCCACATGAGTTAAATTATGCATTATACTTAAATGTTTGCAGGTACACACACTTTGTGATAATTATTGCCATATAGTCTGTGTGGGAGTGTAATTGAGGGTATAGGACGCTGTACGTGAATTCGGAGGCTTAAGTTCAGTTGCTGGCTCTGCCATGCAAACTTGTTTGATAGGTGCTCAACACTGCTTCAGAATTTGTTGTTTAAGCAAGTCTATCCCGTTATAGTCTAAAACAAATTTCACTTTGAAACTTTGGTTTTCAGAAGTGATTCTGTGTGTGTTTGTTTTTATTTTACTTTCTAGGTTATCCGATTTTTTTTTAGTTGTATTTTACACTTATTACACAGTTGTATCTGTGGATTAAGGGATACAATTTTTGCTAGAGTAAAGAAGTTCTCCATCCTAAGCTTGCAGCAATGAACTACAAGATTACAGTAATAAAAGTTTAAGAAACTCTGAACAGACAAAAAACAGTTTGGGTCTGTTGAACTGAAAAGTGGACCTTGTAAGTTTCCATTGTCCTGAGTGTTGTTTGTGGCAAAGTATTGTTGTGGCTTTTTTCTGGGTTGATTAATTGTACTAATATTGACAGTTTTATTCTTGTGAATGTGCAACTACTTGGATTTTTATTTTTGATGGAGTCAGTTGAGTGTAGATGAACTAATCTCCCGGCTTGTTGGTACTGGAAGGGATATGGTTTCTGCCACGTCTTCATTCACCAGGGCTCTCACAACTCTGATGCTTCTCTGACCTCCTTGTAAACTGCTTCAACTTAGAAAGTTGGCAGAAGACATGGTTTTTGACCAGTTTTGTGTCTGGTTTGTCAGTTCATTTAACTGATTTAACTGATATGATGTCTAGAACTGTGTGCCCATCAGTGAATGTGTCTGTCTCTGGAGCAACAAGCCATTAAATCAGCTGGGCTGTACAGCCTGACGGCACATTCAGAAACGCTTAATCCTCCTCTGGAGATAGAGTACTTGTATGAAAGAATATAAGCACAATTATTTAGTTCTGAAGGGTGATATCAACATATTCTGTTCTACTAACAAAGTTTTTCCATGTAGACTTTCACATAAAGAAGATTTTTACTTTTTTTTTTCCATTTAATAATTCAAGGGGTTTTAATTACAAATGTAAAGCAAGTTGTTTTACAGACTCATCCTAACTAGTGTTTCTTGCGTTCTAAATTTGTGTTCTAAAGTAGTGTGAAGTTGCTAGTACTATTTTGATGTTACTGGAAAGGGAATTGGAAGAGGCTGAAACTCTTATTTTGTATCAAGATGTACTTAAGTCAACTCCTCAGTGCAAACAGACAGGGTTGTTGCTCATGTAACCTGGTTGATGATATCACCTTATGACATAGGCGTTAAAATGTGCATCTCAATAGATAGGGTTTTTTGATTTGGATGTTTCACTTTATTGTTATTTGTGTACAGACCTTAGAAATGAGTGCTTATAGAGTAGCATCTTTGTGGACGAGTAGTAGTTGAAATTTAAGAGAATCTGACCTAGATTGATGCACTCTTGGAGGACAGCTGGGGGAAAAAAATCTATCGCTTCTTTTAAAAAAGTGCACTTACCATTTATGAAAATTAAAATAAGTTATCTATCCCCCTATTTTGCTGTCTCTGTTCTGGTTATTTTCAAATATATTACATTCTCTTCAATAGTATTTAGGAAATCTTAGGCATACCATTGCTTTTTTTGCTGAGCTTGCACATTTCTGCTGATTTATAGTATATGTGAAACTGCCCATTTTCCCCTTGTTCTTAAAGGGTGCATATACCTTGTATTTGCTAAGTATAATCCTTTGATTGCTGAACAGCTGTGTAGTCCCGCTAGAGAGGTAGTAATCTGTATAGGATGCAAATAAAATGAGTAACGGATTGCTACAGAATCCTTTTTTACTGTTTATTTTTTATGATAAGCCTCTGTACTAATTGTACATACCTGGCTTATTTGAGAAGATGCTTAAAAATCACTCCCATAGGAAATTGTAGTCTTGCCATTTTATGTAGGAATATGATGTAGTTCAGATTTTGTCTTTGGTTTTTGCACATGAAAGACTTTTCGATGAAAAATATGTGAAACTTTTGGTTGAAAATTTGCCAGTGTGAAGGAAGTTCTTAAGATACTCATTGGTGTCTGTTACAGGTAAATCACTACCTTTTTAAAAATACCGTTGCTTTTAAATGTGAAACTGCTTTTGAAGCCTCATACTGGGGTGAAAGTAGTGGTAGAGGAGAGGGAAAATCCTTGTAGCCTCAAAGCATGTTCATTTCTAAGCTGTCAGCGTAGTGAAGCCTGCTCTTTAAGGCTTTATTTTATAACACACAGAACTATTATTTCATGGAACAGTCTGTACAGTGTTTAGTGTACCCTTGCATATGGCTAATTTAGTTGAGGGAGCTTCAGAGATTAACTAAAGACAACATAATTTGACAGGTCTTTGCATCCTATAGTGGATTCTTTTAGTGACTAGAATAGGTCAAATCCTGTCTTACTGTTGATAAAACATTGCATCAGGAAATAATGCATGTTGTTTAATGTTAAAACTTTTTTATGGGCCAGAGTTTGAAAACTATGATAGACGTAGTATTTCTATAAGAAGTGTTTCTTCATCGATTAGCAGCAGGTTAATGCTAGCACTTCTGTGCTTCCTTTCACATACTAAAATTGCCTACTGTTCTCACTTTTCTGTAAGCACTTGTAATATTAGGAAGAATATTTTTAAAAGTATATTATGTATATATGTATGAAATCTATTGGGAGTCTTGTATTTCTTTGCAGTGTAACTTCTGTGAATTAGTGTTTACTCTATAAAAAAAAAAATGCAGTCAGCCATTTAAACTGCCCAAATTTAAAGTTATTTTAGCCAGAACAACAACAAAAGATCTCTGAAACATTTGTGTGTGTATGCTAGTATCTATATTTTATGTTTTTTAATTTAAAAATATTTGTTTTATTTCAGCGTGCAACTATGTCGTGCACTCAGTGAAAACAAAAGCCATGATAGTATGAGTTTCAGAGGTAAGTTGTGTGGTTTTAGTTGTTTTTAATCAAATTTTAAAAAGCCTGGGAACAGTTGGTCATGGTACCTCTGTATGTATCTGCTTGGAACATTCATATACAGTGACCATTAATGGTGCTAAAGGTGAATACTACAAATAGTAAGACAACACAAATATCCACAGCTGGGTTTGTCTGCAGATGTCCAGTTGAGAGATTTCTTAGACAGTAGTAAGTGGTGGTGTGGCGGTCCAGTATGTGGTCTGTGCTGTAGATAATGTAATTTCATTCTGCAGACTCAACATAAAACTAGATTTTATTCTAGAAGTTAAATATATGAATACTAATGTATGCAAGTGATTGTATACCGCAGAAAGTCATTTTCACAACAGTACCCGAGTTAGACATTTTCTCCTTTGTTGGGGAATACACTGCTGTCTTTAAGTTTTAAATCCTCAGTTTAAGAAATCTTTGGTGTTTAAAGAAAAATTAAATCTTTGTTTGCTTTGCAGAATCTGTTGGAAGAAAAGCATGTTCCATATTAATAAGACCACAAATGTTCTATGCTGTTTAGATGGTGTCTTGGGTTCTTGCTAAAATAGTCATAATGGGCAATTGTAATAGCAGAAAAGATAAACCAAAACATTTCAATGTAAATTATAAGTAATATTATTAAGTAAGAAGAATTTATTGTTCAGCAATGCCAAATCACTGTTCCCAAAGTTTTTGAAGAAAGGCAACCAGCAGATGTTCTCTGTTCTAGAGAGAGGGTGACGATTTCTGTATGCTCTTTTCTTTGTTTTTGCTGTCAGGATCTAAAAGATTAAATGGGAATGACTAGACAGATACATACTGGAGCAATTAATAGACAGTAGAAATAGCTGAAGTCCTTCTGGTGGTGGAAAAAACCCTGAAAATGTGGATAATCTGGAGTGAGGTACTAAGGTTCTGACTGCTAAGAATTTCTTTGAGTTCACGTGACCTGAATCCAGTTCCAAAACCTGCACTGGCACTTGCATTTTTTGCCTTTTAGTTCCAAAAAGACATTTATTGAAGTCCGGTATGTCACAAGTTTATGGAAACAGGTCAGATTGGGTGGTGTGCCTGTGAAACAAATTCTCCACAATGTGGGGAACCACTTACGGAGGCCTGAGGCTGTGCTTATGGCTGGTTTGGGTTCGTCGTAAATGATTCAACTGGGTGCTGCACCAGGCTGTACTCTTGAATTTGCCTTCGAAGTAGTAGTGTTATGTTTTACGTAGAATTGATGTCTAAACCAGTCCTGCTGTATTCAAGTCTTTAGCAATTAGTGCTTTTTGCCAAAAGAATTGTGATAGATAAAATTAACCTGTTCATTTTAAAAAACTAACAAATCTGGTTTTAATGCAGCTACAGTGGTCTGCAGTCACGAAGTTATTGAGTACTTGGTTTAAGTCGTTAAGATTTATAGCTTGTATACCCATGGCAAATATTATTAAACAAACCACATGGTACAAGTACAAAGTGAAACCATGGGGTTTTGTTATTTTTCATATACTAGAAAGTACAGTGTATTGTGGTATATTATTTAAAAACAATTCCTTACAAGTTTATCATAGCTGTTTTTGCAACCACCGTGCTTAACGTTACGAGATTTTTCTCAAATGCAGGACCTCTCTTTAGTGTTTCAGCTTAATATAAGCTTTTGCAAAACAGAATTCTTCAATTATGAGAGACTATCCTTAAAAAAGAAAATGTGAAAAATCCTTGTTAAGCACTTTTCTCCAATTAAATTTTACTTTCTCCTAGAGAAATATTTTTTGAAAGCATATCTGTGATACGCTGTTAAGAAAAAGTACTATGTTAAGAAAAGTACTTATATGTTACTTATATGTTAAGAAAAAGTACTACGATTTCTCCTATGTATGGTATTTTTATGTATATATATGTTTAATATTTGTGTGAGTCAAAAGTTAAAGGTGTCTTTGTTAAACTGACTGCCAAGACCTGACTTATGTGCAGGACTGTAGTTTTTCATCCCATTTTACTGTTATTCCATAAAGTCTACAGGCAAAGTAGATTATGTCTTACTGTCTGCTTGTGTCATGTCTTAGATACTGATGCTTCACTTTAATCTATCAGCAGTAATAAAGTAATCCCCTTCATTGATAAGAGAAACATATCCCCTTGCAGGGTGTCTGAAGTCTACAGCATTATTTTAAACATTGCTTTAAAAGTTAGACCAAGGGTTACCTAGTATGTTCCTTAATTATCTGTTTCCTTTCAACAGATATTCAACAGGCTTTGTATGAGCTTGCATACCATGTTGTCAGAGGAAACCTGAAGCATGACCAAGCTTCTAATGTTCTTGGTGATGTCATAGTAAGTATATATTTGTAAAAATTGCTGACTTACTAGTTTTCAGTTTATCATAAAAGCCCAAATGAAATCAAGCAGGATAATATTTGATGGACTTGTTTTTCCATGTCTAAAAAGTCGTTCTTGTCCTTTTTCTTCATTTGTGTGCACTTGCAATATGTGTAGTCTGTCAAGGTTTTGTTTTTTCCCCTACTTTTTGTGGTGAGGAATAGATGTATTCATTTTAGCATAAATTAAAAATTAAGTAATTTTTAAGGGCATATGAAGACTGACGTTTTTAATAAATGCTGAAAATAGATTTCACTTGCTTATGCAGCATGTCTGTAATGCCACCTACTGGTGTTTTTATGATTTATATCTTTCTTAGAGTTTAACGGTGTGCATCTGCCATTTTACTGTCGGGATGTCTTAAGTCTCGTGACTGCGTTTAAAATAATGTGTTAGACTTACTTTTTGTTTGAAAAGGGTTTTTCTTAAAATGCTTTGAATAAATAAAGTAGGGAAAAGAGTGTTTTCCCTCTAAATTTCTAAGGTGTAATGTTGGTGTTCCTAAAAAAAAAAACCTGAAAATAATACGTTTAAAAAAAATCTTCTGAAGATGATTTCTTATTCTTTCTTAGATTGCAGTTTTGACATGTATAGAACATTAAGAAAAAAACATATTTTGCAGTAATTCTGGGATAAACTTTTTAGGTTTTTAAACTTCTGCATTGGGTTTGAGAGAAGTCAAGGCTGAATTGCACCTTGCTCTTGGGGTAGCATGTGATGATGTTTGATCTTTAGTTACTGTGGGAAGCTGTAACTTTTTAGGTGCCTGAGAAAGTACAGTTTACTTCCAGGCTGGTGCTGTTCTTCAGACAGGGAGTTCCGTGGTGCTGGAGAAATGGAAGTAGTAGCCAGGGGGTTTTGTACCTGCTCACTAAACACTCTTTTAAATTACATTAAAATATTATGTTATATCATTACATATCAAGAATTAGTACAGCACTGAGGTATTAGTCAATAATTGAGCCTCTTCATTATTTATTAATCTGAGTTATTAATTAATATTGCTATAATTGGTAATAATAAGCTGCATTATTAATTAATCTGAACTCTGTGATGAAGTTTTATGTAGTAGAATAAGAATTATCTAAGTGTACATACTGGACTTTCTGTATTCACTAAGTAGTGATCTTTTTTAGGAATTTCGGGAAGACATGCCTTCCATCCTAGCTGATGTATTCTGCATATTAGGTAAGTGGGGTTCCCTTCCTTTCAGCATTGCGACAGATTGGGAGAAATACACGCTTTGTGCTTTTGCTTGTTGACTTCTTTAGGAAATGTCATTAAATCTGTAACTTCTATTAAATCTGACTTCTATTTACAAAATATGTGTTGATTCCTTCTCACTGTATCTGTATCTCCATTGTTAATGTATTTCCATTCTGCTGTATCCTGTTATAGTTTCCAGAAGTTTACCTGATAAAGGCAATGGAAATTGATCTGTCAAGAATAGTTACAGGAGCTAGCTTGTAAGAGTGTTAGATGTTAGCTAATGGAATCAGTGACTTGGTGTTCTTATCATCAAGTATCATCTTATCATCGTATATTAAATAAAAGTTGAGTTGCTGGTAGGTAGATCTTCTGTTCTCAGAATATGTTCTGTAAAAATTTTTATCTGTACGGTCACTGTTAGCACAATGGAGCTTGAACTAATTGTCCAGAAATCTAAAGGCAAAGGACGTAATTTGCCAAGTTACTGTTTGCTGACTAAGCAGGCTTTAAAGATGTGAACTTCTTATTCTGGTAATAACTTTTGGGGTTTGGTGTTGTGATGTTGTTCCAAAGCTGTTTCTCTAATGTTACAGTGTTTTATCCTGTAAACTTTTTTCCAGGTCATTGTTTTAACTGTTTGCAGTTCCTATCTTGCTTTATGTCTTATGTTTTTTTCAACAAATTTCAGTAAATTCTTTTGACAGCCTGCTCATCACAAATCCTCATTCGTTCTGTACACTGAAGGAGTGTGGTGTCTTCTGCACTGTGGCTGCCTGTGCAGAGGGACACCTAATCAAGTTTGCATGTGCAGCCTCTTTCTGTAACGTCTAAATGATGAATTTTGACTGTTTTATTCACAGTGTTTCCACTCTGTATGATTGTGTCATCTTTTTGTAATAATTAGTTTTTATAATGCGGCATTACACTGATACTCTTTGGTTTTTTAAGCTGTGTTGGAAAATTTAGATTAGTTGTATCTTGAACTACTTGAGACTAGTTTATCTCTCTGCCTTCCCCCCCTTCCCTTCAAATTAGTATGTAGATAAATGCTGTGCCCCCACTAGTAACAGAGAAATAGCATGGCTAAGGAGCTAGGTTTCAAATGTGGAACAAAAGACATTTGCCAATTTCTTACTTGTTTTTAATGAGTTTCCTCCAACACCTTTTCCCTCTAACCAGTATTTGCTGCCATCAGGATTTTTTTTTTCCCCTAATGTCATGGACTTTGCGTTCTGTGATTCTATGATGAAATGATTCTATGACCTCAAGGTGGATGAGTAGGTGGAACGTGGCAGGAAGTGAGCATGTTACAAACAACATGCTTTACGTTGTGCTATTGTTAGTATTTAACAGAATAGTTATAAAAAGAAGAAATATGTATAAATCCCACAAGTAATGATTTGTTTTTTCCTTTTCATTTTCCATCTTTTATATTAGATATTGAAACAAGTTGTTTAGAAGAAAAAAGTAAGAGGGATCATTTTACCCAACTGGTATTAGCCTGTTTGGTAAGTTGCACTTAGAAAGTTTTCTGTTAAAAGCATATGCCGAAATCTGACAAAAAATATCGGAGAGTTTTGAAGCTGTTTATTTTTCAGGAAAAGATTGTTAGAATGTTTTAAGAAATTCCCCCCAAAATTAAAAAAGCATCTTCAAAGTGTTATGGTAGTGTAATATAGTATAGTTATCCCTTAAATTCTTTGAAGAGCTTTGAGAGAATTTTTTACCCCATCAACAGTATCCCTAGATGCTATGTAGTGTATACTTTGTAACCAGAAATTAGGCTCTGGGACTTGCTTCTTCAGAGTGCTTTTCTATGTAAAATCTACTCCTGTAAAATTCCAGTTTCAGTTAAATAGTTTCTCAGTTTTGTCCACTTACGTTTGAAGCAGAATGCATTTAGTGTCCTGTTCTATCATGATATTTGACCTTTTTTTTGTAGTCAGAAAGGATATGTAGCCTAAAGTAATAATCAGATAGTTTCTAGGTCTTTGTAATTGACAAATTTAATGTGTATTTTGGTGTTTTTTAGTATCTTGTATCTGACACTGTCCTAAAGGAGCGTTTAGATCCGGAGACACTGGAGTCATTAGGACTTATCAAGCAGTCTCAACAATTCAATCAGAAATCTGTTAAAATAAAGACAAAACTCTTGTAAGTTTTGGGGCAAGGATTGTTTGGGGACTGGGCGGGGGGGCGCAATGGGAATTAGTCTGGTTTTCCTGAATCAGCATAGGTGATTGTGTTAGTTTTGGCAACACAGGATCTATTTTGTGGTGTACATTTGGTTTTCGTCTCTACATCCAATGTTTCAGTCTCGAAGAACACCACTTGAAACTAGAATAGGTCCTTATGCACGGACTGTTATGAGCAGGTCTCCAGCATAACGTCTAAGACCAAGCTTTACTGTTAAGTGTAAGCATAATCTTGCTTTTAAGTGGTCTGCATCTGAAATAAAAGAACAGCTGGATTTGTTTTGAGAATGCTTGCTATCTTGCTGGTGTTCATTGTACTGCATTCTATAATTTCTGCAATAACTCAAGTAAATTACTAGCTCTTAAAAGTGTATTCAAAAATAGCAATTTGTATAACAAATTTAATATTGATAAGAACATAAATAAGCTTCACTGCGGATGTGTCTTACACAATAGTGTTTAATTTCTGTTTCTTTGCAGTTATAAGCAGCAGAAGTTTAATTTGTTAAGAGAGGAGAACGAAGGTTACGCAAAGCTCATTGCAGAACTGGGGCAAGACTTATCTGGAAATATGACTAGTGATTTAATCCTTGAAAATATCAAATCTTTAATAGGTAAGGAATTTGAAGGAATATGGGCACTGTTTTTCCCACGTGATCTTATGACTACAGAGACTGATTCTAGGCTACTGTTTGAGCTCATTTGTGGATCAGATAATATCTCATGCAGGCATGTGGTGTGATAGTAACATGCATTGTTAGATCACCTTGGATAGAATGATGACGCTTGAAACTTCCAATTTGTGTGGCAAAATTAATTTTGGGACTGTTCCGTAGTTAAATTTAATTTAGACACTGGATTTACAGTACAGCCTCAAATCTGCATGCTGTGATTTTAATTCATTTCAGCAGTATTTTGGAGGATGCGCTTGTCATCTCTTAGCAGGCAGATTGGAGGGTAACAAAGTAACGCTTTTTGCATTTTAAGGTAGTCGATCCAATGCTTGAGTTTTAGTCTTTAAGAAGTTGAACAAGTGATTCTTTTGAAGAGAAGCGAGAAGTAGTGAATGTTCTTCCTTTTTCTCTTTTTGTTTGTGACTTCTAAATTGAGTCTTGGCGAGAGTGTCACAGTCAAAATGCAAAATACATTAAAACCAGGAAATATCTGTAATTTCCCATGTTTAACATTTCCTTTTCAAATAAGAGTGTTTTATACCATATACTGATGTTTGCACCAGTGCCTGTTTCATATGGTGCTAGTACAGTAATGGTTAAAAGTCTGCGCTACTGTTTTATAAAAGAGTTTTTCATCTCTCACAGAATTTTGCCTGCAACTTGTCAAATCCCTGTGATAATACTAGTTGTTTTGGAAGCAAGCTAGAGAAGAGAATGGTTTTGCTAGTTACTCCAATTACAAATATACTCAGTTTGAGGAATTTTATAACAGAACATTTTTCTGTCTTCTGGAATTTTAGGAGTTGCAAATAGACTTCCTATAAATTGTCAATTGTTTTAAAGTACTGACTTGCAGTAGATCCTCGTGTAGTGGAAATGGCTTTTGGGAAGGAAAGACTGATGCAATGATACATCTGCCTAAGGGATGTGCCTGGATAAAACTTCTCGTGGCACAATGAAGAAAATAGTCTAGATGTGGATTCTTTTGATATAAGTAATATTTCTGTCTCGACCACATCTCCTGGGGTTTTGATTGAAAAGTTTATGTAGTAAAATACAGGTCCGATTACAACATTGACTTACCTGATCTATAGCCTTGCTCTTGCTCCCCTCAAAATAAACAAACTGTTCTCCCTAATGCTAGTAATAATACTGAAATGACAGGACAGTACAACCAGGTGGATCAGGGTCTGGCTCAAACTAGAACAACTTTTGGGATGTAAAATGATTTCTAGCTGGCTGATTTGTGTGTCTGTATGAATATGTGTGCCAGCACAAGGGGAGAGGAAGCAGCCTGTGCCTTTTGTTGGCACTATGGTATTGGTGGGGTTGGGTTTTTACTTAATAAATGTTCACCTTAAGATGGTAATTTATAGTTTTTCAGTAATCTGAATTGAAAGTCCTGTTTAGTATCTTTGCCTAGTTCAATATTCAGCATAAGTCAAAATGATTGCTGTATTTACAGATGATTCAGATTATTTTGCTGTAGATAAATCCAGGCTCAATTTTAACTGAAAAGAATTAACTTTAAAAACTATTTTATTTGTGTTTTAGTAGCAGAATGAAGATGAAAAGTAGAACTGTTAAACTTTTCTACTCTGTTCTTTTCCACTAGGATGTTTTAATCTCGATCCTAACAGAGTTTTGGATATTATACTTGAAGTCTATGAATGCAGGCCTGAGTACGATGACTTCTTTGTACCACTGATAGAGTCTTACATGTACATGTGTGAACCTCAAACTCTATGCCATATCCTTGGGTTCAAATTCAAATTTTATCAGGTAATCTATTTCCAGTCTTAATTTTTGGTTTTGATGGTTGGTTGTACTCAGTGTTGAGCTGCAGTCAGTGATAACGGTTTTTTGCTGCCTTTTTTTAAAGTAGAAATTATTTTTTAAGTTGTAAAATTCCAGTATTGAAAGCAATAATTTCATTATTTGAGTGGAAGTCTCTAATGAATTTTAGAGAAGACTGTTTTCAGCTGTCTCGGAGAACGCTAAGCAGTCTTGATACCTGGCGTTTGAGCTTGTATAGTTATATGAGGACTGACATTAATGAAGAGATTGTACCTTATAAACAAAGACTTGTCCCCAGGACAAGAGCATGTTTGCAAGGGAGTCGTGGTTGATATTTGATAAAATATTCAAGGGCTCTTTTAAATGTGTGGGTAGGAATTGCGTACAATTAGCGTAAGGTGTGAAGGTAGTTGAATGATTTTGTTTCTGAAAATTCTGTTGGTGTTTCAGAGTTAAGTCTGGTGGCTTGGAGTAGTAGCAGTTAAATAATATGGTAAAAAGGAGAACTGTGGGTTAATATGTTTTGTATGAACTTTGAGTAGTTTCTTTTCTGTTACATGACCTGCAGTGGTCTGATTGCCTTTTTTTTTCTTAAATTTGCAATCTTGTCCTTTTTAGGATCCAAGTGGTGAGACACCTTGCTCCTTATACAGAGTTGCTGCTGTCCTCCTGCAACATAATCTCATAGATTTGGACGATCTTTATGTTCATGTAAGTGACAGTGCTACTCTGTCAAATGCCAAAACTAAGAAAATTTAAGAAAGCAAGCCAGATATTTTACTCTATTTCTAAAGCTTCAGATTCATAACATAATGAATAATACCTGTATATGTACATGTTTAGTGTCTTTTAAAATTTCCAGCACTTTCTAATGTCACATATTCAAATAAACGCACACAAATATGAATGCTGATATACTTCCTTTGAATTATCTGTGTAGCATCCTCCAGATTGTTTACCTGCTGCCTGAATAAGAGACAGGAGGCAAATGCCTGAGTAACTTTCCTAAAGAACTAGACCCTTTGAGTGTTTTGCTTTACAAGACCAACTTTTTCAAAAGTGATAGGACAATCAGCTCCTAACATGCTCTGTTTATTTCAATAGGAGGGTTTGTTGGTTTTTTGGTTTTTGTTTTTTTTTTTTTTTAACCCTTAAATATTCCTGTATAGGCATCTCATTCCATATGCAAGAGTCTTAGATTGAAAGAGAAAAACGGAGTTGTGTTTAGATTTAATCAGTGACTTAGCTTCTCCAGTCTGACAGTGTTATCAACCAACCAATGTAGCAATTTGGCGGATGGTAAACAGAATGTTACAGTTATCAAAATAATTTTGCATTATACACAAATTTTTTGTTTCAGACTAGCTGTAGATATTTTGAGATTCTTAAGTCTTCCACTGAAGTCAAGGAAATGAGCTCTAGTTACAACTATGGAAATTTTGGAATATAGTCCTGCCATTAACTTGTGTGGCAGTTAATAGCGTTAGTCACAATCTGAGTTGTCAATAGCTGTTTCTGGTTTCACAAGAGTAGGAGTGCTTGTCTCAGATAATTGATGTGGAGGGAGGAATGCGTGATGATAATGCTACTTTGTTAAGGAATGTTTGTAAGCTTACAAAACAACTGCTCAGACTAGGAGTTACAGTGGCCTGTGCAATCCCAGCTCAGGCCTGCCCAAGTGTGGGCATGTTCTCTGACAGTCTCACAGCTGGAGTGAGCCCTGCATTTGTCGTGTTAGTTCTCAGCCTCATTTTTAATCCACTTGCATTCCAGAGTGTCTCTGCCAGTCTCTCCATCTCTGCATGTTCGGGATGGCATTTTTTTCCTCTTTTCAGTTCAGGCTTAATTTAACTTGCTATGGGAGTTTTAAGAAAATAATTAGCGTGTAGGTGTTGTCTTACACTGTATGTATTGTTTGGCTTCTATGCAAGAGGAGCTGTCAAGATTATAATTCATATCAAGAATGTTTTCCCCACCACTTCCCCTTCCAAGCCTGTAAGAACTGTTTTCTGTTTGCATGTATATACACACAGCCATATATTATATGTATCACATTCTGAAGGTATGATTTACCCCTTGAAATTCCACGCTAGGTATTTCTTGGTGAATCTTAGTAGGTTGCCTGTGTTTTCAAATGAGGAGAGTACAGCTCTTTAAAACTTTTACCTTTCCAAGTGGGATTGTTTCTTCCACAAATTTCTGTGAAATCGAGGAATTCTACTGTTTTGTCTTTGAAGAAGGTGATTTCCTTCTACTGTCAGTTTGAGAGGAGAAAGAACAGTAAAAATCTTCCCTGTTAAAAACAATAGAAGAAAAGATTACGGGATCAAAGAGGTCATGACCCTACAGTAAATTTGGATTACTTATTTGCAGTTTGAGCATAATTTTAGGAATCAAGTTGAAGTTGGGCTTTGTCAGAAAAAGACTTTTCTTCTCTCACAACTTGACCTTTTAATTTTTGAGCGTAGGGTTATATTCCTCACCCTGGTCGTTCTCACATACGGGACTGTGCTGAGGTTTTATAATACTAGGAATCTCTTAACATTTGCTCCTTAAAAGCCATTTTACATTATGTATTTAACTCACATTGCTGATAAATAGGATATTTGGTAAGCTTTAAATGGTGCTCCTTTAAAATAAACTTCAATCAGAATGTGTGTCTAAAGTAGGTTACCTAGTTTTCCTTGGTGATGATTTTATTTTTCCTTTAGATGAGCAAGTGAAAATTTATGCTTTTTAATGCGTGCTTTGGTTTAGGGCACTGAGTTCTGTAAATGTTATCATCAAGTATGTGCGTAATTGTCACCATATAGGTACAGCTGAACGCTAAATTGGAGAGGGGAAGGGGAGCTGATACTAGTAGCGGTTTTGAGGAATTAGGACAATATCATTTCTCACGAGTCCTTGATTTCAGAATAGTGTTTTAACAGTATACTTCCTTGTTGGGGTGATGGTAGCAAGGAAAATAATCTTTCAGGGAGTAGGTTTATCTGATTAGTAACAAGGAAGGACAAACAACTGCTTTGAGCTCAAGTAGTCGTAGGTCGCTTTAATTTTCAGATATAATGTTTGGTGTTTTTTGTTTTTAGCTTCTTCCAGGGGATAATGCCATCATTGAAGAGCACAAGCGAGAGATAGTGGAAGCTAAGCAAATTGTCAGAAAACTTACGATGGTCGTCTTATCCTCTGAAAAAACTGAGGAAAAGGAGAAGGAAAAGGAAAAAGAGGAGGAGAAAACTGAAAAGGTATCTATGAATAGTTTCCTTTGACATAAGATTGTTTAAAAGTAAACATGATAATTGTTACGAAAACGTTTTGTATTTATTTGAAATGTAGACAGCTGCGTACTTTTTGGAAGGCTTGTGTCTATCCTTCGATTACTTCTGTTGTACTGAATGTGCAAAAATGCGTGGCTTGGCGTTTGTTCTGGATTTCTCTAGGTTTAATGTTCTTGGTTCAATGGGTAATTAATTTCATTCCTCCCTTTTTGTTCTATCAGCTCCACTAAGTATGTCACAGCATTCATATACTTCACAATCTGTAACAACAGTGTTTTCTGGGACCCATGACAGTATAATCCAAGTTGAGTCCTTAATAAGGGCATTAGGAAGAGTTTATTCCTTATTTTTCCCAGTCAAGAATTGGAATGTAAAGAATTGCCAGACTTACAAAGACTGCTGTGATTATCCTGAATTGTAGAAAAAGGTTTTGACTGGATGTGTAATTACAAATATGTAATTGTAACTGTCTGCTGTGCTTTTAATTAGATCTGCATCTTTGTATATGTAAACGTATACTCTTTATTTAAGGTTCTACTACATCATGTATTATTCATCTTCCCCAAGGTCTAGTTTGTTTCAGTGTCCAAGCCTTACTTTAAAGACAAAATTATTTAATCTCTTGGCAGCCTTTCTGCTGTTATCTTCATTTGAGTGTCTAAGTACTGCTCAAACATCTTACTTAAAACAACAACAAAAAGTAAAATAAAAGCTTGATATTTGCATTTTATAAGTGTCATACTGGAGAGAGGGGAGGGGTCCAGCAGTCTTGACAGTTTTCTGTTCTTAATTTTCTGTATGTGCCTTGATTCATTGTATCAATCTGTTTTGTCTACATATTACTCTTTTTTTTCTACCCCACCTTGGTTCTGTACATTTCTGACCTTCCTTTCTCTTACCGGTTTGCTTGCCTAGCTTGAAAAAATCTACAGCAGCTGCTGTAGTCACTGCTCTCTGCCTCTCAGCCAGAGCCACATCTCCTGCTTCAACTCATCTCTTTCATTAGCTTTACATTCTGACTTCTCTCCCACTCGTTATCTCAGCATCCCTTTAGGTGATACCGTGTCACTTTGGTCTACCTTCCCTGCGGTCGGATGAGACCGCCTGGTATTCTCTGAAGTGTGCGTGTCACCATGTTCTGATGGCAAACTAAACTCTTGATGGGCCGTGGAAGTGTATATATCGCAATTAATGTCAGAAGAATTAAGGCCGTTTTTATGGCTAAGCTTTAGAATTAAGAACTAGGGAATTTTAAGCACTAGCAGAAACTGCAACATTTTTCTGAAGGATTACAGTGACAAATAACAAAGTCTGAGCCTGTGTGATGGGAAAATAAAAATTTCTGTGACTCTTTATGTGCTGTTATGTAGTGCACGTTGTTCCTTGAAAAGCTTGTTTCTGTGTTAGTGTTTTTGTATGTGATTAACTGTGCAATTCTTAAGGATTAGTAGAGTAACTACATGTGAAAGCTCTTGACAGTCTAAATTTGAGTTCTTTGTGTCCAGTATGCGGTTTTAATGTACAGTTTTTGATATGCTGCCATGGAATAAATGCCTGGATAAGGAAAATAGCGTTTCCTGATTACTGACTTAAATTTTCTTTTAAATCCACAAGGTGCTTATTTTGAATGGTTAAAATCTGTTATTGTCTTATGACGCTAACATGAATAACCTAGTACTAGCAAATACATTATCTACATTTGCCTTTTAAGATGCTTTTGACAGAACCAGGTAATAGCTACTTGAGAGGCCGCAGACCTCAGCAGCGTGCCTACGTTTGACAGCAGTTCCAGGCTGACTTTGTGCCACGTGTGCTTTCGCTTTTGGAGAGTGAGTTTCAGAAGAGCTTGCTTACCCAAAGAGACAGCCGGTCGAGCAGATCGTGTGTGTGAGCAGTGGGTGCTCTGGAAGTGAAATAGCAAACGTAAAGGCTGGGAAGACTGTGTGAGCAGAAACGCGGATTCTAAGATAGTTAATAATCACCCCAGAAAACCAAATGACCAAAAGTTTGGTGTTTAGTATCAAACTTTAACTGGTGTGTTCATAGCAATTAAATAACTGGTTTACGATTTTTTTTTTTTGGTAATTATATGACTTAATTTAAGAACTCTATTGTATTGAACATGGATTTTGAGCTTCCTGCTTATACTGCACAAGTAAAGCTTTAAAACACTTCAGTAAAGAATCAGCAGACCCTTTTGTGAGCATAGTATATATTGACTTAAAAAGACAATCCTTGGCATCAAAGGACCTTCAAGTAGTTATATGGTACAATCACATTAGCGTGTGTGTTTCTAGTTGCACGTGTATGTTTTTAATCTTTCAGAGGCTAACCTTGTCCTATGTGCAGATATGTTTTCGGTGTTTTTTGTTGGTGTGTGGTTTTATTTTTGGTTTTGGTTTTTTTTTCCCCAAAGGAAAGGCTAAAATTTCATATACTACATTAGTTCAACATGAATATAGATCTGTGCATTTTGTTTTGCTATGAAACTTTCCTCTGCATGTTACCATGTACTAGACTCTGTTCTACTTTAAAAACTATCAGTAAAATGGTTACCAGAGTTACAAAGTTCTAAAAGGAAAAAAATATTTAAAAATCCATGCAAACTATAGGACCACAGAAGCATCTGCTTTGTAATTAATTTGTGTTCTTGGCAGTGTGTCGTGTCTGTTTGCATGATTTAAATAAAACTAGGGTTTTTTTTGCCTCAAAAAGCTTGAAAGTTTTGTCCTAGACTTGTGATCTTCCCTTGGTGTAAACATCTTAGACTTGTAGTTACGTTCAGCTAGTTTGCAGTCGCTGTTCCTTACCATTAGTCATTACTAATAGATGTTTATCTTGAGGACCAGGAAAAGCTATTTTTAATAATAAAATGTATCAATACCATGCCCATGTAAAAATGCTTCAAGGCATGATCTTAATTGTAAACTCATATTTTCTCTTGTGCTTATATTGTGAAATGGGATATTTGGAAAACTTTCTGTAGGCTTGCACTTAAAACTGGACTTTCCCAGAGTAGATGCTAGTGTTAAACTTATACAGGCAAACTAAGAGATAACTAAAGGTTTTGGGTTTGGTTTTATGTTGTTGGAGTTTGGGTTTGTTGTGTGTGGTGTTTTGTGGTTGGTTGGTTGTTTGTTTTATGGTCTAATTTTGTAAGAAAAATTTGTGCCTTTAGATCCAGAACAATGCACAATGCATAAGATTCTCAAGTGCTTACATTGTTCTTAAATGTTATGTAAAGAGAGAAGATGCAATAGATTGTGACATTTTGAAAAGTATGGTACCAGGTGTACATCAGATGACTTTATAAACTTCTGGTTTGAACTTTAACTTTTTTTTCTTTGATCCAGATGTTAGATTCTATGTGGCCTGGTTTATTATTGCTTTTGAAGTGTGCTTATTGTCTAAATGTCTCATTGAATTTTATTTTACATATTTTTATTACATAGTTAAAATACTAGGGTGGCTTAGAGCTGGATATTGCTTAAGGAGAAATATTAAGAAGACTATATGAATAAACTTTTTCATTGTTTGTTCTCTTGCAGCCTCCTGATAATCAAAAGCTTGGTTTATTGGAAGCTTTATTAAAAATTGGTGATTGGCAGCATGCACAAAGTATTATGGATCAGATGCCTCCGTTTTATGCTACTTCACATAAGCCTATTGCAATTGCCCTTTGCCAGCTTGTGCACGTGACAATTGAACCTCTGTACCGCAGGTAGAGTGAAAAGTAGAATTCTGTTTCTTCATAGGGGAAAACTGCTATTGATGTATAAGCATGAATTCACTAATAAGTCTAACTGTATTGATACACTTCTAAAATTTTCACTTCTGTTTCACGCGCATCTTATTTTCAGAGTTGGTGTGCCGAAAGGAGCTAAAGGTTCACCAATTTCTTCTTTGCCAAACAAGAGAGCACCAAAACAAGCAGACAGTTTCGAGGACTTGAGAAAGGAAGTGTTCAACATGCTTTGTTATCTTGGTCCTCATCTCTCCCACGATCCTATTTTATTTGCAAAAGTGGTGCGCCTTGGAAAAGCCTTTATGAAAGAGGTTGGTATGACAGAACGTTTTGTCAAAACTTGAAAAATACCAATGCCTCTGATATCAAAAACTGCTCAAGTCTTACTAGTTGTGTATATATTCAAATACTGAAATATAAAAAATGTCTTAGGCTAACGACGAATTTGGAGGATCTTATTTATTGATATTTTTTATGATCAATAAGCATAAATGCTTTTATGAACAACTTAAGGCACTTCAGGTTTATCAACCAGGAATATTTGGTGGTAAGCAATTTCTCAATATGGTCTTTAAAACATGTGTGTACGGATATATTTTTTTAAATGAACATATGATAATAATTGCATGGAAGCTTTTACGTTATTAGAGCAACAGTGTAGGCAATGGGGAGCAATAACCTAATATGTGTCCAGTCTCTTTTGCGGTTTTACTGTAAATATATGAACATAATAGTTTGTTTCTGA
This sequence comes from Pampusana beccarii, assembly GCA_013399365.1. Lineage (NCBI taxonomy): Eukaryota > Metazoa > Chordata > Aves > Columbiformes > Columbidae > Pampusana > Pampusana beccarii. Next base: position 20,397 of record VWYH01006501.1, read on the forward strand.
CAAGAATGAGCAACATTTTTAGCTATTTGCTCTAGGTTGGAACTCTGAAGAAATTCGTCAGTGACAAAGTGGTTAAGGTAACATAGGGAAAGTTACTTTTAATGCAGTATTGCAATCAGCATGTTCTAGTTTTGAAACTACATTTAACACACAGTAGAAATACTTATAACTGGAGGTGATTTGACTGTAAGTTAACCCATACAGTAGTTTAAAAGTTAGACTACTAACATTGCACTGCAGCTTTCATGCTCAAGGGCACCTTTAAAATCATTGTGCATTACTGGTGTGATAGCTTAATATGCTTTTCATGGTGAATGGAACCAGAAGAGAGAAAAAGTAATTTAATAATGAAGACTAAAAGCTTAAGAGAGTATTATTGTGAGAGAAAGATGGGGAAAAAGAATCTATGGCTGTTGATAACTGGCTTGGAAGTCCTGTGTTTTGTTGGGTTTTTTTTAACTAGAAGGTGAATGCATAAGGTTTTTTTTTCTCTCTCCAACAAGAAAATCCAGTATTTCATACATAATAGCAAGTTTCCTTAATATTTTAGTTATTCTTTTTGAACAAAAGTGTACAATGCCCCTATATATGTAAGCAATGCATTTCATCTATGCATTTGAATTCCTGTTCAAAAATATTTTAATGCTGACAACTTGGAAAATTAAGTGTTTACTGGGCATGTGGCTCTCCAGGCTTATGCTTTTGCTGAGGTAGCCTTGTTGTGAAACTTGTAACCGTTACGTTAATTATGCTACAATTAACGTGATTTGTCTTTGTTACAGTTTCAGTCTGACGGAAGCAAACAAGAAGATAAAGAGAAAATGGTGAGTTTATTTTGGAGGAAGGTGTTGTTATGCGAGATGGTAATTGAGACCAAATGTTTAATAACTGTACAACTCTTCTTTCTCTATAGAGTTTTGCGCTTTAACAAATGCATGTTATAGACTTAATTTTTTTAATCAACAAGTTTGGGCCGGTCACATGGGTTTTTTTTCCATATTGCTGTCCTTTTTTTAAAGAAAAAAGTTTCATTCTATCTTGCATTCTTCAAACCTAATCCAATTCTTGTAGTCTAGTGCATTCTAAGGCATACCTCCAACTATTTATTATATAAATATACTTTGTGTTGGCACCTTGTATCTTAAAGAATATACTGGGGTAAAGCATAGAGAAAAGGAGAAATTAGAACTAGAGCAGATGCTTAGTAGTACAATGGAAAATGCTGCTTTATTGGCTAATTTATTTCTTTCTAATTTTCCAATGTATTGAATTATTGAGATTAGTCACAATGAAACCCAAGTGTCCTATTAAGATCTAACTTGCAAAAATGAGTTTTGTTTTGTTCTTTTAAACCAACAAGCAAGTTTTCAATATGAAGTTTGTCCAGTTTTCATTCCTACTTATTCCTTGCTTCTCACGTGTCATGATTTCCTGACTTCCTGAATCATTGCAGAGAAAATTAGTCTCTTCTGTTTGGCGTGTGTTGTGTTGTTTTGTTTGTGGATGTTTTTGGTTGTTTTTCTGCTATGGTTATTCTGACATAGCTCCATGGGAAAGAAAAATGTTTAAGAAAGAGAGAGGATAGGATACTAAAAAAATGGAAGTTGGTAGTGTGCCTTGGGAACATGTATAATGCCTTCAGGTTTTAAGCTGGAGTTTTGAAAATGGAAGTTGTGTCAAGGAGCACCTTAATACATTGAAAGCAGTTGCCAACATCTGATTTCTTCTGTTGCACTTCATGCAAATCCACAGTCTATCCATTTCTAAATTATTTATTTAATTTGAAAATATGACTGCAACTTGCTGAAAACTTCAGCATCTTTGCTCAAATATCTTAAATAGGCAAATAAAATGTTGACAGTATACAGGGTCCATAAGTTGTGTAATAGAAGATTTATGATGGGAGATATTTTTAATCCTTTTTTTGTTTGTTTTTTTTTAGGAAGTTTTAATCTTGTGGCAGACTTGTGCTTTATCAGTGTACTAAGATGTGCAGTGTGTGTGTATCTGCATAGAATGCGTAGCCTTGCTTCTGCTGTGCTTGATGGTTATCTCGAGTTTTTTCTCTTTGTCTCAGGAGATACTGTTCAGCTGTTTGCTGAGTATCACCGATCAAGTCTTACTTCCATCTCTTTCTCTGATGGACTGCAATGCATGCATGTCTGAAGAATTATGGGGAATGTTCAAAACTTTTCCATACCAATACCGGTGAGCAGAATAATTTGATTCCGTTCTTTGGAAGTGGTCTCTTGAATTACCAGTACTAAAAATAGTTTTCCTTTATGATCCTTCAAGGTACCGTCTTTATGGGCAATGGAAGAATGAAACATACAACAGTCACCCCCTCCTAGTGAAAGTTAAAGCTCAAACCATAGACCGAGCCAAATATATCATGAAGTAAGTCGTCTAATGCCATAAATAACGATCAGCTGTGATACAATGTATTGTATGTCACCAACTGAAGAAGAAACTTGACAAATGTCTATTGACTCAGTAATTTCACTGATAATCCTTGTTCATGAAGTATTTAATGTACTGTGATTAAAAACTGTCAAATAAGGATACAGACAAATTTGTCACCAACAAGGGTGTTTAATCTGTGAAAAATGTCCCATTAAATTATTGAAAACCTTTTCCCTGGGTATACTGTTGTTTGAGAAATTGCTTTGCTTCTGGAAATGTCAGAGTACAACATATTTTCTCTAGGTATGGAGACTTTCTAATCTGAAGAGTCTCAAAAATCTTGTCCCAGTTTCTGTGGGTCTGAATTTAAGGCAGTAATTTGAACTGAATGGAATGATTCGTTCTCATTTTCAAGCAGGCACATAGCAACTTTAGATTGACCTCACATTTAACATCTCTGGCGTCATTGTCAGGGGCTTCAGTTCTCCGTTTGTTGTTGCCAAAAGCAAATGCCACGGTTTTATAATGTGGATAATTAGAACCTTTCTACATAGGGAAGACGGAATAATTGTTACTGGGTGAAAGACTTTGGGCTTGCAGCTGTGAAAGCTAAACCCCATGTTTTTGATTCTTTACTGGCTTGCTGCGTAGCCAGCAGAGGTGGTAAAGCTTTACATCCCTTTGCTGGTACAGTGGATTTCAGCTGTGCAGATGAACCACAGTGCTGTGAGTTGTTGAGATTGTGAGGTGTACAACTCACTTTTGTGTATCAACTTCAGGTTTGATGTTAAGCTCAGATCTTTGGTAGGGGATGCTGTGGAAGTGAAACACAATGAAATTCATATTGTGTGTCAATGGACAGAATGCAACAAATGCAAAATGACCAATCTGTGGCTAAATCAAATTTGCAGGAGACATTAACAGCATCACGAGCTATTTTTATGTGGTATGGGTCCCACGGACAACCTCCAATTGCAAAGTACTCAAAGTTGAAATGAATACGATCTATAGTAATACAGGCACAACTTGTTTGTATGTACCTTATGATATCATAAATTTCACATTCCTAGAGGAGTAACATTTCTGTGCTTAGATTTCTTAAAAACGCGTCTGCTAGCGACAGTTTAAACTCTGTGACTAATAAAGGTTTTAGTATTGGAACTAACTTGTTTTAGTATTCTTTTAGATAATGTATTGCAATAAAACATGTTCTGTTTTACAGGCGTTTAACTAAGGAAAATGTGAAACCCTCTGGAAGACAAATTGGGAAGCTCAGCCACAGCAATCCTACTATTTTATTTGACTATGTATGTAGTTATATGTATTTGAATATTATTTTATCTTAACAACAGGTATTGAAGTGTAGGAAGGGACCTGCTGTCTTAGTGAGAGGGCAGCTATAATTTAATTATTTTTTTACTTTTGATGCAAATTTTAAAATACGGTAATTTGCTAGTAGTGCACAGGTCTGAGATACTAAATATGAGATTAGCTACTGAATAACCATAACTGCACAGAAAATTACATCCACTTATTTATAGGAGTAAAGTATTTAACTTGAGAGAGCTGAGCTGGGCCTCAGAGGTACAGGGGCAAGCTGGTGAGGGTATGCAGAGTGTGAATTCAAGTTAGGTTGCTCTGGGCACTTACATATGTGTGTAGTAAAGATACATCAGGGTCATTTAGAGGAAAACCTAAAGCTTTGAAGTCTGAAATACACCTCTGAAGTTGGAGAGGATTTTTAAGACTACTTGGTGCTACAGAATGCTTGAGAGGTGTAAAAGTATATTGATGGACCTCTACCTGATTCACAAACGTGACTGTAGATTTTACTTGAAATTAACACTGCAATACACATACAGACAGTGTATGCATGTCATGAATCAATGAGAACATTCTAAAATACGATTAGTACAGTTTACTTGTATTATTTCATGACCTAGGTTCATTTTTTAAAATAGTCTTTTATTATTATAGGAAGCAACAGAAAATCTTACTGCTAAGGTTTAGGATTCCTAGGAGGTCTTAGAAAAAATGAGTGAAATGTTTCTGCGATTTTATTTTCTGATAATTGAAAACAGTTATACAGAGTTGTTCTTACATGTTAGAGACATGTTTCACTGATCTCTGAAGCACTAGATAGAATAATGACATTACTGGTTACTTTGAAAGTGGTTTAGGATCTTCTGAAAAAATAATTTCAAAGGATGTTTTGTGTATGTTTTGGAGACAAGCATTGTTAAAAGGTTTTGATTTATTATGTGAAAGACAAGGAATACTGTTCCTGTTCAGCTGTATGTCTTTTATAAATTTCAGATTTTATCACAAATACAAAAATATGATAACTTAATAACTCCAGTTGTTGATTCACTGAAATACCTCACTTCGCTGAACTATGACGTCTTGGCATGTATCCTTTTATGTAAATCAATACACCAGCATACTGATAAAGTCGCAGTTGTAGTCAGATTAAATCTGTTGTCTGTGAGTAAATATTATATTTTATTGTTTTCTATTCTTGCTGCTTTTTACTGGAGATTTTAGTGAAGTCTGCAAATACCTTTGCAGTCTTAGTGGCTTACAGAACCCTCTCTGTTTGTTCTTTCATTCGATGAAACTTTATTTTTTAAGGGCTTTTTTACTCCTTTGTTCCTGAAGGCATAGTCATTCTGTAAATACTGCTTTTAAAGTTATCATTTCTTTCACAATTTTATTTTGTTATACCATGTTAGTGGATCCCCTCTATCATGCTTACTATACTTGAATATCGCGTTTGTATATTACAAATTGTGGAACTGGAAAAACAGGTCTGTGTAACTTTTGTTTTTACAAATTGAGGAAAAATATTCTCTTTAACTACACTAAAGACTGTATCATTGAAGCTCTGGCAAACCCTGAGAAGGAGAGAATGAAGCATGATGACACTACCATCTCAAGCTGGCTGCAGAGTTAGTGTTCTTGTTTTGTGTATTACATTAATGTTTCAAATACTTCAGCTTCCTTATGATCTACCATACTATTCATGAGTATGATCGATATTTCACTTGGATCTGCCAGCTAATTTTTTAAACAAAGCAGAGAGCTGGCAAGTTAAATCAATAGCTAAATATTTTTTTCTTTGTGTTACAAAAATACCTGTATTACTGACATTCCACATATATGCTGTTAATGCTTATTTAGTGATTAGTATCTCATGAGGTGCAGTCTCAGCTGTTTCTCCTTGCTTTAGGTCTGGCTAGCTTCTGTGGTGCAGTTTTCCGAAAATACCCAATTGAACTTGCTGGTCTGCTTCAATATGTAGCCAACCAACTGAAAGCTGGGAAAAGGCAAGTCTTGCACAACTGATCTTCATGAACTCAGTTTTTATAATGTATTATTTGAGTGCTTGCTGATACGTGGGTGCTTGCTGTAGTTGTTTCTCTAGTAGCAGTAAAACTCCATTCGTAATACCAAGAAGGTTAAGAAATTCAAGTAGCAGGAAGAATAGTGTCCTCTTTAGTACAGTATTTTTCCTCTGGTTGTTTAGCTGTGACATATTATTTTTGAAGTACTGATTTTTCATCTGTGACTTATTTTAATACACTTTCTTTAATAACTGACCTGACAGGGAAAAAAAAATGCCAGTCTGTAATATTGTCATAGAAATTATTCTGTGTTATTTAAAAAATAAGGATCTGTGATTAAAAAAGGGTGTGACTGTTACAGTTTGGGTTTTTGTTTTCTCATAATGTCTTCTCTGCAGGGATAGTTCTTAATATTTTAATGTATTTTAAACACTCCATCCAATTTATTTAGTGGCAGTTGAATTGCTTCTTGATTCGTCAGTGCTAGTAATGACTCAAAAATATTTTTAAACAAGGTTTGCAATTTGGATATTCCTTTTCCTTTTGTCCTTCCATCATCATCACTTAGTATTATTATTTCATTTATTTAATTTTAATGTGTTATTTTTATCACATAGGTATCAACTTTTTTCTATTATTAATCCCCATATGCTTACTGAAAGACAGCTTACCAGTGGAGATAACACAACGTGTTATTTTAGGGTATTTATGTTGAGAAATCTAGTTTTTTCCCTTCCTTGCAATGTAGACACTCAGTCTCAGGTGCTCCTCTGTCCCCAATTTGCTTTGTATTCTGATGATGGTACAATCACATTGAGCTACAGAGGAAGGGTAAGTAATGTTTCTTGTCTTTCCCCAGAATTAAGTATTAAAACTTTAAGCATTTTGAAAACAAAAATTGTTTTTAATATTCAGTTTAGTATTTGGGGTCATAGAAATAAAATGGATTTACCACTATGACCAGTTCCATAGGACTGGAGTATTCAGACATTTGAACAAGAGTAATACGCTTGTATCACATAGTTACTAGGCAGAAAACATGCTTAAGTTTGGAAAAAGAAACAAAAATATAAACAATATAAATTACTTAAATAAAAAACTTTGCTTTGGAGGACATAGGCCAACTCTTTTTATAAGTAGGACACACAAATTTCAGAAGTTACTGGAAAATATTGCTGATTTGAATGATCAAGATACAATTTACCCCTGTTGTGGAAAAGTCATTGCCCTTGTAGAATGCAGAGCAGGAAGTAAAGCCTGGGCTCAGGTGATTATTGGAGTGGTTTGTATATTCTGTGTTTTAAGGAAAAAAATATTTTTCATGCTCCGGATAACCACTCCAGACTAATTTTGCCAGTAAGTTTCTTAGGCTGTGTACTATTCTTAGAAACTTTTGAATAACATTTAAAATATTCCATGTTCATGAAATAACATGAATAGGTCTTAAGCCTTTCTAGCAGTACAAAGCATGTAAAACAACAAAAGGAAGCAATAAACATTAATTTGTTAATACTTAATAGCACCACACTCACTGTTATTTTCAGAAACAATGAAAGTGTTCTGAAGGGGTTCTGGAATCCAGCTGTTGAATGCCTGCATTACTTTTACGTACTAACTTTCTACTTGCGATAAAGAAATCCTTGTACGCTCAACACACTAGTTTCTTCTTCAAAAAAGGATTAAAATGTTATTTCTTGTTATGTGCATCATAGTATGGTTTTGTACAGTATATTGGATGCGATGTCTGACATTTCTTAAACAAATTTTCTTGTTTTTACTCCACTTTTCTGTTTTCTGTGCAGCTTTGATTTGCTCATTTTAAAAGAGGTAGTACAGAAAATGGCAGGGATAGAAATCACAGAAGAAATGACAATGGAACAGTTGGAAGCCATGACTGGTGGAGAACAACTAAAAGCTGAGGTGTGTTTGTGTTAAATTTAATTAATAATATCTGTTTATTAATGTTTATTAATCTCGCAGCGTAGCTGAGAAAGGTGTTACTGCTTTCACGGGAGAGCTTCGCGCTCCACTGAGCTTATGGGCCTTGCAGACAGGCAGCAAGATGACAGATCTGTGAGCCGTGGCTGTGCTTCACAACAGCTCATGTTCAGGAGAGCAGCCTTCGTTAGCCAGGGGTCTGTGCCAGAGCTGCGAATTGCAGCAGCCAGTGAGCTGGGATGTTGTACAGCCCTGCTCTGCTGTTCTGCGCTCTGGGTAGCAGCTCACGGGTGACCCGGGTAACGTCTTAAACCTTTCTAGCAGTTTAAACTGTTGCAGCCTTGGCATCAGAGTCGTAGTTGAATCTGACCTAGAGTCAGCTCCCTAGGGCGTTAAATAGCTGTAATCAGAACTAAAATCTGAAATGGAACAAAGAGACTTTGAGCAGATCACAGCAGACCTAGGTCTGAAAGGCAGTGTCATACCTGAGCCGAAACATCACTCTGTTTAGTGTGTAAAAGACTAATTAATAAGATGCAAGAGTAATTGGTTTCTGTTTCTTAGATACATACGTTGCAGTACAGGATCCAAGGAGAGAGCAGTGTCATACCTGAGCTGAAACGTCACTCTGTTTACTGTGTGAAAGACTAATTAATAACATGCAAGATTAATTGGTGTCTGTTTCTTAGATACATACATTGCAGTACAGGATCCAAGGAGAGAGTTTTATTGACAGACGGGAAACTTTGATGTTAGTCCATTGGTGTTTCTGCAGTCAGAAGCACATATGGCTTCTCTAATACTTTGTGATGCGCTGTTTCCAAACTTGGGTGTCTTTTTCTGTCCTGCACAGGGTGGATACTTTGGCCAAATCAGGAATACAAAAAAATCTTCTCAGAGATTGAAGGATGCGTTATTGGACCATGATCTTGCCCTTCCACTGTGTCTGCTCATGGCTCAACAGAGAAATGGTGTAATCTTTCAAGAGGGAGGGGAAAAACATCTGAAGCTGGTGGGAAAACTGTATGATCAGGCAAGCAGAAACACTTGTGTTTATAAGAACCCCCTCTTTTCTTTGGTAAATTTTACAGTATCAGCACAATACATAAGAATTCGGCAAACAAATATAAATATATGAAAATTTTCGAAATTAGTTGCAGTGATCTCATTGTTAAAATACATGGGTGTATTAAATATACATTATATTGACAAGTGACTTCTGAGTGAAAGATTAAAACATCCTTTATTAAAAAAAAGTTAAGTTCTTATTTCTTAAGTTGACTGTTGTGTTTTTATGATCTTACTTTGTTAGAACTTTCTTTTTTTTTAAAGCAGCAGCCTGAATTCTTTTGCTGCCATAGGTAATAGGAACTAGTTTAATTTTATTCTGGTAGAACAGAATGCTCTTATAGTTCTCCTGTTTTTATAGTTTGTTGGAGTGGGTCGGTTGGTTGTTTTTTAAGGTGCCACAGTTAGAATTGAGTCAGCATTGAGTGACAGAAGTATGTTACATGGAAAATTTAGCATCTCTTCCTGTATGAGAAAATTCTTGCTGTACTATGCATTGTTAACTCTTTTTTTAAAACAGAAAAAAAATAAAAGCAAGCTTTTAAGCTCTCTCTGACTTCACTATTGAACAAAATAATACTGTTTGCTATCTGTTTGTATCTTTCACATGCAGTGCCATGACACCCTGGTACAATTTGGTGGATTTTTAGCATCCAATCTGAGCACAGAGGATTACATTAAGCGAGTGCCTTCTATTGATGTTCTCTGTAATGAGTTTCACACACCTCACGATGCTGCGTTTTTCCTCTCCAGACCCATGTACGCACACCACATTTCAGTAAGTAGAACTCGTTCTGTTTGCCTGCTGTTGGTGCTGCTGCATTACATGTTATCAATAGATGCATTAGGTTCCTGCTAAAGTTTTAAGTTTGCAAAATAAAGCTTGCAGAAGCTTTATGAGTTGAGGTAGAAAGAGAAGCTGTGGGCTGGTTATGCTTTATATTAATAGAAAATATGGCCCATATGTCAGCTTTCACACAACTGACAGAAGTTCTAGCTAATGAAGTCGTCTCTTCTGGTTTGGGTGATCAGTAGGAATTCTCTCCCTCCCTCTTCCCCCAAATGTTTAAGTTCTTCTGTAGATGTTTTAGATGGATTTTTGCTGTGGGGGAAAATGTTGCAGCTGCCAAACAGTGTGGTATCTTAGGAAGTGCCCCTGCATCTAAAGTTTTAAATATTGAGTGCCATTTTTACTTGGTGTAGTGTAATATGGTACTATAACAACAGGTAGCAGCATCAGTGAAGAAAGATGAATCCATCCAATATGGATGAATACTAAAAGTCCTGTATGATGTTCTTCAGTGCTTTATGTACATCAATGGCATTTCACATGTAAATGTTTCTTATGTAGAAAGTTTTTTGAGAAAAATTGAATTATATTCAAAGAGTTAAATTATATTGCTTGTGTACAAAGATTACGAATTTTTCATTTTTCCTTTTTTTTTTTATCCACAGTCTAAGTATGATGAACTGAAAAAAGCTGAGAAGGGAAATAAACAGCAGCACAAAGTCCACAAATACATTACATCGTGTGAGCTAGTGATGGCTCCTGTTCATGATGCTGTGATTTCTCTGCACCTTCCCAAGGTTTGGGATGACATCAGTCCTCAGTTTTATGCCACATTCTGGTCTTTGACAATGTATGACCTTGCTGTCCCACATAGTAGCTACGACAGAGAAGTCAATAAGCTTAAAGTCCAGATGAAAGCCATAGATGACAATCAGGAAATGGTATGTTCATGTAACTTTATGGTACAGTTTAAACTTTCTAACCTTGAAAGACTTTTTTTTTTTTTTTTTGGTAAAAATCTCATATTAAGATTATTCTGGAGGGTTTTATGTCACCTCATTCATCCATTCTGATTTGTCACATGCGAATAATTTGGATTGACTCTTATAATTCCTGCATGAAAAGTACCAGTGGCTTTGGCAACCTTTGACACTTGTATCTGTGGTTTAGCTGTTCACTTTTGTCTTAACTTTAGTCAGCCAATGTTCATAAAATCAGTTGATTACTAGAGCAGAACGTTATTTAGTGAAATAGAAAGCTTTTAAAGTATTCTTTAGCATTGTCAGGCATCTAATTGCTCTATTTATAGCAAGTGTTAGCATAATGCTAAGTGAGTTGCACTGATGTTTTATAGCCTCCAAATAAAAAGAAAAAGGAAAAAGAACGTTGCACAGCTCTTCAGGACAAGCTTCTGGAAGAGGAGAAGAAGCAATTGGAGCATGTGCAGAGGGTTCTACAGAGACTGAAACTAGAGAAGGATAACTGGCTTCTGGCAAGTAAGTGTATAGAGGGGTAACACTCTGGATGTTTTTGTCATCATGGTCCCCAGAACTAGAAGTTCAACTTGCACTAATACTCTTAATGTGGATTTTAAATTTGATCTCTTTATATGTTGGGGTCTGTTAGCAAGGTAAACTTCTAATTCGAATGTGTCTTTGCTGCAAATGCTGAGTGGTTGGTTTTCAGGGAGGTGTTTTGTTTGTTTCTTGCAATGTTGAGACCTTTTAAATATTGCACTAATTTAGAAAATGAATAAGATATTGACCAATTCAGTGGAAAGTTGTAATTGCAAGATGGCTTGCACTTATTTACTGCAGTTAGAACGCTGCTAAATTAGGATAATTGCTACATTGCAAGAAATAGGCATGTAACTCTCAGTGAGTGGTTTGAGTTAATGTACTTTGTTTGAGTCCCACAATTAGGAGCAATACACTACTGTTTGGGCAGTAACGTAAACCCTGTTCCAATGACAAGGTAAGTACTGTGCCAGCCTAGGAGCACCTCAAAATGAAACAGCATGTGAATGTTTCACATGGCAGACATGCAGGAGGCAGAACGTTTTTCTCTGACAAAGCCTCTGTAGTGTTGCATATTGATCGTGAGCTCTACTAGTATGGTTAACCTGACATGTTTTTCTCTGGTCAGTTTTCTTGTCTGGAAGAACTTTCAGTTTGTAACCGGTAGTAGTTGTTTGCCTGTCTCAAGAAGCCTAGCATAATCCAGTGGAAAAGCGTTTTGTTGTCCGGCTCACATAAGGTGCACCCAACTGATCTAACAAAGAAATATTGATAGTTAAATTGAGAAAGGTTATTCCCTATAAATATTAAATGTACTGGTGTGGACAGCTAATTAGCTACGTGAAATTACTGATTGAAAAAGTACTGCGTGACTGAAGCTTTGTCTAGAGCTGACTGATATCTTTGCTTAAGGAAGTGCTCGGAAGCACAGAGAAAATTGTGTAGATACGATCTGCATATAAACACGTACTCTTAACAATACAGGCATTTGTGGGGCACGGGGCATAGCTTATTGTTGGCTCGTGAGTGCTCAGGGTTCAGCTGCAAGAAGTTTCCCAGTGTTGCATCCGGAGAGAAACTCTTTCAGCAGTTTCCCCGCTGGAGGAAATTATCTGTAGATGATAAATAAGGAAATTGAACAGCACATCGACTGTAGTAGTATTTTTTAATTATCATTTTTTAAAAGTATTAGTATTTAATTTTGTTTTATAAGATGGGCTGCTTGTGTAGGTACTTTTAATAGAGTGTTATATCATTAAGAGTAGGTTAATTTTTGGCAGAATAAGTAGACTGGTAGTTGTAACAGTCAGAAACTGGCTATTCTAACTGCCTGTTCACTTGCTTTACTTTTGCATTTTTGAAGTAAAACTTATACACTTGATCTATGAGCTATGATTCTCTTGGTGGTTTTGTTTTGGTTTTTTAAGTGTCGAAGGCTTGTTAGAACCTTTAAGGGGTAGATACTAAAGAAGATTTTTAGTTAAGTAAAAGCTGCTAGTCCTTTCTTGAACAATCTTTGTTCCATGTGCGTCACAGAATTGAAGCAAGTAAATCCTGGCTCTTGTGACTCGTGCCCTGCAGCCTATGCAAGAATCCCAGTGCAAAAACACCAGTTGCCATCATGAGGATGATGACTGACTGGCTTTCCTCTGAAGGCATCCATTCACAGTTTTGAGTTCTGTGCTTTCCTCCATATGTTTATAGTCTTCCTACCTTCCTTTTGTGTGCTGTACATTGCTCCCAGCTTGTTTTTATGCTCATTGTTAACTGGACACGACCTGCTGTGGGATCAGTTTGGGTGTGCGTTTGGCTGTCGTGTTAACCGGCCAGTGGTTGGCCAAATGGAAGGGGTAACTGTTGGTCATTCAGTGCAGTCTTTTATCTCAGTGGTAGAATGAAACTTGCACAAGATGTGTGTGTATTGGGACAGTGGTGTACTGAAAACTGTTCCTCTCTTTGGCTGGTTGATTGGAAAAGTGATTGTTAAGGGATTCTACATAGACAGCTTGTTCTTCTGTTTCTAAGGAAACAGAGCTGAAATTTAACCCCACCTAGAAAGGAGAAGCAAGAGTTCTAGATAAATAGAAGATGGTATTCCTGTCGCTAATGTGCAGAATTTGAGTGGGTGGAGAAGTTCAGCAAAGTTTTTTTTCTGGCCTTCCCCCCCCGCATTGTGTAATAGAAGAATTTCCACAATAAGAAATAAACATTTGTTACAACCACCCTCTGCTGTGCCCCCACGTTCAAACTGTTAAGCTTATTTTAACTTTTTCTGAGCAGTGCCAAAGAGATGTCTGGAATACAAGCGACCTAATGTACAAACTCGAGAATATGTATTTGCAATATTGAAATAATTGGGAAGTGAGTAGTTGAATGTCAACCCATTAACTTCCTTTCTTCCTTCTTTTTTTTTCTCTCAAATTTGTATTTGAAGAGTCTACCAAAAATGAGACTATCACCAAATTTTTGCAGTTGTGTATATTTCCTCGATGCATTTTTTCGGCAATCGATGCAGTTTATTGTGCTCACTTTGTAGAACTGGTGCATCAGCAGAAAACACCCAACTTCTCCACACTTCTCTGCTATGATAGAGTAAGTAGCTGGCGCGCTGTGTGTGTGTACTTAATTACTATTGTGAGCACGCAATACTAGTATCCTCCCTGGCTGCCAAAAGCGGTAAACAAAATCATTACCGATATTTAATTGTAGGATCTATGAAAATCAAAAATTTCCTTTTGTACTCTAGATTCTACAAACCAAGTTTTCCTAGAGCTTTGGGGGATTATTTTCAAGAAGTTTTGGTTTTGATTTCTCCTAATGAGACTAGAGTTTCAGAGCAAAGTCATTAGCAGTCACAGGAGTTGCATTCAGGTTTTGCAACCTTCCATTTGTCTGCATTTCTGCAGCCAGGAGAAAAACCCTTTGCCATCAGCTTAGCTAGGTGTTTACGTCTACCTGCTCAGATAAATTATGAATTTGAAAACAAAACAGTTACATGCTAATAAAGACAAGCTTTACAGAAAACTGTGTCAGCAACAGTTATATGCAGTGCCCGGATTCTGGCCTAAGTGTGAAGGACCAACCGTTGGGTAATAAAGTCTTGAAAACAGAGTATTTTATAAGGGATCTCCTTTATACGTAGAAACCAGTGTAGTGGTGGTTTAGATGAGAGAAATTTAAAATTCTTGTTGGTTCTTGTTGCTTTTCTAATTCAGCAAATTCACTAACTTCTTATTACTGCTATTCACAGGTTTTCTCTGATATAATATATACGGTTGCAAGTTGCACTGAAAATGAAGCTAGTAGATATGGCAGGTTTTTATGCTGTATGCTGGAGACTGTGACTAGATGGCACAGTGATAGAGTCATATATGAAAAGGTATGTGAAGTCATTAAAATGAGTTTGCTCATGAGAATATGTAATGGCCACTTCTGTAATTCGGCCCAGTAAAAATGGATTTAATGAAATTGTTAGATTGAAAACCACTCTGTGGTTGAATTTTTCTGATGGCGTAATCTTAGAATTGAGTTTTATTAATTCATATTGTTCTAATAGAAGTAATTTTGTATAGTGTCAAAATATATAGTGGCTTAAAAAAAACCCCTTACATTTCTGATTTTCTCATAACTTGTCTTGAGGATCGTTTAGGAAGCATATGGAAACTCTAATAATAGTCCTTGCAAAAGCTGTAGTAGTTAAATTGAAAATAATCTTCTCTCTCACCCACAACTAAGATTTCAACATAAATAAGCTTTTAAAAAAACTGTGTGTGCAAGTCTAGTTAAGTGTGATCATGTCTTAGTCTTTAGCAGAATCAGTGAGAAAGTGCTTCAGTTTTAATAAATATTGCAGAATTACTGTTTTTATGCTTCTCAAAAAAGGCTTTTTCTTTTATGTGCATGTAGGAATGTGGCAACTATCCAGGCTTCCTTACTATATTGCGGGCAACTGGGTTTGATGGTGGAAATAAAGCTGATCAATTGGATTATGAGAATTTTAGGCATGTCGTACACAAATGGCACTATAAATTAACTAAGGTAAATAAAGAAGCTGAGAAACTTGAGGTTTTGAAAGCTTTAATAAAAAACCCCCGACTTCATTAGATTTAATTTGTGTTCTAGGCTTCTGTGCACTGCCTTGAAACAGGTGAATATACACATATCAGAAATATCCTGATTGTGCTGACCAAAATCCTTCCATGGTATCCCAAAGTGCTGAACCTGGGCCAAGCCTTGGAAAGAAGAGTACACAAGATATGTCAGGAAGAGAAAGAGAAGAGACCTGATCTATATGCGTTGGCTATGGGGTAACAACACCTTACTTTAAGAAAGTGGTTAAAAGTGGATCATGAAAAGCTTCTAAGGACTCGGAACTGTTACAGTCCTAACATTTGATTTTTACCTTGTCACAGAAGATTTCGCTATCCTGCATCTCAGGGCTGGCAGTGTGAATGAAAACTTTCATTTTGTGCTGGATGATCACTAATTTCCTTTACAAGACACTTTATCTAGTAAAGATTTCCACTCACAACAGCATAGCTTAATTTTAGAGGAATAGTAGAGCAGCAAGTAGATAGGAGGGAGAGTAAAATGAAGAAAGCCAAGGGGTATTGATGAAGACCGCTTAGATTTTGGAAGTTTATATGATTCTAAAATGCTAAACTAAAATGCTTAGTTATGTTCTACATCTTTCTGTGGTGAATGGGTTGAAATGGACCTATGCTCGAGGGGTAGTTGCCCTGACAGTTTCAAGTTTTGTCAGTAGGCTGTTTCTTCTGTGTGTTTGGCAGGTGTGCGTGTGTGGTGGTGAAGGAATGGAAGTAGAGCTGCTTCTGTGTCTAGTGGGTTGGTTTGTTTGTTTTCTTGGTGTTTGTGTGTGTTTTGTCTTTTTTTTTTTCCCTGTGTCTGGTTTGTTTGGGGTTTTTTTTTGTTGTTTTTTTTTTTTTTTTGAGCTCGTCGATAAAGGGGAAGAAACTGCATATCAGTTGGGAAAAACTGTGAAACAAATAACATATGAACTGTTAGATTATGTCCTCATTTAAAATTCAACCCATGTTTTGCTTTATGTTTGTGCATATTTAACAATCTGTGCGACTTGCAGCTATTCTGGGCAGTTGAAAAGTAGGAAGCCTTTCATGATACCTGAAAATGAATTCCACCACAAAGACCCACCTGCCAGGAATGCTGTAGCTGCAACAGTACAAAATGGGCCAGGTGGTGCTGGGATGCCTACATCTCTCACAATAAATACAGTTAAACTGGACGAAGGCAATACTGAGGAGACTGGTAAACAAACCTATGATTCTTATTTATTTATGTTTAAGTAGAATTCTTCTGACATTACAGGCTATTCTCTCAAAATTTGGTTCATTAAACTGAAAAGAAAAACATCTGACTTTGGTGCAGGATAGAGTCAGTGTGTGTTCTTTATTTTTAGTTGTTTTTTGGGAGAGGATGTTGTGCTTTTAGTTACCTGTTTTAACTGTTAGCTACACATGATCTTACATGCATATACTTTGGTTTTTGTATTATTTTAACCAATAGGATGTATTTTAACTTGTTGAAATAAAGGTGTTCTTTTTTAAACAGATAAACTAAAGGAGAAGTCTCAGGGTGTGGTGAAAGTTACTAATAAAACTGTCAACGCTACACCAAAGGTGACGACAAGCAATGGAAACAGTGCTTCTAATAGGTAAGGAAAAGCACTCTTTGACATTCTCTGTTTTCTTCCTTCCAAACCATAAAATGGTTGAAATGGACCTGGGTTTTCTTTTCTACGTTCAGCTTCCATAGAAATTCTTTCTATTTCTTCGAAGTTAAATAGACGAGATTATTTCTTCCAAAATATGCAGCTGTACTGATCTGATGCTGTTGTTAAATTGCTTCCGTTTTAGCTAGATAAAAGTAAAACAAATGAGAATGTTTGCTTTTTGCTGTTCTGACAAAGAGACAGCACACCAGAAATCTGGCCCCGACTGCTTCAGGACGTTCTGTCAAGCTGTCTGAAGTAAAACTTTTGTGATAAAACTAGAACTGGTTTTGTGTTCATGCTAAGTGGCCTTTTTATTTTTGATACAGCAAAATTATTAAAGAGAAGGATGATAAAGAAAAAAGTGGGAAGGAAAAGGATAAAGAAAAAAAAGACAAGACTCCAGCTGCCACTCCAGAGATGAAGGCACTTGGGAAGGATGGGAAAGACAAACCAAAGGAAGAACGGGCAAACAAAGATGATAAAGTAAGAGAGATCAAGGAGAAAACGCCGAAATCTGACAAAGAGAAGGAAAAAGTCAAGAAAGAAGAAAAAGCTTCAAAAGAAGAGAAATCCAAGACAATTGTTACCATCGTTGAGTCAAAGTCAACTGCAGAAAAGGAGAGAGAAAAGGAGCCATCCAGAGAAAAAGATGTAGCAAAGGAAATGAAATCCAAGGAAAATGCTAAAGGAGGAGAAAAGATGCCAGTAGCTGGGTCCTTGAAGTCACCTGTTCCCAGATCAGAAACATCAGAATCTGAAAGGGGTAAGTTTGCATACTTAATTTTGTTCTTGTCTAGAATAACAGAATGTGTCACTGAAAATCGGTGAATGTCAAAAAAATGTTAGAGATGGTGAGAAAGAATTGCTACATAATAGCTGGCGTTTTGGCATCCGCTTTTAAATACAGTTAGTGGCTAAAGTAGGTAGTCAGGAAATCTCCAAAAGGCGAACTGTGTGAATACGTGAACTTCAGGTGTCTTCAGTGAGTGCTCATTTTCATACCCTGTCGTTTTTAGTATAAGTCTAAATGGTCTTTTATTAAAATGTATTTACGTAACTGGCCTTGCAAATTTTGCGAAAGTTTAATGCAAAAAACTGGAGCATACTCTGAGAATTTCATCGTAACCTTTGAAAGAAAACAGGGTATGTGGAAGACATAGACCTTTGTCCTTAAGGACACAGGAAACTTTATCAGTTCCATCTTACGTTAAAGGTTAACAAATCCTTAATGTTGGTATTCTAAGTACTTCTAATCTGAAGCCGATGTTGAGTTTCATACTTGCACTGCTTAAGGCAAACCAAGTAAAGGGGGCTTGTAATGCTTTTCATTGGGTTCACCTTTTCAGGGTCGTCTTAGCCAATCTGAAATTCAGACACAGACTCACATAAAACGGAAGTTTGAAATGAGCATAATTTTGCAGCAGTTTGTTCACATTATACTTTTCCTGCAAACTTTCATAAAGAGGGGCAAGGCATGCTGGTAACCCTAGATAGCTTAAGAAAAAATATACATAGTGGTAAAACTTGAATTTTAGCTTTAAGTATTTTGGTGTTTCAGGAAGGCATATTATTAGAATATTCTCTTTTAAATGTGTTTTAATAATGCTGCTTTTCTTTCCTTTCCTCAGAACAAAAACGCCGCAAAGTTGATACACATTCTTCTCCATCACATTCCTCAACAGTAAAGGTTAGTATAGCCTGAGGAAGGCAGCACCCATGTTAGGCTCACGAGTTTGGGATGCCAATGGTCGACTTCCTTCAAGTTTTGTGCCAAGTATACACTGGAGCCACTGGAGGTTTTATGTTGCATTAGAAAATGCATTCCTTGTCTTTATTGGCGGACTGTCTTTTTTTTTTCTATAAAAATATTTTTCGTTATCCAGAATAATGCTTCAAGGACCTAGCACAAATTTTGTAAATAGTGTTTGGAAATTGCAAGAGAATTTTTACACAGAAGTGCCTCATTGTTTTAAGCGGTCAGTTTTTTTGGAGTGCAATGGTAGCTACAAGCAAATGAGTCTTTGCAGCAGAGTGGAGCATATTTTTCTGCACTGCTATCGAAGAATCTATATCACTGAAGATTCCTGGATGATACGGGATGTACGATACCTCTGAATTCATCAGGCTTCTTGATGAGCATCATACCGATATGTGCCTTCTAAGGAGGAGTCTGGAAAGGAGTTCCATTTTAAAGTCTCCTTGGTGATCAGTTCTCCTGTAGTTGTGTATATTCAGTGCGCATGCAGCTTCGGTTGTACCTTCCCTTCGAGGTTTGTTTATGTCCAATGGGTTCCCACCGTGTTGAGCCCTGCGTTACGATAAAACCAGATGTGGCAACCGAGCCTCCTACCCAGCAAAGAGAAACCCCAGGCATTCAAGCGCAGCACAAAACCATGGGCGTAGCCTACTTGAAGACTCAGGGTAGCCATTCCTTGCTCCATATTTATTTTATTTCTAAACCATCTATGTTCATGGAATCTTTGAATTTGCAGTACGTTGAACGTTTAAAACTGTAAGTTACTAATACTTCATCAAGAGCACTGTGATGGATTATGCGGGCCTTTAAACTTCACCATCTTACCAACTTTAGAACAAGCTTTTCTTTTTTTCCTGTGTGTGGTTTTTGGGTTTTGGTTTGTTTGGGTTTTTTTTTTTTCAGAGTACATATTTTTCTATGTAAGTTTTACTTTAAAGATTTAGGCTAGTTTTGGAGAACTCAAAGAGCTGTTACTAGTTTTGAGGAAGCAGGTGACAGTGATAACTACTCAAAATGACAATTCTTGCCTGTTTTTTTTATAAATGGCAATGTAAAGTCAGTCTAGAGCGACTTCTACCACATCTAACTGAACGTGGAGAAGATACATTTTAAACCTGGCTCAGCTGTATTCAGAGTCAAGACTATTTTTCTTTATATTTTGTCTTGGCAGGAGAATGTTTTTCACTGTTTTGTGAAGAATTAGATATAAACACATTTTGTAGTTTACTTAATAATTTGGTCTAGAGAATAGATCTGACTGTCTTTTTTCCCTCCCCCCCTCTTTCTTTGTTTTTAAAATATATTTCAGTTCCCAAATTTATTCAGTGTGCAGTATTAACGTAAAATTTATTCCAGAAGGAGTAGCTGTTTTTTGTTTCAAGGGCACGGCCACGCTTCCCAAAGTTCCTCTGGTTTCTGAAAACAATTCCAGCTTACGTGTCATCTCCATTCATTTTCTACAGGACAACCTCAACGAACTCAAGGACTCTTCAGCAAAGGTTTGAATCTTTTAGAAACCACCACAGTTTACTTTCATGTTTTGTTGCAGAGAGAACTGAACTTTTGGTCTTTTTGAAAACCCCATCAGAGAATTCTAATTCCATTCCTGTGAAAACTGATGTAGTAACAGAGGGAATTTTTCTTCTGCTATATAGAACGTCTGTGCAGGAGAGAGGGATAGTTATGTGGAAGCAATTAAAAAAAATTCCCCTGAATTTACCATTTTGTCAGAGGTTTATGGGTCAGTATTTTCTGGTCCTCTCTGAAACTTGTAGATTTCTAGAAATGTCCTTATGATTAAGCCATTTATTTGGCTGAAGAGGTAATAGAATAGTTAAAACAGTTCTTATAATAGGGGGGGTTTTAATACCAATTAAAACCAGTAGTTATTTAAAACAAAATTTGAGATATATCTCTGGAATATCAGTACTCTCTTCTCTTACTATTGTATTCATGGTTTAGTGCTGTAGTACTATATTTCTAAACATCACAGACAACCTCCTGAATTATCGTCTTTCTGCATTTGCGTCCTGTAAACGCACTTGAGGTTCAGTCCTCTATGAGAGTGTCCGCTGAAGAATGTTCTCAAGAGTGCACAGAACCAGAGTGCCAGGTTGGAAGGGGCCTCAGGGATCATTTGGTCCAACCTTGCCTGGCAAAAGCCCGGTCTAGACAAGCTGGCCCAGCACCCTGTCCAGCTTCACAGTGTCCAGCGCTGGGGAATCCACCACTTCCCTGGGGAGATTATTCATTCCAATGGCTGATTGTTCTCACTGTGAAAAATTTTCCTCTCGTGTCCAATTGGAATCTCCCCAGGAGTAAGTTGTACCCATTGCCCCTTCTTATAGGGAGAGTGTCTATAGGAAGCATCCTTTGATTCTCACAATTAACGAAATTACAGTGTCTATAGATTGAATCCATGTGCTTTCAAAAAATGATTTAGAAATCGTTGCCATGATATCTTGTATATTTATATTTTTTAAATTAAAAAACTTGGTCTTGAGCTCACATCTCTCAAGTGTGGTGTATGGTAGGTCTATATAATCTCATTTTTTCCCTCCCTTACTGTATTAGTCAAGGTTCAAATGGTTAATTGAAACTTCACGCAGGTTTTCATTAGTTAAGCTAAATTTTTATTTAAAACTATTTATTTTACTTATTAGCACATGGTTGTGGTAATCAAGCAGACAGTGGAGTTATTTGTAATTAAATGATCAACAAACAGCTTTATTTTTCTAGTCAGTTTGAAAAGTTTAGTTTTAGATTGAACTCCAGTCCACTGGTATGGACTGTGCTGGAAGTGCATTGCAGTTGTGTGACTTCTCATGGATTCATTGTTTAAGCGCTCAGGGGATGGGAAGTGTCCAACCCTTTCCTTCCTCATCTAAATGCTGTTTTCTATTCTTTCTCACTTAATGAACTGATTTTCATTGTTCTGTGCCATTCTAATAGACTTAAGGCACTTCTTGACAATGTTCCCTGTACATGGTTTGAGACAAGTGAAATGTTCTTTTTTACTGCCATGTACTTGTTTGGGGAAAGAATGGGATATTCAGAAGCCTGTAAGATTTATGAGTTCAGCTTCCACTGACAGTCAGTAGAAGCCTAGCGCTGTTGTATGCTTACAGGCTGGATTTATTCCTGACTTTGCCCAATTTCTGAGGCCAGACCAGCGAAATGTTGGTTTACGGTTTATAAAATAAATGGTGCCAGGCTTGAGTTAGGTGTGTGTTTATTCTTTTTGGGCCTTTGCCCAGGTTACACGGCATGCAGCAGTGCTCCAGATTTGCTGTGGTTTCGGCTAGCAGCGTTTCTAGCAGCAAGCTGGTGACGCCTGATGAGCTGAAGCCTTTTCTTATAAAGGGAGGTGGGTGGGATACAGTTTTCCAAATCTGCGTTGGGATGGTGGAATCCACCGTGAACAGCCATGTGAACTTAAGAAACGGAGTAGGAGAAAAGGCTGTGGTTGCTTTCTGGCATGGAAAGCATCTCTGGGAGACAACTGAGTGAGGCTGCATAGAATAAAACAGATTTGCAAGTCACTGTTAAAAGCTGACAGCAAAAAAGGGAGCAAGGATAAATTTGCTTGTGGAATGGCCATGTAGGAAATAGAACAAGGAAAGAGGAGCGAGGGGAAAAAAGCAGAAAGAAAAGTATTTAGTGAAAGGAGTATTGAAGGTTCAGTCTCTGGCATAGGAGGAGGGTAAAATTCCACTTAAGTCATAAAAGCAAAAGAGACCTAAGGTTGTTAGTGTGACTTTTAACATAGGACCAGTAACATCTGGTTTTGGTAAGTTAAACATTTATTGGAACCGGGGAAGGACAGGATTAATTTAATTAAAAGAATAAAATTATTGGAAACAATATTTGGTTTGATTCAGGTGATTTCTAGATTGTTCTAAACTAATTTTCCACTTAACCTCTTTCTTTTGATGTCTTCTAAAGGAAGATGTCTCTCTAAAAAGAAATATGTACAACATTTTTGTTAAAAGATACTATTTTATTTCCTAAATAAAATTGATAGCTTGTGGAACTGGGGAAAGATTAAAGTATACTGATTTGAATCTGTGTGTTGCTGTAACTTAAGTATATAAAACACCAAAGAAAGGTTTGTTTAATAAAAAATGTGCTTATTGGTATTTTATGAAAAATATTTCTTAGAAGATCTAGCTATATAATTGTATTTTAAAAGGCAGAGTTAGTTACTGTAATGCATTGGTATTTATATGATACATATGCTACCTTATATACGCTAGTAAATATATACAATAGCATTTAAACTTTGTCAAGTGTTATATGTTACGTTACTTTGACTTATTTTCTATTTGCCTCCCCTGCGATCCAAGTTTATATTGAAAATGTTCAGCTTTGTAAAACTAGTATGATTTACAGAGCTTATCAAAACTGGTTAGAAGAAAGAGTGGAGCAACAATCTAGACCACGTTACAGAGCAAAACCAATTCTTTCCTATGTCCGGCTGCTTTTATCCTTTGAAGTTTAGGATGAAGGTGGTATTTTGTATTACTTCAGATGAAAACCCACATTATTCAGAGTATTGCCTTAAATACTCTGTGGATTAAGATTACTTATTAAAAATTGCCTAGAATCTGTTTAAAAGCTGATTCCATTCATTTATTCCAGGCAAGACTGCAAGCGTTAGGCCAGGAATCTCCATATCCTGTGTCAATAGTAACTGCTGTCTGATTTGTTTTGATGCATCAGACAATACTGGTGAACAACACTGTGTGTATTTAATATAAGTGTTTTAGCTAAGAGAAAGTGTTTTTGAATTTCCAGTGTTGAGAAAACAAAGCTATAGAATAAATTATAGATGACAGGTTTGAAGGTGTCTTTAATCACTTTTGTTTGCTAGTAAAGTATTAATGTTTAATTTTGCTCTTTGAGCTAGATCTGTAATGTTAGAGTAAGACTTTTATTTACACATCTTAGGAATACATATTAATATTTGGTGATATTGCCTTAATTTAACAGCACTACATTAACCACACTACTCCAACACTGTCCAAGAGTAAGGAGAGAGAAGTGGAGAAGAAAGATTTGGACAAGTCAAGGGAAAGATCCAGAGAGAGAGAGAAGAAAGATGAAAAGGACAGGAAAGATCGAAAAAGGGTTGGTGAAATTTTTATGAACTAGTTTAGAAAGTTGGTATCTACTTGGAAAGCTTTTTGTTCGAAGTCTCTGCTGCCATAATTGATTATACAGCCTATCCAAGCAGAAGCGTTCCGTATCAGGCTGGTTTCTGTTACTTTTTCAAAGGTCCGTATGTAATGTATTCAAACCTTCTTCCCTTCAAAACCAATATCAAGAAACTTTACACGAGCTGTAATAGCCCAATTACATTTTAAGTATTCAAAAATTAGTTCTCAAAAATAACATGAGCAGGTGCTACTTCAGGAGTCTGTTTTAATCTGCTAATATCTGCATAATTGTATTTGGTGCCAGGATCATTCAAACAGTGACCGAGAGGTACCACAGGATTCAACTAAACGACGCAAGGAGGAAAATGGGACAAGTACGTATTTTATTTTGTGTGAGTGTGTATTGGGCTTTGACTCGTGAATTACAACTTTCTGTTGTGTTTTTAGCTGGTTCTTCAAAACACAGCAAAAGTGAGAGTCCTTCTGATTCCCCTCGCTTAAATGAAAAGGAGAAGGAGAAGAACAAATCAAAATCTTCAGGAAAAGAGAAGGGCGATTCAATTAAAGCGGAAAAGATGGAGAAGAGCTCCTCTGGTAGCAAAAAGGTAAAAGAAGCTATTCTTATTTTGTTGATTTAATTTTTGTTGTTGTTGACAGAACAAGGTAATTTGTTTGTTTGTTTCCTACATTTTATTGCCTAAATTAAAAAGAGACACTGTGGATGTGTAGGGAAACACTTCTGGAAATTCTTGTATCTTGTGGCTCAAAGTATTTCAGCAGTCACTCCTGGCAGAATAAATTGGAGGAATGGTTCATTTTGGCAGTAGCCAGAAAAATTCAGAACTTATACTTTAGGTTTTGAGGAATCTACAATACTTGCAGACTGGTTTGGTGAGCAGATACGTTGAAAGCGGGGTTAATTTAACATATCAACTAGTCTGCTTGTATTTAGATTTTCAAGTGCGTGTGTCAGCACAGCTTTTATTTGTGCGAACAGGGAGGTATGTTATAGTCATATTTGTAAAACACCAAATGATAGTTCCCAGTTGTAACTCTTCAGTGATCGTGGTTATCCCGAGAACTGTTAGAATGAATCTCAGAGATCTTAGAAGCCGATTACTGTCATTCTGCCTGATTACTAATTTTTTTTATCTGTGGCCAGTTATAACTTTATGTACAATCCTTCTAATCAGATTGTACAATGTATACTATAATAAACTATTTCCCACATATGTATTTTTAAAGGAATCAAGACATGATAAAGAAAAAGCAGAAAAGAAAGAGAAACGAGACAGTACTGGAGGCAAAGAAGAAAAGAAACAATATCCTTTAAACGTTAGCATTTCAGAAAAATAGAGGAAATTATTTTCCTTTCATAATATGTAGTAAAATGTTTTTTTCCTTAACGCTGAATCTACTCATAAATCTTCAGACAAGCACAGATAATGAAGATTGTTCTAAGCAAGGTAAAAATTTTTTGACTCTGTTTGACTTGTATCTCCTGTGACTCCTTTTGACTGGTAAAGGACGTACAAACAGCCTAAGTGTGAAAGGGCTCAAATTACCCAGCATGGGTTTTTGATTTTGTTTGTTTGTTCTGGGGAGATTTTTCAGGAGTGGGGTTTTGTTGGTTGGTTTTAGGGGGGGGGGTCTGTTGTTTTGAGGTTTGGGGTTTTTTTGTTTGGTTGGTTTTTTTATTCTATCCAAGCAAAAAAAACCCAAGAACACACAAACACTTTTCCCCATCATCAGCTAAGAACTGTATAGATGCCCAAATTTTTTTGGCCAAAAAAAACCCCAAACCAAAACCAACAGGGTGGCGTTGGGGGGGTCACCAGTGTTTGGTGTAGTTCCATGTTTGGCACTTTTTCCAAGCAAGGTTGCCAAACAAAACCAAGGGTGAATCCATGTGATCTGGATAGTCATCGGTCTTGATAATCTACCTGTTAATTAGCAATATCTTGCTTAATATGTTGGAAACTCAAGTTTTTTATGTTCTTATTTTAACAGAAAGCAGTAGCTTTTAAACCAAACAGCTATATAGCGTAGTAAGTCAGTTCATTATCTCTGCTTCGTCTTTTATCTGATCAGATTTGAGGAGGAAGAAGCCCAAGGAAAACTTGCGCATGGAGGCATTGACTATTTGCAGAAAGAAAAGAAACTTCAGAGTATTTAAGTAACACATATTCAGACTGGAGCTTTTAGAAAAATAAATTGTTCTTTGAAGCTGTCAGTGTTCTGAAATTTTTTTTTTCAGACCTGTGTAAATATGTGGAAACTTAAATTCAGTTTTAGGGTAATGGGGGTGGGTGTTTTTTCTCCTCTTTGCATCTAGCTATTTAAGACTCTTGGAATGTTTCATTTTCAGTTATTTGGGAAGGAAAGTGCCCCAGTAAACTTAATTAGTTCACCTGACATCCCAATTTGAGTCACATACTGCTACCAATCTTTCTACATAAAGCAGTGTGCAACTTTACATATTAAAGTTTATCTATATGTTGGGTAAACATGAAAATAACTGATAGTGTTCCACAAATATCAAAGGATTTGGCTTTTTTCTCTCCGTTCACAAGTTGTCCAAGTGTTTTATAATTTTCATGTTTGTTCTCTATTTAGAATGGATGAATTGTTTCTGTTAAAACTTCGTAGATTCTGTGAGCACTCAAAGTGAACACAAGCAGAAATGTTATTCAGTTACATTTTTTGTGCTTTGAGTTTATTTGCTTTCATAGAGTAATGTTCTGACTAGTGAACAACATATAAGGCAGGCAAGAGTTTTTTTCTTTATCAGACAAACTGATACAGAGAGGGGGAAGACAGCATTTTTAAGTGCACAAGTGCTGCTTTATCTCATATTGAAGAAAGGTCAATGAGGCTGAAAATTTGCCGTGTTTTCATGGCTGTCTTGGCTGGTCTAGAAAGCAGCGCTACCTTTCACAACCACGATTTGTTGTGAATTTCATTTAGAGATATGGGGAAGGAAAAAGATCTTTTTAGTGTGAGGGTGGTCAAAACTTGTAGCAGTTTGCCTGGAGAGGTGCAGAGCTGCCATCCTGAGGGCATTGCAAACCCACAGCCCTCAGGAACCTGCTCCGGTTCGTTCTGCTCTTTGAGCAAGGGTCACTTGCAACCTCATTGTTATTGAAATTCAATTGTACAGGTATCACGGTTGAGAACAGTTCTGGTGATACTGTACAG
The DNA here is from genome assembly GCA_013399365.1 of Pampusana beccarii. Taxonomy (NCBI): domain Eukaryota; kingdom Metazoa; phylum Chordata; class Aves; order Columbiformes; family Columbidae; genus Pampusana; species Pampusana beccarii. The sequence goes on from VWYH01006501.1 coordinate 47,322, forward strand.
CAGAACTGACTGGAGAGATGTGCTGGCTGTGGACTGAACATTGCTCCTTGTGGCGGCTGTGCTCGCTTTAGGTGTCAGGAGAGACCGTGACGTAGTCCCACATTCTTCTGTTTGCTTCTGTCTAAAACAACAGAGACCAAACCTGAAAGGTGTAAATGCTTTGCTGTTGGGAATTCTTTTTCAAGAGGCCTAAGGGTTATAGGATGGCTTATATAATACATACAGAGGAGAGTTTTGATGAGAGTCCAACAAATCAAACAAAACCCCAAAATTTGAATGCTGAAATCTTGCTATCATCTGGAAGTATCTTCTAGAAAAAGTCTCCGCACACGGATTGTGGCCTCAAAAAGCAAAAGGGGGATTATTGGAAAAAGCATCTCAGGAGTTTCATTTGGTGACGTTGCTCGTTCAGCCACTGAAGCTGAGGGCAAATGTGTGGAGGGGTTTTGTGTGACAGCTCCTGGTGATACTGTGCCCTCTTTGGAGAGTGTTGGTGGGGAGAAAGGGTGCGAGGTTGGTTATTGCTTCTGAGTGCTATTTATTTGATCATCTTGAAATAACAGAAGATGCTTCTGTAAACAGTTTCCAAACTGGAAATTATGAGCATTCTTTGGAAAGAATTTAATAGAATTTTTTTTAATTCTTTATCCTTCATAGCCGTTTTTGTCTGATCACTGTGGATGGACCCCATGTTTTTCCCATTCCTTTAAATGTTACTTTTGAGGGGAAGAAGAAGCGGGGGGGCGACAGTCTTATTAGATGAGGTTCACTGCTGAGGACTTGCAGCTTCTTTAGTGAGAAAATGTGAAGTTTTACCTTGACCAGCAACTCAATATAAAATGAGGATTGTCGTCAATTAAAAAAGCACAAATGTGTTTTTCTGACTACATCGTGATTTAAGCAACAAATGCTTAGGTGAATGTCAGTTGCGCAGTAAAATTCACATCCAGCTGTGTAATGGGCTAAACTGGAGCATCTGGCCTACGATACTGACAACACCCCTTCGTTTGCCTAGTGAAGGATGAAAAAAATGGGTTGTTGTGGAATCTAATCCTGTGTTCCTGTTTGTTAAATCTTTTATAACATTCTTGTTCATGCACAACGTCTGACTGTATTTATTTCTTCCCTAATTCAGAGAGAATAACATTTTGATGGGGTTGTACCCATACGAGAGTTCTTCCCTTCACAAGTGACTACTTGTTTCTTATTTGTATCTTTAAATTGATATTTCACTACTTACAATGCAGTGCTTGCATTAATATAGTTCTTGCTGTTAGGGAATGAATGACCGATGCTATGGGTTTATTTTCCCCCTCATTCTTTGAATTGCAAATGGAGTAACGTGCTCAGTTGTGAGATCGGTTTTCATTTGAACAACATCTAATTCCAATTGTGTGTGCCTTCCTTGCAGGTGAGATTAAAATGGGAAGATATCCAGCTGTGACCAGAAATGTGTTTTCCAGAATATAGATTGCACAGAAATTTGTGAATGAAGAGGACCCATCTGCATCTCCTTAAATTATTCAGTTCTCTGCTTTATTTCCCCATGCTGAGGATTTAATTGTTGAGTTGTACATTACTGTATTTTAACTTGTTGCTTAGTTTCTTACACATTTATTTTCAGTACCTGGCTGAAAGTGTTACCTATTCCATATTTTAGCACAATGTGCTGCAAACAAACAGTTGCCATAGTGCAAATGAGGTCTCGTGTACAGAGTTCCACTTTAGGTTGTCGAAAATACTGCCTGAGTTTAGTAATTCTTTCAATCTGAAATGCATTCTTTTAGATGTTTGAAAACCGCAAATAAACAGTTACTGAACCTTTTTGGATTTACCTCATTTAAACTCAGTTTTTATTTATTACTTGGCCTGTTTTTAATATCAGTGACTAAAAAAAAAAAGTAAGTGGGAGCACTGTTTTCATGCAATGCTTAGGGATTATTTGTATATTGTGTACAACGTTGACTTGTTTAAAGATACAAAGAATGAACCCTGTCCCTTCCATCCCGACCTAAACCTGTGCTCAGTTGTCCCTTGCCACACCTTTTGTTTGTCATGTTGTTTTTAGATTGATTGGAAACGCTCTCTTCGAAACTGAAATAAATTAAGTTTCAATTACAGCTACAGGAGCTTTGTATTGCTGAACTTTAGTCTGAAAAGTTTCACAACGACATTTTTAAAAAAAAAAAGAAGAAAAAAAGAGAATTTTTTTATCTGCTGAATTCTACCAGTGTAACCTTTTTTCTAAATAAACAATAGTTTTCTCAATGGGTCGTAAATCATTCTGTGTGTGGTCACTTTATTGCGCTGTGTGTTGGCTGGAGCTGCGGGAGGTGGTGTGTGTGCCGCAGGTGCAGGGCTGGTTACCCGGCCGGTGCCGCTGCTCCGGGCGTTCGAGAAGCTCAGGGTTTGCCTTCCTGTGTTCCATCGAGTTCACTTCTTTCTCTTGAAGCATTTCTCCCTCATCCAAAGCTCATTAAAGTCTCTGGCACTTCCCTCCCTCCAACCCCCGTTTCCTAATTCAGTCAAATTAGACTGACTTAGGGCATCTTGAAGATGTCTTCATTTAGGTCGCCCAGTTTAGTTCAACGCCTGACCAAAAAGGGACTCTGCCTGACTTGTGACCTAGCATGGTGGGTCACTTTGGTGAGGCTGCTGTGTCAGATGTCACCCGGGTAGTCAGGTCCCGTTCCTGACTGATTTCCACCCCCGTCCCCCCAGAGCTGTGGGTTTCCTTCAGGAGAAATCACTGCTTTGTTTAAACCAGAACATGTGGGCTGTGAAAGAATAACTATTTGTGTTCCAATGCCTTCTCTAGAGACTCGGTTCNAATGTGGGCTGTGAAAGAAGAACTATTTGTGTTCTTTGGAGGAGATTCCGATGCCTTCTCTAGAGACTCGGTTCACTAGTTGATGATTAAAAAGGTATTACTGGAAGCTGAGCTTTTTTGGCCTGGGTACAGCAGTTTACATCCCCAATGACTATGTATCCACCAGAAAGCGGGAGCTGCTGTTACAGCCGGGTTCTGGTGAAGTTCGGGACACGGTGCACCTCAGACTGTTTCTCTACAGCCAGTTCTCGCTCCGGGGACTGCAGGACTGGAACCTCCGAGCGCATTTGCTCCTGTGCTGGCTGGAGCGCTGTGGGATGGACAGACAGCCGTCCGTGAGCCCAGCCCGGCCCTTTGCAGGCACCAGCTGTGGGACAAGTGGTGACCCGGAGGGGAGAGAAAGCTTCCCATGTCAAATCAGTCGCACTGTGGTATCAGACTGCACCAAGTAGTTCCTGTGGATCAGCCTGGGTGTTCACCGTGTCTTCTGTGTCCTCAAGTACTGCTCCTCATCCATTCAGTAAGGATATGCTTGCTTTTAAATATCAATGCAATAAAACCGTGTTGCGGTGTGGAGGAGAGGATCCGATGCCAGCGAGAGGTGTTTGATGATATTAACGCTGGAATATTAGCAGAACTGTAAGGCCTTACAGCCTCGGTCCTATGCAGCTGCAGAAGACTCTGAGCAGAAGCAGCGAGGGATGTCACAGCTGCTGCCCAGAGGCTGGAGTGAAGCTTTCCTCTGTTTTTAAAAGGCACAGTGAACACAAAGATAATCACAGGGCCTTTAATTTGAATAATTATTTTAAAAGATGAAGTCATGCAAGTCAAGGAGCAGTTTCTTGGAGGAGGTGTGGGATCTAAGTAGCTTGAAAGATTAAAGTGCTGTAAAGTGGTAATCTTGATAACAAAGACTGAGATTTCTTGCAGGTACAACTTCTCCCAGGACTGTAATGCATTCCAGTCCCTATAATACTGGCATTATTACATAAAGGAGTGTGTGTTCTCATTTTTTGTGGTATAACAGGAAAGGATGACCGTGTTTTTCAAGGTTACACTTTCAGATTGACAAGCAGGAAATTCATTCTGCCTGTGGGACTCTCACGGTCTGTGTCACTGCTACTGGTCTCTGCCTTCATTCGGCTTAACCTCCACTGAGCACTGGGTTGTGGCAGTAGTGATTCCCATAAATGCTTTCTGTTGGCCGTGTCTTCCCAGAAAAAGGTTTCTTGGTGCTTATTAGTGAAATTGGTACGAATCAACTTCACGTGGGGAGATCGATCCTTATTGAACAGGCTTGGGAAAGGGGGCTTGCTCATGGGGAAGTACATAAAGTACAACTCTATCAGAATAAGCTGATTTTTAATGGTTGCTCTGAGAAACATGCTAAATAGGTTTAAATATTTGATATTCTGTTTATATGAACTTGAAAAGTGCACAGGGAAATAAGGGTGACATTAAAAATAAATCCTGTTTGAAACGGTTAATTGCTGTATGCTGTGTTTAAACAACACTGGTTTGTTCTACACGAGTGTCACACCTGTATTGCTTTTTCCTGCTCTTGTCCAAAAAAAATCATATGAGGAGCTCAAGGGTCATTTCTCTGTAGAGGGATGTCCTTTGGTGACAGACGGGAGCCTGCACATCAGCAGCAGATCAGGCTGAGCCAGGCAGCGCCATTTGGCTCGAGCTGGTGCTTCTGGGGAGCTTGATCGGTGCTTGTTTAGAATCAGGTACTTTCTGTGCTAAACTGACAGTGTGTTTAACAGTATGGAGCCCAATAAAAGTTGGCCATGAATTAGTTGTTTTAACCGGTGGTTCAAACAGCTGATGGTTCACAAAAAACGCAACAATGGGGAAAACGTTATGCTGACAACATAAAGGCCTTTTATTTAAATAACTGCAATATAGCATTTTTTTTCCCCTTTGAGAATTTTGTTTCTCTGCTTAAAAACACGTGTAACGTGTCCCTGTCTGTGCCTGAAGCGATGGGCCTGGGTGTTTTGGGAGAACACAGGGATCTGAGCTGTTGCCATGACTGACTGCGTGGTGCTGTTGACCCTAAAGCAGACGATGTGACTGAGATGGAGCACTTGCCTGCTTAAAATTACTGCTTTGTAAGAAGCTGTAACTTGGCAGATTTTTAAGTGCAGAAGATGATCTTGGCCTACAGGTACTGCCCACAAAGAAAATTAATTTGTTTTATTCCTAGGAGTGTTTAGAAATAAGTCTTTTGCATGCATTCAACATTGACAAAAGCAAACCTGTAGCTAATGGAATATTTGCTGACTATAACGATAGAAGAACTATCCTTTTTTTGTATCAAGTATTAATACTATTAAACACAGAGGCTCACTTCTCTTCCAAATATTGCGGGGCTTTGTTTTAAATACAATCCAGAGAAAGAGGACTTGAACCAGAAGTGGAGCATCCCTCGTGCTCTGTGAAGGCCAGTTTGTGTCTTCAGTAATCCGGGATTCGGGACAGAGCGGTGTTGTCTTGGTAGCTGTATTTGAAAGTACTAAATATTAAGAAACACTTGATCAGTAAAACTCTTCTGATTAGCTTTGTCCTTATTGACTAGAGGTTATTTCTGAATGAATCGGAGACAGCAAATTGGGAAGAGAATCGGGTAAGAGTTACCCAGCGAATTACAGGTGAGGAAGAATTACTGAAAAGGAGAGTAACCTAGCTAAATACACAGGTGCTTTTAATTAGCTCGTTAGGGCAGTCTAAGGCTAAATACTTCCAACAAAGTCACAGCAGTCCTTGGGACTGACAGGAGTGCGGATGAGCCGAGGCCTTGGCTGGTTGATGGTGCAGCCGCGTCCCCAGGGAGCTGCCATGGGGCTTCGGCTGGGCAAAGGAACAGGGCACCCTGGGGCCTCTGTGATTGCAAACGGAACAGGGGACTGTGGCAGCAACACAGCTGAAACAGTTGTTTAAAATTCAGCTTTAAGGAACCGTGCACCTGCCCTGGCAGGAGGGCTCGCCCCTCACCTGCAGTGCCCATGGGAGAGGAGACGGGATGCGGGATGCTCGCGCTGCCCGTGTCACCGGTGGGCAGGCGGAGATAGAGCAGCAGCGAACTGCAGCAGCCAGGAGGGACGCGCTGTGCTTTGTGGAAGCAGGTGCTGTAACTGGGCTAATTCAGATGTGCTCTGCATGTCCTGATTGCCTGAAAGGGGCCACAGGAACAGCCTCTTTGCCATGTTCATTCCTATGGGAAGGTTTTCTCCTCCAAGAAAACTTTCCAGCAGAAAGCTGGTCCTTCTTCCCCCTGTGGGTCTCAGCCGCGCGTGCGGGGACATCAGTGAGGGTTTAGGAGTGTTCGGCAATGGAGTTGTATGCAGAGTGCAGCCTATGGTGGGGGGAAGGCAGAGACCTTGAGTGGAAATAGGGGGTCAGGGAGTCCCAGAGGGCTGGGAAAGCAGGGAAAGAAAGGGACGGTGTGTGCGGAGCTGGCCGGGTTGTGTGGCTGGGAGTGTCGCTGGGGTTCTCATTGACCCCATCGGCTGGATTTGAGAGGGTTGTGGGGAAGAACAGAGGGGGCTGAACGGGTGGGTGGGTGAGTGGGAGGCACCCTGCACCGTCCTGGCCCACGGCCCCTGGGGAAAACCTGGCATAAAGCACCCATTCGTTAGACCCTACTGGTGGTGTGGCCTGTCTGATGTGATATTATAATTGCTTTGTGTAATCTGCAGCATCTGTGATAGGTCACAGCTTCAGCTATTTTATAATAAGCTATTTTGCCGGAATATGGCAAACTTCCCTTGTTTAAAGGGCAGGGGAATATTAAATAAATACCATTTATATTTATTTGTCTCCGATCAAACTGTGGCCCTTACATTAATTTTGTAGGTTTTTGGTAATTAGCCTGCTCAGCCCGTATTTGGAATAAAAATCCAATATTTGTTGAAAAGCTTCGAATGATATGAAAATCTGTTCCCAGAGCACACAGCAAACACCCCTCCCTCTCAGAAAAAGCCGGTCCTGCGCGGGAGGGTGTCACGGCAGCACGGGCGGGAGGGAGCTGGCGGAATGGAGATTCAATGGGTGCACAAGCAGGGTGCTGCTGAGCGAGTCCCACACTGAGCCAGGTGTGGGACGGGTGGGATCTGTGGGTCACGGGTGGGATCTGCGGGTCACGGTGGGATCACCGGGTCAGGGTGGGATCCTTGGGTCGCGGTGGGATCCTTGGGTCAGGGTGACCGGCCACCACATGTCAGTGTTGCTCTGGGATGGCAGCGTGCTGGGCCCCACGTGCTGCAGCTCCGAGCTTTTCAAGCGGCTTCTCTTGTGCTGCTGAGCAGATGGGCAGCGCTAAAGCTGCCGCCACGTTCTCGTGGCGCCTGCAGGCTGGTGGTGAACGCAAACACACTGCTGGAGTCTTAATGGCCATAGGGGCTTTACACCAGAGGCAGGAGCTGGGGGTGCAGCAGGCCGGTCCCAGACCCGTCGGTCCCAGACTCCCCCAGCCCATGGTTTTCTGGCATTATCCCTTTTTCTCACCACCCGCTGGGCCCTGCTCAGTCTCTGCAGCAATGACCAAACCCTTCGTCCCCCTTGACCCGACCCCCAGCTCGCTGCCGGGGCACAGGCCCCGCTCCTGCTCTCCACACAGCCTGCAGCTCCGCTTCTGTATTCCGTTCGTCGATGTCTTGTGTTAGAGCATACATTTCCCTACTTATTACAGCATATCAGGCATCTGCCATGTGCTCATTAATTGGTCAATTACTTTATTTATGTGCTAAACATCATCTAAAGCACCAGTCATTACCAGCATCACGGTGGTGGTTTGTGTTATGCTTTTTTTCTTTTTTTTTCCCTAGGCTTTATGTGCCTTGGCCTGTCCTTGCCATCAAGGCCAGGGGTGCTCGCATGGGCCCCTGTTCACCCATTGTGGACCAGTCACCAGCTCAGTTCTATGATCACCTGCCATGTTTCCCAGCCCTTCCTCAGAGCCATCTCCTTTTGACTTCAGCTTGTTTTCTGCTGCTGGATTCAGCTCCTCGCTGCTTCTTCCACACCACACGGAGCTAGAATAAGGTAACAAAGACCTGAAACTGCGGCAGAAATAGATGATGGGAGAATCCCCTGTAAGTGCCCGTGGGGCGGGCCAGGTGCCACTGCTTACTCTGGTTTTGACTCCTGTCTGCTGCTACAAACTCGAGCAGCGGTCACCGTTAGTTCTGCCGGCTTGCTTGGAGATGTCAGCAGCCTCTTCAGCAGCTGGAGCTGATGCGCTGCTGGAAAACCTCTGTGCTTCCTGGGCTCTGCTTTCCCCCACGCTGTGCTACTCGGCTTCTCATGGCACCTTCCCCGCTCAGCTCATTACGAGTTGCTGCAGAGTGGGAACTCGTCCTCCCGCTCTTCTGAGAGATGTCCTGCCAGCCTAAAAGGCCGCAGTCACCATAAATAATTTAGGGCTCACGCTTCAATGTTAGCCACCCCAATAAATAAATAACTCGGTGTGTGCATGGTTTCATTATCCTGCCCTTTGTCTCAGCCCCCCAGCACATCAGTTGGCCAGTGCCACGGCGTCCAGCAAAACCAGGTTTAGCGACCAGAGAGGAGTGGAAAGCCTGGCAGCTGGGAGGGGCAGCGGGTTTGCTGCCTCCCTGCAGAGGTTTTGCTGCCTCCCCACAGGAGGTGCTCTCAGCACTGTCCTCCCTGATACCAGTTTTAGATATATTATGTTCTGAGTTAATATTACTTTGGAATTCGTAATATCCACGGAAATATTATCTCTGTACTTAAATCATTTAGTTTAATTGAATAGAGCTATCATTAGCCAGAGCTTGTTTATGTATTGCTGCCTGCAAAATAGAGTCAATTTTCCAGGTCGAAATGATGAATATGAGCACCAAAGAAATGTTGTAATTTAATTTTAATAACCATGACTTATTACTTTTTAATAACCATAAATAATAATAATTTTTTTTTTTTTTTTAAAGTCACATTGCTTTGCACAAAAACTTGGAAGGAAAACTATGCCATAATAATAGACTGGGGGTTGTGCTACAGCTTATTATTTATTTTATTTTGTTGTCAGAGGTGCTCTTTGCTGTGAGGAGGATCTTCCACTGATGGCTCTGGAACCTGGGTGAACTACTTTGAATTTTGTTGTTATATCATTCCCCCTAGAGGCGAAGTCACTTTGGGGCACGTAAGAGCACCGTGTCCCACGCTGTCGCTCTGGTCCCGCTGCCTTTGCTGCAGTGCAGGGTGCCACCCCAGGTTTTGGCCCAACTTGCACCGTTCCTGCAGTCCAGGGGGGCTCTGGGAGCCCCCCAGGATGGCAGAAACGTTCCTGCACCTCAGCCTGGGGGGCGCAGCTGTTCCCCATCCCATCCCCATCCCGCCAGCTGGGCCATCCCAGCTCGCTGGGGGAAGCTGTGCCGCTTCACCCCAGCCCTAATTGCCTTGGTTTGCCTGATGTATATTCATTAGCAAAACTTAATACGCGTTTTTCTAGGATTTGCTTTTCGGCGTGACCCCCATTGGGGCAGCACTGCACCAGTGGGGAGGGCTGGCCGTGGATGGAGCCCGGTGGGGCCGCACACTGTGCTGCTCACCCCAAAACCACCCGAGACCTCCAGCCTATGGGATGGTTTAGCGTCAAATAATTGCTGTTTATTGCTCTTACTTAGCCCTTGCTTATTCCTGAGCTTGCACACCGGCTGGTTAATACCAGGATTAGTTCCTATTGTTTGCATCTTGTGGTGATTTGGGAAAAACAAACTGTGGATGAGGTACACTCAAAAAATTCGAGTCGGGATTGGCTGCGATGTTGGTCAAGTTTTTTTTTTTAAAAAGCATCGCTGAAAATGTGAGAGCTGCAGGAAAATACATCTATATAGTCAACCCTTGAGTAATTTATTTAGCCATGCTGCTGCCCACTCCAGGACGGGGCAGAGCATCATCCTGGGGGCTCCCCCACTTCAGACCTGCCCGAAATCAACCAGCTTCACTCGTCAAGAAAACAAAAAATAGTTTGTTTGCAGGATACCGAAACAGAAATGCGCATTTCCCAGCAGTGTCCTCAGTTCAGTGGTGTGGGCAAAGCATCGCTGGCATCGCCCGGCCCCAAACAAAACCCCTGTGGAGCATCCCAAATAAAGAGAGCAAGGTCTGCCTGGCCAAAGGACATCAGGAGGTTGGGACTCTCCTCCAGTGAAAAGATAAAAGATCAGAGGGCTCTTTTTTTTTTTCTTTACAGTTTTATTTACAAAATGTATTAAAACTCTTTGTACAACACCTCATTAAAATGAGGCTCAGTAATTGATGCCCACACATGCAGTTTATGCTTTTACAGCCATTAGTTTGCTTGGCATTTTTTTCTGCTCACTGAAGTGCAGTTTCAACGACTGAAAATAGGAACTTAAATTACCAAAAAAAAAAGAGAGAGGAAAAAAAAATAAAAGAAAAAGGAAAGAATCCCGAAATCCCCCAAAGCAAAACAAATGAAAAAAGTATACCGAAACAAATCATCGTGAGACTGCTGCCAAACTTCCAATAGCTTGAAGTTGGTAGCCAGAATTGGTAAGCACTCAACACGTTGGTTTTTTTTTTTAGCTTTACATGCAAGTTTAAAAAATATCGAACCATTTACCAAACTCCCTTCACTAGTGTGAAGCCTCCACTCTTAAAAATTGATTTGATAAACATACATCTTTTATACAGCTTTTAAGAAAAACGTTCGTTTTTTAAATACAACTCATAACCGCACAGCTTTAGCTCGCCCTGGCTGGGGACGTGATTGCGTTCAGAAGTTGGAAAAAAAAAAAAAAATCACAGTTTCATGAAAAGAAAATGAAAACAAAACAATTTTTTGTCAATATCTTGTTAAAAACGTGAACAATAAATTATTCTCCTATGAACTTTTAAAATTAATTTATATTACATTTTGTCGGAAATACTTATTTTTAACAAGACTTTCCTCATGTAGTTGTTTGTTTTTTTTTTTTTTTAATCCTATTAAAAGTTCAAATCTATCATCAGCAAACTAAACGCCTAAGGGTCAGACTGGTTTAAATGAGTTTCTTTTTCATTGTATGTTACTGATGAAATAAAACTCTATAGTAAACTACAGAAAATACATATTGTCGATTAGAGGTAATTAGTATGCAGATATTCCACTGAACATTTCCCATGTGGCTGACAATATGTTTGAAGGTTTTATTTTTGTCTTTTGCTTTTTTTTTTTAAATTTTTTTAATTTTTAAGTTTTTTTTAAAGATGAAGTTAAGTAGTTTCCAGGCAGAGGTTCAAGGCTGCTGCTAAGAGGCTGGATGTGAGTACTAGTGAGCTCCGACCCATAGCAATGTCGGCTGGAGCGCGGGGAGGGCAAGGACAGGAGCATCCCCTCCCCAGGAGCCATGAAACAAGAGCTGATAGAATATAACAGTACTAGCAGGAGTCACGTTAGATCGCTTAATATTACTCTGGAACTGCAGCTCTAATTGGAGTTACTATCCTCTCTCCTCACTTCTGTTTTCAAAGGACCGAGAAGCATCAGCGGAGCACAGTGCTAGTTGGGAGGGAACTGGGGCGAAGCGGAATCAGGCCTGGGAAAAACTAACCTGCGCTTCTCTTGCTTTGTTGCTTGATACCGAACAGTGAATTAAAAAGCAAATGCACAGCAAGAAAAGAGATATATGGTCCCAACCTAAACAGCAAGTAGCTTTTTTAATTATCATTTTTTTTTTAAAGCCACCCAATGTCATTTTAACAAAGCACCTGTAGGAATGCCCAATGATAGGAGAAATAAAATAAAATAAAATGGAATGCAATATTTTCTGCCCGCACTTTAGCTACCTCCTCAATAAATTAGTTTACTGATCTGGAAGCAAGACATGCAGTTCCACAAATTACTTTCTTTTGGATTTACAGGTTCAGAGTCATTGACCTTAGCTGGTTTTAATGCACAGATTCTTTTCTTCAGCAGGTGTTACACCTTTTACTGCTATACAGAATTGCTCAAGTTAGCTGGAGAGTTTAAAATGGCTCAGAAAAAGAAAAAAAAAAAATCACACCACTGGTAAGTAGATACTGAAACATCTTGACATCAGCTCATACAAGCAGTGACAGGCCAGTCCGTGTTCGCACGCAGCAGATTTCTGAGGCTTTGTGTCAGGAGGAGTTTCATAATTTGATACGATCGGGGTGGCTGATGAAACCGGCTGCGGTTTGCTTTCAGGACACAAGTTCATTTACTGTGCAGTGGTATCAAAGAATGGCTTTTGTTGCACTGATTTTTTTTTTTTTACAAGATTTTTTTTTTTTCCACATACTAATATCTCATTACCAGTACTACTTCTTCTCCTTTTCTCCTTTTTTCTCTTTTTTTCCTTTCCTTTCCTTTCCTTTCCTTTCCTTTCCTTTCTTTCCTTTTCTTCTTTTTCTTTCTCTCATTTTCTTTTTTTTTCCCTTTTTTTTTTTCTTTTTTCTTCTTTTACTTTTTCTTCTTTCAAGCAAAGCAAGAATATTTCGGTGATGGTTTGCATTGTTGTGAGTCTCAGAGTCTTCCATAAGGCACTGAAGGAAAAAAAAATCAGTTTTTCCTATTAAAAGTACATTGCACCATCATCACACGTGTCATGCCTGACACCTCGGAGAGAGTACAACTGGCTCAGGTGGTCCGAATCTGTGAAGTCGCCACATTCTCTGCTGCTTCTCCTCTTGCGTGCCGTCAGGGCGAGGATCTGTAATAAAACCAGAGAGATTTCATCACTGTGGGCAGGGAGGCTCGGCCTGGGGAGAGGCACAGCGTGTGGGCGATGGGCTAACCGCGGTTTTTCCCAGAGTTGTTTTTTTTAGCAATTCAACTCTACTTTTCATGTTTTA